>JZKD02S1907744.1:142342-180602 GCA_000966675.3 Picea glauca
TTGTTTTATGTTTTTATAATTTATTTTGTTTTTATTTTTATTTTAATATAAGTTTTTTATTGTTTTATTAAATCTAAAAACTAACCTAATTACTAACTTAGATATTAATTTAGTTAATAATTAATTAATTAATAATTAATTAATTATTTAACTAGTTGTTTATTAATTAATTCAGCCTATACTAACTTTATTGCTATTCATTATTAAGTTAATGTTTTTTATCCTAAGTCTGTTTATGGAGGAATAGAAGGCAGGTGAGGCGTATTCAATGGGTTGAAAAGACAAGGGAGTGAAGGCGCAACAGAGGATGAAAGATGCAACAGAATGATGGAGGATCGGGCAAAATGGATGGAGGGAGGAAACGGGATCAACCGAGCCAGACTTCATCATCACGAGGGAAAACGCCAAATCAACAGTCGAAGAATCGATTCAATTATAATTATAGGACCCCAACACACCGAAGAAAATTTTATCGAGAAGTAAAAAGAACGAGACCTCTCAACCATCCACTGAAAAGCTAACGACCAAAACAAAGACAATTGAGACACAAGATACCAAGACGAATATGACTAAAACAAAGGCAAAATAAACCAATAGAACAAATAAGAGAGACACAAAGATACCATCCAGGGAAGTTGAAAGGATGATGGGAAGTTTCGATCTAGAGAACAAAATCAATAAAATTAAAATCCTGGTAGCTCTGGTTGAACAAGAAAAAAATTCGATGTACATAATTTTTTTTGCAAGGATGATTAAATTTTCGAATACTGAAAGTCATGAAGATTCTATTAATTTGGAAGATGATAATCCTACTATAATGTTGGTCCGCATATCGAAAATTCCAAATATCCTGTCACTCCCTTTTATATCATGCTGACTGTCCATGATCATTTGCTACATAACTGTATGTTAGATTCTGGAGCCTCACACAATTTAATGCCCAAAGCCATTATGGAAAAACTGGGCCTCAAGGTTACTATACCCTACCGAGACTTGTATTCTTTTAATTCAAGAAAATTTTAGTGCCTCAGGATGATTAAAGATTTAGTAGTTAATGTTGCACAAATCCCTCTGAAAAGTATTCTCATGGATGTAGTTGTTGTTGATGTTACTGCAAAGTATGGCATGTTGTTTTCTAGGTCTTGGGGTGCTAAAATTGGAGAATCACTACAACTAGACATTACTTATGCCACAATCCCGATCTTCGACAGACAGTTCACCCGTCTGTACAGGGAGACGAGATTGGCATATACTGTAAGTGACCCACAAAACCCAAATAACTATATAGTATATGTCGTTGATCAAGATTTAGGGAACTGCATATTATCACTTGATGATAGTTTATATGAATGTACAAAATAAAATTGTACAGAAGAAGAAAAACAAAAAATATAAAAAAACAAAAAAAAATGCAAATAGTGTAGGAGTTTGGAAGATCTATTTTGATGGTACCTCGTCGTGGGAAGGAGAAGAAGATAGGGTATTGTTTGTAGCACCCAATGATAAATTTATTATTCCTTTCTCATATATATTGCAATGGGACATCAACTATACTAATAACGTATGTGAATATGAGGCTCTTGTATTAGGATTAGAGGCTTCTAGAAAGGTGAAAATTGAAAATCTGATAGTTTACGATGATGCGTAATTGATTGTAAAACAAATTGGGAAGCAGTATTAAGATAAGCATCCCAGGTTAAGGTCATATAGGAAATTCACCTGGGATATGATCGATTTTTTTTTCTCATCATTGAATATTCATCATATTCCCAGGGAAGAAAATCAACAAGCCGACTCCCTAGCAAAAGTGACTGCGACTTTCATGTGACCTACGGTTTTGAAGCTGAAATATCACATAGAAATGAGACATTGAACTTCAATATTGAATAATGTTCAATGCTGGAAGGTATTTGAAGACGATGAGATGATCAAACAATTTTTAGAAATGGTCGATGAATTTTCCAAAACACGTATTGATCAGGAAAATCATAATGAATCTGCTTGGGTCATGCAAGAAGGTGAATATCCTCAGGAGTTCCAAGATAAGATTGCTAGTCACCACATGCTTCTACTAAAAAAAAATCAGATCCCAAAAGGCATGATTCCTTTAGAGAGATTATTCGATTATGATGATATTCCCCTAAAGTCTACTTTGCAGCCTCAGCCTGAAGAGGTTGAAGATTGTAATATAGGCACCAAGGAAACTCCTAAGCTGGTAAAGATATATAAATACCTTCCACCAGAAATAAAAATAAAATATGTTGATTTACTCAAGAAATACAAATATGTCTTCACTTGGTCTTATGACAAATTAAGAACTTATGATACCACTGTCATCGAACATAATATCCCTTTAAATAAGAGCATCAAACCTTTTAGGCATAAGCTCAGAAAAAGAAATCCTATACTGTTGCCCATGATAGAAAGGGAGGTTAAGAAGCTCTTGGATGAAAAAATCATCGTTCCACTCAAATATTCCGAGTGGGTAGCCAATTTAGTCCTAGTCAGGAAAAAAAACGGTGAAATCAAACTATGCGTGGATTTTAGAAACTTAAATAGATCATCCCTCAAAGATAATTATCCACTACCTAAAATGGATCATGTTTTGGAGAAAGTGGCGAAGCTAATACAATGTCCATGATTGATGACTTTTCAGGTTATAACCAAATTGCAGTCCACGAGGACGATAAAGAAAAAACCACATTCACTACCCCATGGGGTACTTTCATGTATGATAAAATGCCATTCGGTTTGATGAACGTAGGAGCCACTTTCCAACGAGTGATGAACATCGCCTTTGTCAGTTAAAGAGATAAGTTTTTTGTCATTTATCTTGATGATTTAACCGTGTTTTTTAAATCTGATGCAGAGAACTTAATACACCTCAAACAAACATTCAAGAAATGTCAAAAATTTGGTTTGTCTCTGAACCCCAAGAAATCTCATTTTGCAATGCATGAAGGTAAAATCTTGGGTCATGTAGTATCTAGAAATGGAATTAAAATTGATCAAAAAAGGGTTGAAGCTATAGATACTATAAATATTCATAGGAATAGAAAAGAAATCTAAAAGTTTTTAGAAAAAATAAACTTTTTAAGGAGATTTATTCCGAACTTCGTTGAAATTGTAAAGTTGATTACAAATATGATAGAAAAGGACAACGAGGTCAAATGGACATCTGAAGATAAAGAGTCCTTCGAACATATTAATAAATTTATAGAGGAAGCACCTATGTTGGCTAGTCCTGATTACATGAAATAATTCTTGATTTTCTCATTCTCATCCGAACATACGATTGCAGTTGTACTCCTACAGAAGAATGAGGAAGGGTTCGAACAATCGATAAAATTCTTTAGAAAAAGCCTCAAAGATGCAGAGTTGAAATATGACATACTGGAAAAGAAAGCATATGAAATGGTGAAAGCCCTAAAATATTTCAGGACCTACGTGCTACATTCTAAAGTAATTTCTTATGTACCTACCAGTTCCATCAAATATGTATTGGTTCAACCTGATAGCGACTGTAGGAGAGGCCGATGGATTTCCAAGATCTAGGAATTTGATCTTGAGGTCAAACCAACAAAAAATGTCAAAGGTCAAGGCCTGGCTAAGCTATTAGCCAAATCCAATTTCAGAGTGCTCGGGATAAATCATCTGCAAGCTTACGAAGGTTTTCCAGAAATAGATGAATTTCATGTCACTATACCTGCTGATACAAGGAGAAAACTCTCTATGACCAAGGGTAAACCACAACAGACATGTATGACTGCAGAAATCAACTCAAATCCAACATATGCTATATAAACTAATGTGCAAGATAATAAAGAGGCCTACCTCGTTCCAACGTTTGATGGTGTTCCACCGTTGAGCACTTTGAACCAAAGATTTATACCTGAAATAAGTTCTTAACAAACAAGCAGAGAAAGTATATAGTGATAATATAAAGGGGTTAGCACATTAGATAGCATAATCCATCAATAAACATTACAAACATGCCCATGAATAATAGTCATACATTTGCAATATACCAATAGGATGAGAAAGGAGTATTTCTATTAATAATTGATTAGTAGAAGTAAAAACATTACAAACTTCTGTTTCGACACGGTTCGAAACCAAGAAACCAAGTTCCTTCCAACTGGGCCTCCACCACTTCAATCCTCCACCAAAGGCAAGATCACAAGAGATATTCAATGAGGTTCTCTCAACAATAGGGAAAGATCTTGGGGGCTGAACACTGTGTTTAGACTTGAGGGACAAAGGGATGCAGACTCAATATGAAGTGATTTCTCCAGAGTAACTTTTCCCTCAAAGTTGAATGCTTTCTCCTCTTTTCCATAGCTTGAAATTGTGCTTTTATAGCCTTTATAATGTAATTGAAGGGTCGAGTCAGAAAGTTTCCATCATGTGGAAGGCCAAGGATCAAAGATCTTCTGTCGTGACATGGAAAAATGACTTCATTTTTGTATTTTCTGGCACAAATCACAATGTACACTGGCTGTAGTGGAGTAGCCAATGTATACACATCTTGCATAACTGACAGGGAGCGTATATGTGGAAAAATGTATATTTTTGGCTCTGGATTCATCAAAAAGAGATGACAAGTCTGCATAGGGAAATAGAAAAAGGCCCTCTATGCAAGATATCAATGGTGAGGCAAATCTCGCTATAACACCTGCAACCGAGATCCAAGAAAAAAATTCTTCCTCTTCCTAGTATAGTGACATAGTTTCATATCTTTTGACTCTGCAGTGCCCGAGTGATATCACTCCTTCCAAGGCAAGAACACTGAAGCTGCATGTGGTAAAATATTTTATTAATGACAACCAGTTGTATTGGAAAGACCCATTGGTATTTTTATTAAGATGCCTAATAGAATATGGAACAGAGAACATCATAAATGAGTTTCATGAAGGGGTGTGTGGAGGACAACACACATGGAGGGAGACGACTTATAAGATCCTAAGATATGGATACTATTGTCATTATTTATTAACAGATGTGAATGCTACAGTTAGATCTTGTAATCCCTGGCAATTATTTTCAGGTAAACAAAAACTCCCCGCACTTCCCTTGACCCTAGTCAACAGGGAAGCATCATTTCAACAGTTGGGTCTGGATTTTATTTTTAGAAATTCATCCACATTCAAGCGCACAACATAAATAGATATTGACTGCTACATATTATTTCACTAAATGGGTTGAGTCCATTTCGACCAGAAACACTACAGACTTAGTGGTGATAAATTTCTTAGAGGAAAACATTTTATCCAGATTTGGTTGTCCTCGGAAGATAGTTATAGATAACGCTCAGGCATTCAAATATATGGATATGGTTAGTTTTTGTCAAAAGTAAAATGTTGTATTGGGACATTCCACTGCTTACTACCCTCAGGGAAATGGATTAGTTGAATCATCAAATAAGAACTTAGTCACCATAATAAAAATGTGCTAACTGAAAATAACAAAGCCTGGCATGTTCATCTGAAATACGCTTTGTGGGAAAATCGGATAGGCACTAAGAAATCAATCGGAATGTCCCATTTCAAAATGGTGTACGGGACTGATGAGGTACTACCTATAAACCTGGCTCTGTCAGTAATGAATCTCTGGCAAGATTCAAAAGAATAACCTAACGATATCACCCGAAGAATCAACCAATTAATAAAAGTGCAACAGAACAGGGCTGAGGTGGATGAGAAACTCCATAAATACCAAGACAATATGAAATCCCTATTTGATAAAAAGGATAAATATAGGGATTTCCTTCCTCATGACCTCGTTTTGAAATGGGATGCTAGGAAGGAGGATTTCAACAAACATGGAAAATTCGATCACTTATGATGTGGACCTTTCAGGGTCATAGCTTCTGAAGGAAATAATTCGTTCTTGTTAGAGAACCTCGACGAACAAGTTATTAACGCCCCCATCAACAGACGTTACCTAAAACACTTTATGAAATAAAATGTTTCCAAACTCTCACTGTATATACCGTTTTGATTTCTTTGTTTTGATTCGCAATTTCCATTTCTTTGGTAAGTTTCCACTTTCACTATAAATACAACTAGGTTTCTTGGTTTCATAAAAAATAGAAATATAAAAAATAAGTAACAACTACTATTTCTTTTTTGAGAAGTTTCTGACATTTATCATGTTTATATTTATGTAGAATGCTTGCTGGTAGTTGAGAGATAAGAAGATATCAGAAACATGTTTCAAAACATTAATATTATCTCAAAACAGGTGATAAATAAACAATTTTCTTAGTTGAAAATATAAAGAAGATTTGAGGTATGAGCTTCTAATCCACTAAACCAAGTTGAAATTTTCAAAGAGATTTAGCTAAATATGAAGGAAGTCTCGTCCATATAAATATTATCACCCGATCAACAACGAGAGGGATGTAAGAATTATGGCTTAATCCTAAAATTCTTCTCTGAGTGAAATAAAATAAAATCAAATTAAAATGAAATATGAATAAAATATCTTAAAAGAATACGAGAATCTCTGAAAAAGCTTATCTGAGACTGACCCTACTTGCTACAAAACTTTTGAGTTCTCTCACTATTTTATCCTCCCCATCCCAAAGTTTTATTTTTTCTGTGATTCTCTTTTTCCCCTTTTTGGTCTTCACAGAGGGAAGATTTTGTCGTAACTCTGAAAACTTAGAAACATGTCTTAAAATAATGTTAGGCGAAAATTTATATGCCCCTCTAAATTTAACTGAAATAAAGTATGTCTAGGTTCATCCTTACTACTTTAGCCTTTTTTAACAGATTCAAAATTATTAGTTTCGCTCAAGGAAAGTCCATGGAAAGTAAAATCTCCCCATGAGAACTTTCTTGTAGGCAAAGGTGTTTTGAAGGTTGGAAGAGGATTAACCCAGAGTAACCAAAGTGAGTTGACAGACCTCTATTGCTAAATTATAAAAAAATATCGTCCCTGGTATATTACATACAAATTGATTGCCCCCACTTCATGTTTTAAAAATACAAGACATATGGTGAAAGGAAATTCATAAAATGATTCCCCCCATCTAGTCCAAAAAGAGAGATGATGAAAGGAAATTCATTAAATGATTTCCCTCATCTCAACATTTAAATGCAAAATGTAAAATTGAATTGGTGAAAGAAAATTCAATGAGGAAATTATATAACTTCACCGGGGTACTGAACAGGCTCGTTGGCAGTGAAGCAATGTCTATGATATCTGCAAAGCTGTTATACATGTATTATAATGTACTTTGGTAGTTAGTTCCTTTTTCGGCAAGATTTACATTCTAAGCCTATGCAGGACTCCCCGACTAAATCATTAAAATTATTTTTCCTTGATGCGAACAAAATCAGACAGAGTCTGGTAGATCGGTTAAAGTTGTTTCGATTATCTTAAGAAAATCTAAATACAGTTTTAAGAAAGAGGAATTTCAAATAGCCTAACTGAAAGTCATGATTTGATGTGTTTTCAAGGTTTTCTAAGTTTCAATTGAAATTATTTTTTTCAGTATGATTTTTTTCTGAAGGTGTTTCACAAAAATGCAATGATGACTACATTTACCCAATAAAGGCACTTGGTCTAGTGTGATTCTACGTCTCGTAGGGAGACGCGATCCCTAGATGGAGCCTATGTTGGAACACATATATTTTTATAAACTTTAGACTTTAAATAGTTTTCATTCTTGTTTAAATAAAAACAACGCGTGCTTGATTCTCACTATTGATGAATTCATCCTTTTAATCAAACGACCCTAATCTCTTAAACATTATGGAGATGCCCGTTCATTAAAAATTCAAAGAACTAAAGACTACATTCAAAATGTTGGGTTTCGGAGTTTTGCGATTCAAGCTTTTCAGCATGTAGGAAGTCCAAAGTCCCGATATCCGAAATTGTGAAACTGTCTTCAACATTAAACCAGATTAATTAAGAATTAAAAATGATTAACGGTTAATTAATGATATCACAATTTCACGTTTCAAGGATCCTTCCTCGAGCGATTATCAAAGTCCCGATATCCAAAATCACGAAACTATCTTAGGTTAATCACAATTATTTAAAAGGGTTAAACATGATTAACGGTTAACCAATCATATCACGATTTCACATTTCGGAAGTCATACCTTCAAATGTTATGGAATATCTTGAGATCCAAAATGCCAAAATTTACTTAATAATAAGTGTGATTAACTGGTGCATTAACAATGATTATCACATGATTAATCCTTCGTTGAATAATGACTTGGATTAATTCAAATTTCATCTTCGCTTTTCCCGAAAATTAATGAAATTAATAATTGATTTACGACAATCATTCCAAATGAGATACTGGACCACTGCCTAAATCTTATTCATTAAGGAAAGTAATTGTTTCGTCAGTAGAGGTATTGGTTAATTAATGCAATTAAATGAAAAGGGTATTGAATTTGAATTTCATTGTGCGTTTTTACTGAGTAACAAGTTTTCAAGATAAAGAATTTTGCACATTCCCTGTGATAGATAATAGAGTTTTGTGGCTTGATACCATGTCTCCACGAAAAGAAACTAAATCTCCTTGTGAAATTTTGAGCCATAACACAGATGTCCTCTCTGACACCTCGCCCAGAAGCATAGATGCCATTAAATCATGGATGCAAGTATTCAATATTGTACAGTATGAATTGGTCAATTTCCCAGATGATACAGGTGATGAGGACATAGAGACCATGGCTACCAAATACAAAACTTTGGCCCAATCATAGTTACATAAGATAGCAATGAGGCCTAGACTCCTGCCTTACAATGATATGGTTGGTTGGGCGCTGGAAAATGTTGATATCCCAACTAGGACCATATTCAATTCACAAAAGGTCGCAGTTGGGTCTTTTTGGCTTGAACATTTACAGGTAATGTACCAATTGTCTCCAACACCCAATTTTGTTTACAATGCCAGTTTCCTAGTGGAGTTTGATAGGAAGGAATGTGTCCAATATGGAAAAAAACCTGCCCGACTTAATTAAGGATTGGTACTCTTGCCCTGGAAAGTTCAGAGATGACTCTCATGGCGTATACACAGTCTCTTCACTAGATCCTCACATAATGTTTATAGAAATGATGATGTGTAGACTCTATGGGAGGGAAAACACAACCATTTCTTGTTATAGTGGGTGCCTATTATGCACACGGTGGAAGATGGGTATTCTTTTGATTGGGACAAAATGTTGTCAGACAGTTTGGTTAAGGAGATTATAGAATATCGGTCACTGGAATCTAAGGGAAAACCTGCCCCATTCTTCATGTCAACTTATATCATGGACGTCGTCTGCTTTATGACACCTTTTACCCAAATGGGATGGAACTAGACTCCAACTAGTGCTGAGCCCATACATGTTTATCATTCGAAACTATGGGAGGATAAAGAGAAAGATTTATTTTATGAAATCTGCAACTAGGTGGTAGTGCCAATGCATACCGTTATATATGGTTTCCCACCTCCCAGGATTTCTGACAAAATAGTGGCTAATCTAGGCAAGATAGATGACTAGTACATTGAAGAGAATTTCTTCTATATTAGGGTTTTTGATTGTTCAGTTCCTCAACATGCTCTACATGAATTTTTACCAGATCGATTGGTGTGCCGTGAAGTATCACATCAAACTGTGCATGGCAGAATTAGTAAGGAGCTGAAAGTAGTACAGAAAAGGGTATGAACCATCTTTCCCCTGCAGATTAGTACGTTTTATCTGCTGAATTTCAACCATTCGAAAGTAGAGGCCATGGCCCTGGAAGAAATCAAGTTGGTCAATATCAAATTCAAAAATCACGATCCGTTGAAGGTTGTAGGTAATCACATGGCCCTATTCAATTTGAAAATATATGAAAATGAAGATTCTCCTCAAGATGAAGTATTCCAAAGAGAAAGGTCCTATTAGGAGGTCTTGAGTTGAGTTCAAGCTCTGGCTCCAGAAAAAATGGTCAAGTTTTATAACTTCCAGAAGAATCGAAGAAATGGCCTTCCCAAAGTATTGCAGGGAGAGACCCTAATACCTCCAGCTACATAACAAGTTGAGACCCGGGGCTTGGAAACAGGGAGCTCCAGTAAACAGGATGCTCGAGAAATATTGGAGAGGACTGAGGTTTTGAATCAGAAGAAATACACCACATTGAGAGATCCACCAAGTGATCACGTTGAAACTTAGACTGAGGCATTGATAGAAAAGGGAGAAGAAAAGCCATTGTCCACACCGAGTAAACCAACTACTGACACATTCGGTAAGAATCCATCCACTGAGATAGGCAGTCCTATCCAATTTGTCATACCCTTACAGTTCAATAGAGGGAACCCGAGTGCAGAAGTTGTATTCATAAAAGAACTTATACCTATTTCGGCAAAAGAGATGCCTCCTTCAGAATTCTTCTTCAGTAAGAAGAGAAGGGTAGTAGTAAGGAGGGGAATGCATAAAAGGGATAGTGTGACTATCAAGATGCATAGGGTGCTATTGGATTGGCAGGCCCTAGAATAAGAAGACTTCGCTACATATGTTGCAGGCTCACTGGGATATTTTTCAACAACAAACCAGTTTTCAGTGGGAAACCTGAAGGAGAAGTTGAAGAAAAAGGGTCCACTAGTAAGCCAGTTGCAGGACAAATTAAAGACTGTAGAGCAGGAAGTCAGTAGTGAGATGAACAAGAGTTTCGAGCAGATTAGATTTTTTGATACATAGGAAATCTTGCAGCTCAAATCCGTTCTTGACGAAATGCACAAGAACACACAGGTGAGTAGAGAATGGGCCTTTTAACAGGGAGAGTGGGTAAAACAACTATAGGCTAGAATAAAATCGACTTATAATACAACTGTATATATGATAGTGTTCCAAACGAAAGAATTAGAGGTGCATGAGAAGCTAGGATCAACACAACAAAGCCTTTTCACTAAGGTAGAAGCTATCCAAAAACATTTTTGGGTGGTCGACCAATCCTTGAATAACATCGGTTTAAAGGAGAGAGAGGCTATTGTTGCTTGAGCCACTTTCCAAGAAGAAATTGTGGCATTGGAAAGAGAAGGAGTATCTATTGCCTCCATATTTTCTCCCTCAGAACAAACTAGAGGTGATATTATATTGAAGACCTGGGAGACTAACATAGCAGAAAGTAAAAGAATGGCTAAGGAAGTGAAGAAGGATTGTGAAGAAACTTTTAATTCACTCGACAAAGATTCATTAGGCCTCATAAAATATAATATCAAGTCTTGGGACAAGTTGATATAGAAAATCATCAACTTAATATCAAGACAAGCATGGAAGAGGCTCGGGCTGAAATCTTGAAATTAAAACAGATTGATATTACTCAGATAGATAGGTGGTTAGTGAAGCCCAGTCTACAGCTACAGTATATAGTTTTAGAAGATAGGAGGATGGAAGGTAGACTGCCTCACTTAGAAAAGAAATCATATATGTTTGAGGCAAATGACTAAACAGAGCCATCCATATTGGTGGCGTAATTCGTGGGAATGTGTGTCGAATGTGTTGAGCAAGGAAAAGGCAACACTTCTAGGAACAAATGAGATAACCTGTACCACATCATTTGTACAGGTCATGATTACAATACCACTTGTTTCTGAGCTGGAGAACAAGAATAGAAAATTCCTCCTCCAGCATAGCGAAGAGACAAGGGAGATGCAAGTGAAGCGTTGCAAATTTTACATTTTGTAATTTTATTATTTTAGAAAAAAGGAGAATTCAAACTGCTTAGGGTTGAGAACCTTTTGTATAAATACATGTTTCAAAGATTGAACAAAAGGCTACTTCTTGCCGAATGTAATTAAGAGAAAGTATCCTTTGTGAGAATTAATACAAGCGCAGACAAAGATTCCAATCTTTGTGCAGACTAAGTTATGTTCCCTCTTTGTACTCCATATTTGTTGTTTCTTTAAATGTCTCTTTGATAAGTGAGTGTTTACAATTTAGTAAAACAACTACTGTAATCACACCAAACTGGTTGTTTGTTAAGCAAGAATTTTTTCCTCTGTATTTGTTGTCAGTAAATACAAGACCTGTAAGCTACTTGGATAACTAAATCTTGTATCCTTTTAAGAATGCATGTTTTATTTTCTTCTACTATAAACATGATAAGATTCATCTCTGCATTGATTCCTTGTTTTGTTTAATAGTTTTTGTAAGTTTCTCTCACCTCACTTGATTTCATAAATCGACTCAGATGACAAATTAAGGTCTCTGTACTATTCTGTTTTTATTTTCATTTGAGGAATTAAGTCTTTTATAACTATCAGAAGAAAAATCACTTCTTAAAATCAACCTTTATATTTATGATTCCTTGACATTACGCTTCTAAGCCTTAAGTGTAATCTCAGGAACAACACCCCTCTCTCCCCCTCATTTTGTATCCCCCTTCCTCTCTCCCCCCTAGTCTTCTTGCCTTTCTCTCTTTACCTCTCTCTACACCCCTTCACTCCCTCTCCCCTCTTCCTCTCACAATACCTCTCTCTCTCTCTACCCCCTCTCATTTTCTCCCTCTCCCTTCCTCTCATAGTATCAAACACTCATTTTCCATCCCCCCTCTCTTTATTTCTCTCTCCCCTCTCACACTCACACACTCTCTCTCTGCACCCCCTCCCTCCCTCTCCCTCCTCCCTCCCACTCTCTATCATATATTTATCTCTTACATATACCACCTCTATCTCTCTCTCTCTCCTCATTGTTATTCTATCTCTCTCTCTCTCTCTCTCTCTCTACCCCTCTTTCTCTCTCCCTCTTCCCTCTTCCTGTCCACCCCTCATTCTATCCCCCCCCTCTCTCTCTACCCCCCCCTCTCTCTATATCACTTTCGACCTCTTTTATACTCTTATTTTCTTGTGTTGGTTCTCTCCCTCCCTCCCCTTATATCTCTCTCCCCTCCATATCACTCTTGAATATAACCCTCCCTCTTGCTCCCCCACTCTTCCCTCTTTGTTATATTTTATTCTATCTAACCCCCTTCTCTCTCTCTCTCTACCCTCCTTATTTTTCTCCCTCTCCCTCACTCTCACACACTCTCTTTTTATTCCTCTCTCCCCCTCTCACACTCACAGACTCTCTCTGTACCCCCCCTCCTCTCTCTCTCTCTCTCCTAAATCTACCCCTCTCTCCCCCTCACTTTATATCCCCCTTCCTCTCTCTCCCTCTCTCTCCCTCTCTCTCCGCCCATTTCTCTCTTTACCTTTTTCTAACCCCCTTCTTATCTCTCTCTCTCTCTACACCCACTCTTTGTCTATGTCTCTTTCCCTTCATACTATTAACCAATCTCTATACAACCTCCCTCTCTTTATTTACCTCTCCCCCTATCACACTCACATACTCTCTGCCTACCCCCTCCTCCCTCTCTCTCTTTCCCCATCCCTCCCACTATCTCTCCTATCTCTCTCTCTCTCCTACATCTATCATTTCTCTCCCACCTCTCTCTCTATACCCCACCTCTCTCTCTCGCTCTCTCACCTAGACCTATACCTAGACATATCAATAACTAGACATGGCAAGACCTAGACATGGAAAGGAATGGAAAGACCTAGACCATGACCTAGACATATACAATGACCATGATGTAGACCATGACATAGACTACGACATAGACCTAGATATATATCTAGACCATGACCTATACCTATATCATGACCATGAACATGACCATGACCTAGACCATTACCTAGAGCTTGACCTAGACCATGAAATAGACCACCCTAGATCCATCTAAGCCTAAGCATAACTTATACTCGACCCTTAACCCCCTTCACACCCGAGCCCCAAGTGAACTATGCCAATACCCCTTATTAAATTCCACACAACCCTTGCACCCACATCTTGGTGCTCTAACCATTTCTCTATGCTTCAAAACACTTTCAATCCTAATCCCTTATGTCCTAGTTTTCCCCAAACCCTATATAAATTTATTCATAAAGTTGTTTGTTCTAAAATAAATTCTATATCCATTTCATTAAGAGCACACACATGCTCTTGTGATTTGAAATCCTTGAGGTTGAGGGAGATCATCCCTTCCCAACATGAATGCATGTAGGTTCCTAGAATGTGCACACGCTTTGGTGCACACGGGTTATAGGAATTCACACACATTCTTGTTGGGAATTTTTATGTGACAAGTACACTCATCAACCTCATATATCTAAAAAAATTCAACAATCCCGACATCTGCACGAAAAAATAACAATGGTAGACAAGTTTTTTTTTCTTTTTTTTTCTTATTGTTTAATTCATAGACAATTTTATGTTATTGGAAGACAATTGTGGGAAGAATTCGAAGAAAAATTTGTCCAATAGGAATTGGATTTTTTACTTGTGTCTTATTGTGTAATACCAAATCAAATTTATCCAATTGGAATTGTTAGTTGCATCTTCTTGTGTAATAGCAAGCCAAATTTGTCCAACTGGAATTGGAATTATTAGTTGTGTCTTCTTGTGTAATACCAAGATAAATTTATCCAATTGAAATTGGAATTGTTAGTTGTGTCTTGTTGTGTAATACCAAGAAATATTTGTCCAATTGGAATTGAAATTATTATTTGTGTCTTCTTGAGTAATAACAAGACAAATTTATCCAATTGAAATTGGAATTGTTAGTTGTGTCTTGTTGTGTAATACCAAGAAATATTTGTCCAATTGGAATTGAAATTGTTATTTGTGTCTTCTTGAGTAATACCAAGACTAATTTATCCAATTGGAATTGGAATTGTTGGTTGTGTCTTCTTGTGTAATACAAAAAAAAATTTGGTGTGGTGTGCTTGGAAGCTAATTTTTCTCTTTAAACATGGGGAGCCTACATAATTAAGGTAAAAATTCCTCGAGGAAAGAGATACCCATTGAAAACGTAAATGAATAAAGAGAAAAGACAAAGTTACTATGTCAAAACGCAGGATTTCAAAAGAGGGAAATCCAATTTCTAGAGGAATAGATGTCACTATTGTTTCTTCTCCATCACCACAAGCAAAGAACAAGACTTCAGTAGAGACCGATCCATTTCAGACTTATATCGTACCTCCAATCAATATCTCATCAATAAAAATTGTTGCGTATGACCATGTGATATAGGATTTTCTTAGAGTTGATTATACAATGGATGAAATTAGAGAGGCAACTATTGCACAACTTTTTGGTGAAGAAGTTCATGTGGTGCAACCTCTTGTTGGATAGTCAAATATTCCAAAAACTAGTCACAGGCATGTCCACTCTCTTCCCATAATTTATTTTCCAATGATGAAGGGGAAACACCTAAACTACAACGTTTTTAACTCCATAGTAGGGAGGTCAAGAGTGCCAGAATAAAGGTTCATCATCCCTACCTAGATTGGGAAGTGTGCGAAGAAGAAATTCTAAACACATTCATGCGGATGAAAGTGGTATAGAATTACTTGAAGGTAAGTTACCTAACCAAAATATTCATTAATAATCTTTTAAAATCATTAAAGAATATTTTGAACCAAAATCTGATGTCACTAAATGTCAATTATTTTTGGATTTGTTAAAATATAAAATTTTAACTGTTGTTGGGATAATTTTAGGCTATAAAATAGTCAAAAGTTTAGAAACAAGTCATCATATTGTTAGAAATCTTATAGATGATTTTCAAAAAATTGTTAAGAAATATTATTCTAAAGGTCGTAATGCAACCCAACGTGTCTTATCATAATCAATTGTTAGAAAGATCACAAGAAAACATCGCTTGTTCCAACAAACCTCTCATATCATGAAATGAAATATTAAAACCCTTAGAAATTATTCTAATAGGAGAGATATCCTCCACATAGGTGGCCCGACAGATTTGTGGGTCGTCACTGGTAGACTACCTCGTTCTACCATGGAGTTAATTAGAGTAGTTAAGGGACTAGTATAATCTTTCTGGCATGAGAACACTGGGCCTTCTTCCAACCAAAAAGATGTACTAAAATTGAGAAGGGAATCTATGGACCATGAACCCCATATTAAACATTGTATTGACATTACAAAGATAGAATTGTATGAGATATTTAGGATAGTACATAGTGCACTAAACTTGGGCCAAAGATCCATCAATAAATTCAAGTCTTCATATGTTCGAATAAATAAAATTCATAAGACATGTTGTTGTAGATATCAAATTAATTATGGTTATTATTATCACACACACACACACATATTTTGTGTATTGCATAAAACCCTTATGGAGGAATGCTCAGTTATATTGTCATTGTCATCATCTAGAGACTTTATTTACATTATCTTGTGTACAACGATAGGAAATTGTATATTTTATATAAATATTGCTTATATGGACATGCCCCATGTGCAATGGAATGACATTACTGAGAAAGTGCATCCATGTAAGCAATGACTATGAATTGGGGAGGAAGGAGGTTTCTTTGCAAAGATTTAAATATGTCACATATGATGTTGATGGAGGGAAGGAAAGAAAAATGATATAATTGGTGAATTCCCAGGTACGAGTATGTGACTTAATGAAGGACTTCGTCGAAAAGACATGACAATATGTTGAGCATGTCCATGTTTCTCTATGGAAGGACACGCATTTTATAATATGTTGAGATACATTTCCCACTGGTATTGTCTTATCAATGGTTGATTTTTTCTGAGAAGCACACCCTTCAATCGTAAAATGAGATTCAAAGTCAATATTATCACTCAGAGAAGGTCAACATAATGGTCCATATAACATATAGGCTTGGGCAGGATAGTAACAAAGAAAACATAGTTGTATTGAATGAGTATCACTTCTACATAAACGATGAGCGGTGCCATGAATTATCATATGTACAAAATATATTTCAGTTGTTTTAAAATCACCTTAAGGAGAAGAAAATATAGATGGATCAACATTGGATTTGGTTAGATGGTTGCACATGCTAGTTAAAAAATGCTCATGTATTTAAATGGTTGTGTATGTTTCATAAAAAACTCAAGGTACCACATATTGGGAACTATTTCAATTTTGGGCACGGGAAAGGGGAGCATGCTCGAGTAGGCACATGTATCAAAAGAGCATTATTGTAACACCCTGTTTCCCTCCAAGACTGTAATTATGTAAAAACTTCATATATTAATGTGATGAGACATGTACTTATGTTTTTATTTAATATAAACACCAAACCACTGACTAAGAGGGAATAACCTTGAAAATATTGAACATGATACACCAAAGGAAATTGAAATTGATTAGGAAGGGACTGATTGAACAGTTGAGTGAAGTGGAGTTGAGATATACTAGTGAAGAAAATAGGAATCTTTCATAGCAATATAATTTATGCTTGCAAACATAAAGCTACACCTATCAACATACCATACATATATGAAAACCACATGACCATTAAAAGAAGTCGCATAGGTGGTTTGGGAAATTAATGATTGTTCGAAGTTGACCCATGCAAAGAGAAAGGATGATAGGGAAGAAGACCAGAGGAGGAAAACACAAAAAAATGAGAGAGACACACAATAGAGGAGGTGCAAAAGAATTGAAGAAGAGAAAAAAGAGAGAGATAAGAGAGTGCAGAGGTTCAAAGGTGCCGATTGAGGAAGAAGAAGGAAAAATAAGATCTTTATGGAGGAAAACAAGAAGCTTGTCTCAGTTGTTGATGATCACCCTGAACAAATAAGAAATGCTCTTAACACATGTCTCTTCTTCCCTTCCCCTCTTTTGTCTTCATCTACATCCACTATATTAGTTACCTACCAAACAATCATACTTTTTTCTTCATCTTCATCCACTATCTTAGTTACCTACCAAACAATCATGATTGATCAAACCAAAAGCTTTAATGAAATGCCATCCTTAGCACTAATATTTTGTCATTTCAATATTGGTAGTTGGTGTTATTTGTACACTCTAAATGGACTGTCACTATTGTCATGTAAATGAATTGACATCAAGTAAACTCCGAAAACAATGAGAATAGTGTATCTATGTAGATTTTCTATTTTGAATTTATGGAAATAGTACTTTTTACGTAATTCAATGTTTATACTGAACAACATGTTGGTTTATAATATTGTTTGATTTTCATTATCTCTTATATATACTCAAACACTAACTACTTCTTTGCTTCTTTGTCATATGAATAGAAACTGCGGAGTACTAAAGTTGAGGCCAACAAGGTTGAAGAAGACACAACAAATTGGGTGTGCACTCACGAACTTATACTTATCTTTTCTGCTACTTGCATATTATCTGCACATAACTAAGAAACATCTTGAAACTCACAATTTAAAATATGGAAGAAATAATATATGTTGAGTTTTATCAAATACATGCACACTCCATTGTACATGATAACATCAATCGGGTATTGCGTAACAATGACCTTTTCAGATTAGATGCATTTTCGTATACTACAAGAGATTGCCTCTTTGATGCATTTCAAGTTCTATTTCACTTCCATTATTCCTCAACCGATCTATGCAGTAGAGTGATATACCATTTCTTGGCCTTCTTAGACAATGACAACCTTGAGGCATTAGATTTGTATCAATATGAATTGGCATCTGATTTTCTTTATCAGTTGCATGGGCTTCATGATGTCAATACATATATTTAAAAGATGTGATTATCTACATCTACAATCCTACCTCCACATGAAAGAGGACTTTGGGGAGATACATTTTGTATATGGTGGCTAGCTAAGTGGATAAATATATCAATTGGAATTTGGTCATTAACAAGAAAGACAAGATATATACCATTCAACAAACTACATCTAGATATCCATATTGCATCTTGTTCCATGATGCCAATCCTCTCAGTGGTAAATACAAACAACTGCTCTATAAAAAATTATATGTAAGAAGTCTTGGAGGATCTAATAATTACTTTTCCCTCACCCGTGAAGACCTTAAGTCACATTGAAAATGAATTATGCATAGTATGCACTCTCATGGATTAGACATAGCAACAACTAGTACACTGAATTGTGGAAATAGTTGATTCAATGGAATTTTCTATTTGGTCGCAACGGGCTTTGATGTCCACTTGTTGTACCTTTACATTGTGAAATCCTTCTACAATGTGATTATAAGTGGGAGTCAACATGCACTTGATGGCTTACATCACCACCTTCCAACTGATCTCATACAAAGTGTGCCAACACTTGGAAGTTGGAAACAATATCTTATGAACATGGAAATTCCATATGAGAAAGGATGGTCAATGACACTTCCTACTGAACACAAACATCAAATGTTCAATGAAAAATACCATCATGATTTGCATCATCGACATGGTGAGGAATAAGTGCTCTTAACACATGTTGGTTGAAACATCGACATGGCTTGTCCACAAGTGAGACCAGTTTCAAGTGACAACCATAAGCTGACTTACCACATGTTGAAAAAACACATGTGAAAGAAAAAAATACAAATACATATCCCAAAGTGGTCATGATATTGACCTAGGGGGAGACATCACATATTGTAAATTAAAGCAAACACTGCAGAATGATAGCATTGAAAACCAACGAACAACTGCTATGCATTCCCATCTAGGTAAAAGATATGCAAAGAAAATATATATGAAGCAAATTGAAGACATCCATGGTATTTCATGTGTGATTTGCAAGGAATTGAATTTCACAAAGAAAATTAAGTGTTTCACCCCTGATTTGCAAAGAGAATACATCAACTTGACACTAACTGACATAACATTCTCTAATAGAAAAATATATCTTCCATGCAAAAGGTCACTTCAAAATAGAAAACTTCTACAGTTTGCAATGCTTGACCAAATAAGATGTAACACACCATTACCAGATGTAAGTACACTTACAAAAATTGAGGAGAGGCTTGTGTCTCTATGAATTGCATTTGGACAAATAAGACCCAGGGGCTATAAATGATCTGAAATGGGATTAACATGATCAATTATTAACGTGCTTGTCCAACTAGAGGTTGTGCAAAAAGAGCTTCCACAATTCATGAACGAAACAATGACAATTTTTCTAGTGCTCAAAATATGTCTGCAATAAAAGAATGCATACCAAACAGGTAGAGTGTGTGTGCACATTTCCATGAAAGCAATGAAATAATTATGTTCCAAAACACTATACAAGGCACACAACATCTTTATAAATGAAGACTAGAACCATTTTCTTGAACAAGGAAATCAGAACTCTACATAAAAAATTTCCACTACTAGTGAAATTGATACAGACGATGAATCGAAGAATGGAATACCTACTGAAACATTGATACATGGATTCACTGAGTCACAAGACATTCATGAATTGCAAGACAAGATCATTGAAATCACACATGTTGAAGGACAATGTCCACTTGGGATTTTCAAGGACAAATTCGCAGAGGAAATGAACTTCCCAACACTGTTCTATGGGGAACCACATGGAAATAACATCAAAAAATGATTCAGCTACCAAAAAATAGTACGATGGGAATTGCTACATTGAAGAGGTGGCTCCTCCTGTCACATAACAAATTTGTTTTTCAAAACAATGTGCATAATAAGTGAGAAAGTGTTGTCTTGCATATGGGTGCGAATAAGAAAAGGTAAGCTATGAGGAAGAAAGCTATTGGCCAGAGATGTGAAGTACAAATAAAATATGGAGAAAATCCTGAAATATGATATTGGATACATAGATTTGAAAAACATTCGCATCTCCCTTGACTACTTGCAATAAAACAAGGAAACTATTTTTGGAATGATCTGACAGTTGGGGCCTCTAAATTTTTTCATCACATTTACAAGTGTAGAGGATCATTGGAATCCATTGGTGATTAATGTGTCTAGATTATGCAGTAATAGGAAAAGGAAAAAACAAACTAAAACATTGGAAAATGATGACATTGACTACCTAATAAGAAAAGACCCAGTGCCATGTACTCATTACTATAGACATAGAGTGAATGGTTTGAAGAAATTGATATGTCATGATGAAACGTTCTTCATAAGAATATCATACTATTGTTTTGTAATTGAGTTCCAAAATAGAGGCAGTGAACATGAACACACATTATTATGGATTAAAGATGCACCAATATATGGAAATGACAACAACTCATAGATCGAGAAATTTCTGGACAAATACGTAACATGCAACACAAATCATTTGGATCCAGAACTTGCCAAATTTAATAGGAATTACCATACAAGAAGTCGTAAAAATGAAAAAATTCACATTGCAGATACAACTCCCCTATGCCACCGATGAGAAAGACAAAAATCGTCGAGCCAATTACTTTGTCGCACAACATTCCGATTGAGAAATCAAAATCTTTGTTCACCTTTCTAGAACAAGGATATTTTGATGACTTAATGAACTTCAAAGACTTCTTAGTGAAACCAAAGCTAATTGAAGATGAGTACATCCAAATTATACAATCTACACTTAAGAAACCAACAATTTTCCTAAAACGGAAACCTTCGCATACTTGGAACAACAGTTTCTCCAAGGACATGCCAGTTATGTGGAACGAAAATACAGATGTGTAGTATGTCCTCAATGCATATGCTGCAACATCATATTGTACCTCGTACATGATGAAAGTTGACAAATCTATGACAAATGAATTCAGGAGAATACACAGAGAACATGAAAACAAATTAATTGGTGCTATCCAAATGATACATAGACTTGAAAATTTGCATTAATTAGTATTCAAAAAAATTCTTCTCAACAAGCAATCCACATCACACTTTCCCTACCTTTGAACTATAGTTCAAGGAAAGGTGTCTTCATAAACACATATTTTCCTGACACGTGCACATTCATGCTTAAGATGCCATTCTTGTTGAAACAAGAGCTTGATAATTCATAGGACATGATAGATCACTCTATTATTGATTACTACCTCCAACGTCCACCTACCATTAAGCATATTTGCCTTGCATAATTTGTATCAGAGTACAAAACAAATGGTACATAGATATCAAAGAGAAAAAAATGAAGTGTAATACGCTTTGTCAAATACAACAAACACATCGACTATGAATTTTTTTGTAGAAAGATATTGTTATTGTACATTCCAGTTGATGACAGTGAAGACACACTAAAACATAACTTGCCTATATGGAATTTACATGTACTCTTTATGAGACTACAATACAAACCAATGAGGCTAGATTTGCGTACAACGTCAACCCAACATGGGGTGATTTAGAAAGTGAACTTGAAGAACTAGAAACCCATGCCAATATTGATGACACATCAACAAATCATAAAACAACTACAACTCACCACAAAGCCTATGATTTTCATGTAGATTTTCCTTGTCCTCGAGAGCCTGCCTCTGAAAAAACGTATCAATATTAGGTTTAAAGTAATAGCCCATCCTTTCTATATAGAAAATGACGAATACTACATAATTATATGGCTATTGGATTGAGAGAAACAAGAAATCCTAAAGGATATTGCAATGAAGAAACACATAGACATACACACTCACGTGCACTTGTTCCTTACAGGTGGCGCAGGAACAAGCAAGACATTCACATCGAAATCACTATTCCAAATGCTTATATGAATCTATGATTAAAACACTATGAGTGACCCTCTAAAACCAAAGGGACTGATACTTGCATATATAGGAAAAGATTCATATAATGCAGGTGGAATGACAATCCACTTCGCATTGTTGATGCATTTTACTAAGTCACATTTTCTTGCACTCAGAAAAGAAATGTTGGATACCTTGACAAAGATTTATGATGAACTACAACTTGTCTTGATAGATGAAGCCTCCTTGATTGGAAATCACTTCTTATATTCCATTAACAATCAACTGAGAAACATAAAACATGTGCAAACCAAATACTTTGGGAACATTGATATGGTCTTTTGTGGAAATTTTTACCAAGCACAACCCATACAATATTATCTTATGTTTGAACAACCTATGATCAACACGAAAACAAATAAACATGATGTTTGGAAAGACAACATAAAATTATTTGAACTGCATACTACAATGTGCCAGAAAAATGAAAATTTTACTACAATTCTAAATAGAATGCGGACAAACAACCAAACACATGATGACTTAGCATATATCAATTCAAGTTACATCCAACCAACACTGACAAACCCAACCTTCCCTTACATATTCTACAAGAAAAAGGATGGCACATTGGATAACAAGTACATGCTATTTCTCATTCCTGGTGATGAAATCATCATCAGTGCAATTGACCTAGAAGAAGAGAATGTTGGAAATGTACCATATCATGAGCATACAACCACTTTGCCTTTGCAAATTGTCCTGAAATTAGGCACGTTAGTTGAACTATATGCCTACAACTATGACTCACAAGATGGCCTGGTCAATGGTGTAGATGGAATATTGAAAGCATTTACCAACAAAGATGAAGTTGATGTCTTATGGATTAAGTTCCATTACCCACATATTGGGCACCGACAAGCCAACAAGTTAGCATATCTAAATAATTCAAACACTTCAGACGATTGGACACCTGTATTGAGAATATCAAAACTGATATCAACATCAGCAAAGAAAGGTCAACTAAAGATTCAAAAGAAATTTCCAATTCAACTTGCATGTGCATGTACAATTCACAGATAATAAGGCCTAACACTTGGTAGTATTGCCTTTGACCCTGTTGGAATACGAATACATGGACTTGTATACACAACTTTGTCCCGTGTTAGAAACATAGAGTCCTTGTATTTGCTAAGCGCTCTTACAAAATATAACTTCAAGGTCAGGCATAAAGTCAATACTGAGATGCAACGCCTTCGAACTAGTGCAAAATGGCATCTAGAATATGATTACCAATCCATACAAACAAACTCATATGTATTGATTCTCTCACTTAACATGTGAAACCTAAATGCACATATGAATGATATACTCAATGATTGTGACACAATGCAATATGATGTTCTATGCTTACAAGAAACACACATGACATTATGCATGCAAATTTATTTTTTTCCAAATTTCAATTGCATATCAGGTTACATTACACATGGAGTGATGATATTAGTGAAAAACAATATAGCAATTTTGGAGCATATGTATTTCGAAGAACAAAATGTTGAGATGCTTCTAGTAAGAGTATTTTTTCATGAATCACAAATTGCAATATCAAATCTCTATGTCGCTCCACATGAAACATTTACCAACATAGTGAATGTTCTTTCAAAAGCATTACACCATTTACATCAGAACGAAACCATTATCATTCTAGGAGACTTCAATCTTGACATGCTACAAAATAATGCCAGAACAAAAAAGTTGGAAAACTACATGTGCAATTACAATCTCCACTTTTTTTAAGATAAGATAAACCATGTGCAAAACCCACTTATTGACCATGTATGGTCAAATGTGCCCATTGCATAATACAAAGTCTCTATCTTAAACACATATTGGTCTGACTATGATACAATTTGTCTTATACTTGAATTATGAAATATACATCAACCATATTACAAAATCATATTTCCATGTCCCAAAGCATATCTTGATACTTTGTTGCACAAACCAAACAATCCATATTTCCATGTCTCAAAGCATATCTGGATACTTTCTTACACAAAACGAAATCATTCAAATGTCACCATCCAATTTCTTAATGTTTTCTAGTCTATAATAGATTTTGGACAGAGAAAATCAACATAACCACAAACATGGATGAAGAAAAAAAATGTACATACTTCTAACTCTATCTTTTACTTTATTCCTATAAATCTTGTTTGTTGTATGTACATATTCCTTGTTTTCTCTACATGCCAACTGACCTTCATGTCCATTGTATTTTGTGCATTCCCACATTGAAACAAACAAAATAACTGGACAAGAGGAAGAAGCCTTAACAAGAAAGGTAGAAGAAGACCTACAAACATGCATGCTTCTATCCTAATTTTCTATTCCATTACTTTGTATCTCATTTATTGTGTGTCTACATATCTTCTTACATACCAACTTACCTTCACATTGATTGTATTTTATGCACCTCTACATTGAAAGAAACAAAATAAATGGACATGAGGAAGAAGTATTAAGCAACAATGTAGAAGAAGACATATGAAGATGCATGTTTCTACCCTTATTTTCTAATCCATTGCTTTTTGTCTCATTTATTGTATATATTTTTTATGTACTTCTTTGTACATCATTTATTATATGTATCTACTATATATCTTCCTACATACCAACTTATCTTCATGTCCATTGTAATATCTGCACTGCTACATTGAAAGAAATAGACTAATTGAACACGAGGATGAAGTCTTATGTTCCACAATAGAGGAAGATGAACTACAATATTCCAAAAGGTACACCAATAGTAATAATAAAGAAAACACAATGCATGTGATTAACGCACATCCATAACAATTATGAACAACATACAATTCACATGCTTACTTGGTTGTTGTCACTTTACATTCCATATATGTTCCCGTGTTCTATTATCATGTACATCTCTCACCTCTACCATAGTGTATCAACATTTTCTTTCCACACAATGTGAAAGCACTATATAATATATTTGAAATTAATTTTCTTTTTACATATTCAATGTACACCTATTTACATCATAAAAAGTTGGACAAGCGACATAAGCATGAGTATTCAATCATCACAGACGTCAGCAGAATAACAAGCCCCAAGGCAAAGATTCATAATTTATGCTCCTACAATGTTTAGGAAAAAAATATCCTCAATTATTGATTCATCTATGCCATGGTAGATATGTTGATGTCATATACAACACTTGATTTTCAATTCACAAGAAGTATCAGCGAGTACAAATGAGGCACCTGCCACAGTGCAAGCTCCCTAATTTAAGAGGTATGGTTACAAAACTCTAAGTAACATAATTCATCCAAATATTTCATCTACTTGTACATCGATGCAAAAAAAAAAGGGATACAAAGTGCCCTTCACATTACTTTTCCTGTTCTATAACTGTCACCTGGCCTAGAGTTACACCACCTAATATATTATCAATAGAAGACTTGAACATTGGCAGGACTGGAAAAGTGTTTGTAGGAGACATAATTGTCATGTACAACACCTACTTAGACAAGAAAAACAAAACTAGATGCATTGCGCATGCTGACATGACAAACAACAAAGCCATGATGACAGTCACACTTACTATCCCTACACAACTTGTCCAGAAACATGAAAAAAAGATGTTTCCCGGTAATGGGATATCCATTACAAATTTTAATATGTTACCGAAAACGGTATATGACCGTGGTGATTGTGATCGAATTATGTTTCTTAATGAAACAAGTGTTGTGGAAAATGTGCCCACAGTTTTCTTAGAATAACATTTCATACTGGACACAACGATCGACCAATTTGCAGAGAGAAAATACTTTTACCCAATTAGAACCATTGGTGCAGCTATCACACTCACAAGAAAATTTGGCTCACAACACATTCTCCATATAAAATATGGCAATTCAAACAACGACAAGGAAAAAATACCATTCTCCATACCCAGTTTTGTCCTTTACTTTCGCATGCTGCTATATCTTAGTCATCTTACACAACTATTAAACTGCTACATGTTGCAGTTAAAGTTGTTAGACACCTACACACATTTTTTTCCTCAATTGAACAACAATTACAGAAAGGGAAATTTCCAATAATTCTCTTCAAAAATATAAAGAAGAAAATAGATGTGAAAGAAAGGATCTATAACACAACCCATGCAACATTTGTAATTGAATTGCGAAAATACATAGTACCTTATCTCAAGAAACTAACTACCTCCACCACTGTTATATGTATTCATATACAATTCCATCCACAATTTTCACATAAAATTTGCGTTAAACAATTTTCATGCACATTTCTTTTGTACCCATATATATTATATTCTTTGATATATTAACTATTATGCTCATGTATGTAGGTTGAGGTTGTATTGGCAGCACTGAATGTATACTCAACCCCCTTTGAGCATGTAGGTCCCAGATGTAACTCTCCTTCTTCTGCCTCTGCATTCACAAAAGGTGGGACAATTGACCGTTTACATTGCAATAAAAAATTCCCTTACATATATAGACATTGCCTCAGCGTTGTTATCTAAACCCTCAACAAAAACATTGTGCATTATACAATTATACAACCTGTATTACAAGATGTGCTTCCTGGATTGACAGAATTTCCGTATGAAATATACCTACAGAAAAAGGAAAATATTATCTACACTCTACATGAATTTTGTGTCCATAACAAATTTACATTAAATGAGGATAGTGTCATACTACATATCAGCTGAACCAAAAAAAAAAGTTGCATCAAACAAGTTCTTTGATATTCTTCTATCTCCTCCTCTTCCAACTTGTCTTTCTGGAATGATTGTAACTTTTCATTAACTTTACATGTTGTCATCTCATGCATTGACAAGAGTTGAAGCAATCTGATCTGTTTCTATTCATTCTACCCAATCAAAATATGCATACAATTTTGAAACTTATGTGTAGTACTATGACAAGGTAGAATATTATTTCAAGATGTTATTCACATTTTCCTCTGCATCACAAGTTCCAATCTGACTCACAAGCTAGCACCAATAATGAAATAGATATTTCCTACTAAGGAAACTGCTACCATTGACCTATTTCAGAATTATTCCATGCACAATGTGCTTCAGTTTGAAATCCATGCCATGTTACATAATCAAGACTGTTATCACCCTATCACGACATTTAGGCATAGGCTCAATACACTCTTGGACTACCTATTGCTCCATCTCCAGTGTTTTTCATGGGTTCCATTCTACCTTCTGATCCAATGGGAATGATGCATCAACAAGCCATTCCACAAAATTTACAACCATCTACTATCAAAGTTCTTCAACCTTCTTTTTGACAATTCCATTATGTTTATGCTATTGTTCCTCCACATCATCTTATAGCCCCTCAACAACATCAATAAGTATTTGCATTGTTATCTTGTGAGTACTTTAAGTTTAGCAATTTATATCACTCAATAAGCTAGTTTGATAGTTTGAATGAAAAAACTACTCTTACCAATTTGTTCTGTTTCTTTTAGCCAATCCAAAACAATCGTCAATATTTGCAACATTCTAAGCATAAATATTTACAGAGACACTCTCAACAAAACTAAACAACGAATGATATAGTGGATGCACAAAAGGAACAACATGTTATGCCCTTGTATCTATATTTTGTATAGATGATTTGAGACCATTTCTTAATATATCCCACAATCAATTTTGTCAACAGGAATCACAGATAAATGATGCCATTGAGAATTTAAATTTTAGGATTATTCTGAACTAGGCAATGCCAATTCATTTTCATTTTCAACCATCTAAGAAGAGTAGAAGGTTGGATCAATAGCAATCCATAAATACAAAGAAACTAGGCATAGTGTATCATGCATTTGTTTCTCCAAGTCAGTCCTTTGGAGGTTCTAGTCACTTTCAGCTATATGTACTTGATTGAAAAACTATCTCTGAATCTCTGAAACAATTGATCTACAAAGCCCTACATTAAAATCACCACTATGTTTGTGTTATTCCTACAGAGTCCAGTGCACGTATCAAAATTAGTTCAATTGTAAGTTTAATTGTTATTGCTAATGCATAGTTAATTTATCATTGTTAAATGGATGGTATTATGCCAAATGCTACTATTTAGTTTATTGGTTGAATATCATATGGTACCTGTGGACTCGATCAGGATATTGTGTAATATTGTTTGTACTTGAATTTCTTGTATTAAAGATCCTATACTTTGGACATTTATATCACACATTTAAAGAAGTCTTATATTCCTCTTGTTTCATGTGTAATCTTCCTCACATACAATAGAAATATACTTGTTGTTCTAATTAATTTTCTTGTTTTCAGTTACCAAATATAATGGCGCAAAGATGTAGAACCATTTCTATAGCTAGTTAGAGATTCTTCTCGTACATATATAGATCAAAGTCAGAAGTATATTCACCGGTACCTCACCTCGTACATATACTTCATCAACACCTTCATTGCGAAACTAGTACTTGGATCGAAGGATGCTAATAGTTCCTCTTACAAAGAATACAAGTTGTATTGGATGAAATTATAACAAATCCAATAAATTTCCTATGATATTTAATTCTTTGCAATATTCAATTCTTTATTGGAGATATTCGATCTGACAATCTTTAAAAATATGTAAACAGAGACTAAAATCACATCAATACTTGCTTCCTAAAGATAATCAGTAAAAGGAGAACACAATAGACTGAAATAAAATCATATGCATCTCTGTTATAGATGTCTATTTATCTATCAGAGATAAAATGATACACAATTTAGAAACAAAGATAAATTACTATGCAATCTAGAAATTCCAACATTTACCAAAAGCTAGCCCTAGCTTGGTAGGGATTGCGCTTCCATGCAACACTTGTTAATAGTGTCATGGCTACCACTTGGGAATTTTTGAATACATAGTTATCATGATAATTTATTGATAACTATATGAATACATTTTTTTTCCTATTCTTAATCATGATCTATATTT
This sequence comes from Picea glauca, assembly GCA_000966675.3. NCBI lineage: Eukaryota > Viridiplantae > Streptophyta > Pinopsida > Pinales > Pinaceae > Picea > Picea glauca. The sequence goes on from JZKD02S1907744.1 coordinate 171,831, forward strand.
ATATTTCTTCCTTATGAATTAATTATTTTCTACATATTTATGTTTTATGTTTAAAACTAAAATTTATCAATTATCAATAATGTTTAATAGTTTCCAAGTTTAATGAATTTGAAATTTGAAATTTTTGTGTCCAATTTTGACCAAGGAAATAATCCCTCCTTTTACTTACCCTTTATTTTTATGATATGATGAAATTTGGTGGGTAGGTTGGATTGACGCAAACAATTTTAACTCAATTGGAACAACATGTATTTTTATGATATGGTGAAATTTGGTGGGAAGGTTGGATTGACGAAACCAATTTTAACTCAATGGAACAACATGTTGCAATGAGAGAATTGGTTGAATGGGATCATACGATAATTTCATTCTAGAGTCTGCACCGGGTCATTTGAGGGAGGGTTCCTTGAGAAGGAAAAACTCTATATCGAAATTTCTCTATTGAGTGGGTAAGAGTAGGTTTCTTTGGAAGGGGAAAGAGGTATATTGAAGGGAGAAAGGTTAGGATCCTTACGAGAGTTTGAGAAGTAGTCCATAACTTATTTCATGTGGGTAAAATATAGCTCAATCGAAGGAGGAACGTTGGATCGTGAATTGGATTTGAAAGGTCAAGATTCATAATTGGCACAAAAGATAAATGCATTGAATTTGACTTATTATTATATCATGAATAAAATCAAAGAGACATTCCATAGCTTAGTTCATAAGGGTAAAATAAAACATTCTCTAAGGGGAAATCAAATCATGAATTGGATTTAAAAAGTTGAGATCCATAATTGATACAAAGGAGAAGAACCCCAATTCAGGCTTGTCATTTAATAGTGAATCAGATCGAAGTAACATTACTCAAAAAACTACTTCATAGTATACCCATAGAGCCTTATAAATTCCATTAATTTTTATATGTACATATGACATGATGGTAAAATATGAGTTATGTAATGCAAGAAATAGGAAAGACATAAAAGTTGAAAAGAAAAGTGCAACCCATCTTTTTTAGAATCCACATCTTTATATATGATGGATATATGAAGTAATTTGTTCTCATCAAATCTTCAAAATTGATCATCAAAATGATGATTACAACCTCTCAATTCATCCAAAAAAACATACATCCAAAAAAACATAGATAATTTCTAAATATAATGAATTATTTACATTTAAAAAATATGTTAAATAGGTGAAATAATATTTTTTAAATGATTTTATTAACGTCCAATTCAATGTACTAATATTTTTTAAATTATATCCAATTTTAATTATTCTAAAACATCTAAACCACACCCATTCATAATCATCAAAGAATATTATTACAATGTTAAATTCATTTTCAATTTGAATGAGAGTTTTTTTTTTAAATTGTCCAAGATTGCATTCAAATATTTTTAAAGTAAATGATGATAAAATAATGTTTTTATAATGGTTTAATTCATTTCCAATTTAAATGATAAAATATTTTAAAAATATATATAACATATATGCATCAAAGTGTATTTTCAATATTTTCTTTAAAGTTATATATGATATGTTATATTTATTTTGAAAGAAAAAAAATGATATCAATTTATTTTATTCTAAAATAAATAAATAATTAGTTGCTTATAGATTTGAAATTTATAAAAAAATTATTAATCTTCCTCCATTCAATTTAAGGAGATTTTATTTGTCCAATTAATTTAAACCACACCCATTCATAATCATCAAAGAATATTATTACAATGTTAAATTCATTTTCAATTTGGATGAGATTTTTCTTTTTAAATTGTCCAAGATTGCATTCAAATATTTTTAAAGTAAATGATAATAAAATAATGTTTTTATAATGGTTTAATTCATTTCCAATTTAAATGATAAAATATTTTAAAAATATATATAACATATATTCATCAAAGTGTATTTTCAATATTTTCTTTAAAGTTATATATGATATGTTATATTTATTTTGAAAGAAAAAAATGATATCAATTTATTTTATTTTAAAATAAATAAATAATTAGTTTCTTATAGATTTGAAATTTATAAAAAAATTATTAATCTTCCTCCATTCAATTTAAGGAGATTTTATTTGTCCAATTAATTATGGATAGATTTGAAATTTATAAAATCTTATCAATCTTACTTTATTCAAGGAAATTTTATTTGTTCAAATAACAATAGATAACAAAATTTGAGATCTATTCAAAAAATATAATCAGTAAATTGTACAAATCAAATAGTATACTGATTTGAATAGTACACTCACAACCTTTTCATTTCATTGAAAAATATTTAAAATTTCAAAATAAAACTTGATTATAATACTAAACTATTTTCTTGAGTTTTTAGAGTACTCGATGTTTATTCAGAAAAGTATTTTATAATGAAAAGGTTATGATGTGATGTGATATTTGTCATTTGTGAATCTTGGTATTGTTTATTGATATGACTTATTGTGCTTCTAAATGACTAATGTGATGTGATGATGTGATGTAATATTTATCATTTATTGTTTATTGATATAACTTATTGTGCTTCTAAATGACTAATGGCTGGTGTTAAATATATTTTTTAATTCAATATAATAAATAATAAGCTCAAAACTATTTTAGAATGAAAATGGTGCAAGGTTAACTTTTTTGTGAACCTTGGTATTGGTTATTGATATGACTTATTGTGCTTCTAAATGGCTAATGGATAGTGTTAAACATATTTTTACTCCAATATAATAAATAATGGAAACAATAAGTTCTAAACTATTTATCTTAGAATGAAAATGATGCAATGTTAACTTTTTTTATTGGTAACTTTTTTTTGGATGAACACTAACAATGCAATGTTAACTTTTTGGATGAACACTAACATTGACTAACAATGCAATGTTAACTTTTTGGATGAACACTAACATTGATACCATTGAATTAAACATATTTTTACTGCAATATAGTAAATAATGGAAACAATAAGTTCTAAACTATTTATCTTAGAATGAAAATGGTGCAATGTTAACTTTTTTATTGGTAACTTTTTTGGATGAACACTAACAGTGCAATGTTAACTTTTTGGATGAACACTAACATTGGTACCATTGAATTATTGCATAAAGTTGACCGTCATTATTTAAGTTGATATCTTTATAACAAATATTATCACTAAGAGAAATGTAAAAAAAAATAACTGTTTATTAATTTTTTTTTATTAATTAGTATATTTTAGTAATATTTTTTATATTTTAGTAATATTTTTTTTATATGAGATACTTGAGGTGTAGGACAGTCAAGAGTGTGCTCTAAAATCATTCTCAAACCACCAACAAGTCACGAACAAGCTAGGAAACAATTTTTTTTTATATGACGTTATCATTACAATAAATATAACATAAAATAAACGCTCAAACTTAATATTGATTCAATTAGAGAGAAATGTATATGCATATCTCCACAGATGAATACAATCAAAGAACGAGGCCTAACTGTAAACCCGTTGATACTCCTGACTCTCATTGGTTATATTATGCACCGCATTCTCATCCATTCATGGAGATGGCTGTTGGGGAAGCCTGTAAATCCCATGCCAAGACATTTCTAGGCTTATAATTTATTAAAGTTGGGAATAAATAACAAATTAACTTCCGATCTAATGAGCTTGGAAGTCAATTCGGGAAATCGGGAAAAGAGTAGAGTTACTGATATCTATAATTTAAATTACTACAGAGATAAAACGCATGACCGAGTAAAAGATCCCTAACAGAATTATACCGCCCACGACATAAGGACGTTGTCAATCATTTCCACATGCCTTGATCCACCGGAGGGGCTGTCATGGCCATCCCGCCCTGGGCTGCTTGCATCATTTCCATATTTACCGCCCACCCTGCAACAGCATAAATCAAACCAAGTCCTACCTCAGTAACATCGCAATAGCATAATACAACTCGTTACTAACTATATCTAAATATATTACCAAGAGCCGGATCCAAGCCTTTATTTTTGAGCTCTCTGTATTCCTGGCACAGAGCACAGGGCTCACAAAAACAGTGAAGAAGGCAGTCTCCACAAGAATTTTCTTCCAAATTGAATTTGGCGCGCAGTTTCTTTCGGTAGAAACAGGAATAACAGGGGGTGCAGGCCACATGCATCAGCAAATAGTACACCACTCCGCTAACAGCGCATGCTACAAACATTTCCTTACAAAGTTTAGAAAAAGAAAACTGTTTCAATAGTTTATATATGTGTGCTATCTTAACGAAACGAAAGATTTATAAAGAGTCTGAACTGATTAAATCTAATGTGTTCAAATCTATGCATTGTCAAAAAAAATTAGATCTAAAATATCTTTTCGTGTAAGAGATCCATTCATTTGTCATTTTTCCATCGACTTTTCACATTGAAAAACATTTTAAAGGTCCAGAATATCTTAATTTCATTTACTTACAGGTCGAACCGTTGTCGACTATCTCGGCAATCTGTCCAAAGGCGACGCATGGGCACCAACAAGTGAGACAACCTGCATTACTCATGAGATTGTTCGTTAATTGATAGTACATATAACTATTTACCATTCAAGAAATGCAATACAGGCGCCTGCTTCACCATTTCACTTGTCAGGCGTTACAGGAACTTCACTATTTTATTTGTCGAGCATTATAGCAAGAAATATAAGAATGAGACGTACAGCTACTAGAGTCTTGCCCGCAGTTGCAGAGTCCAGTGGTCCATGCGGAGGGATGTCCCTGCTGCGGAAGAGCCACCGGAACACCAACACTTGCAGCAGGGCACATCTTACTATGGAATAATGAAAATTAGGTTGCGCTGAATTGAATTAGCAAAACAGCGTATTTTTTCTGTTACTGCTGCCTGTGCGTCCTCCATATATACCGTATCGTACTGTGTAATGGCGACATCATGAGGTAATCGTGATAATGGACGGCGACTAATAGAAATTGAATGGCGTCGTGTCAGTGTGAGCTTCAAAAGGAGAATTAATGCTGAGCTGGTGGAAATGGACATCTACAGACTACAATATTAAGTAGCTTCTGTGAAGACTAGGTCATCATTATCAATCTTTCTCAAATCGAAAGGAGCGTATCTTTTTGGCAGAGGAGAGGGTGAACGTGCACACGTTTTCAATGGGAAGTGCATCGGTCTGGGATCCAAGGGATTTTCCATGATTTAAGAGATAATTGTTCAGATAGGAGTTCGTCAAAAGGGGTAGTTTGATTTTTTTTGTTTGCTATATATTTTTGGTTTTGGAGAAATTTGTTTAAAAGTAGGGCAAAACAATTGTTAGATTTGTAGGTTTGAGTGATTAACTCGCGGCTGGTGAACGCCTAAAGGAAGCGAAGCTGGTTGTTGTTAAACTTCCGACTGGTGACTGCTGGTAATGCCAGCACAGAATCGCTGTAGATGTGGCAATAAGTTAGTGAACACAGTAATTTTTAAGCACGATTAGGTAAATGTAAAAAAGTAAACATATAAACCGATGTCTTTATAACAGCTTGGAAGTTAATGGATGAAATCAGAGCCATTCATTTATTATGACGACTAAAAATATTCTAGGCATATTTAATCTCGTCCATAGAAAACATATTAAGAACCAAAAACCTATTAAATGTGCCAAAATGTTATTAAATTTATAGATTTGAATGATTATTTGTATATAATCCTAGTATTTCAAAAGTTTTTCAACATATTAAATTCATTTTCAAAAATAAATTTTAAATATTTTTTTTTTTTTTTACAAATTTAAATTTATATAACCATATTTAACCCCCAAAAAAAAGCCACTGTTAGAATTCCTATTAGAAGACATGTTTACCAAGTCCAAAACTAGTAGTTTAGCCCATGATATTGCTTCTTGCGCCACTGTTAGAATTCCTATTAGAAAGGGGTGAGGTGACATGGAAGACATGTTTACCAAGTCCAAAACTAGTAGTTTAGCCCATGATATGTCTTCTTGCGCCACTGTTAGAATTCCTATTAGAAAGGGGTGAGGTGACATGGAAGACATGTTTACCAAGTCCAAAACTAGTAGTTTAGCCCATGATATTTCTTCTTGCATTGGAATGTTCCTTACTCACGAATTGATTCTTCCTTTTTTATTGGAATGTCCCTTAGTGGAAGGGATTACATTTTTGTCGTGATCTCCTTAATGAATGATTGCGATGTTGCTCAGTGGTTCGCATTACATTTTTATTTTATTTGTTCAATATATAGAATGTAGAAAAAATAATAATAATTTAGGATTAATATTCATATAAGTTTATATAGTTGTAAGCAATGTATGGTTGACCTAAAATTATTAATAATTGTTAATTTCAGATTAATAAAGTGTTATGAGCACGATGTAAGTGATTTGTAAAGGGTTATTTTGAGGTTTTGTCAAAGCATTAACAGAAAAGTTTTGGAGAAGTAATGGCGAGTGAAATATGTTGTTCAATTAGTACTTTTGTATTTTTTCATAGGTTTATGATTACATAATTAATGGCGGGGGTGATAGTGGTCACACATCTATAAAATGCATTTTTTTATTTAGAATTTCACTTTATTGTGAAAACAAACTTGTCAAGAATTTTGTTAGTTTTTTATTGATTATTTTACAATTTTTTTTTATTGAGATGTGATATGTCAACTTAGCAATTGTTTGATAGTATGTTCCTTAAAAATGAAGGGAATGATAATGAGTTATGTTTTCCCCAAACAATGTATCCATCATTAAACTTTTGTTTTTGACAAACTAAATATGTTGCAACAACATAGTTTAGGGTTTCTGCAGCCCCCTAAGGTTTTTGCAGTAGACTTACTAGTGATCTAGTAAGTCATAGGTTAGAGGGGTTCTCAGTACATCTAGATGTTTTGTCTCTAAAGTTAAGCTAGCCAGTGTGGAGAATCTATAGGTCTAGATGGCTTCACATGTCAACCTCTCTTGTGTTGATGAGGATCAACTATGGGCTAGCAATGGTATTTTTTTAGCGGACGAGACCTATAGACTAATGTACGATTGTTAGCATCAAGTGGCAGTCGCTCCAGTGACAGATCCCTTTCCTACAGTTAAGTCCTCCCCGGCTTCCCGACAACTCACGCTGGATGATGGTAGAGACTTTACTTCTGCGGTAAAGTCTACTTCAAAAGCTTGACAGGTACCCCCTGATGTAAGAAAAAAATGCCCATCTAGCTCACTTCACATGAATAACACAAGCCTTGAAGCAGATCAACTCAAAAGTGGATCCTCTCGAGAAGGATGCTCATTAGTTCCTCCTAATATCAACCCTTTTCCCTGTTCTAGGGTCCCTCTGTTGATCTCTGCTACACATAACTCACATCTTTGTGGTAATGGTGTAGGACATAACAGGGCTATAGGTAGCTCAGCTTGGTTAAGATGCAAACAAAAGTGTTGGAAGGTGCGTAAGGGTAAACCAAGTTCTGTCCTCGGTCGTGACATTGCAATGGATAGGGTAATTGGCCTTTTGGAGAAAGCATTAGTGGGTAAGTTTTATTATTCCAAGATGAACAAGATTCAACTGTCTGAATGGATTCTAAGATTCTGGAAACCTCTTTTAGGATATTGTCCTAGGTTTAGTTCAGTGTTGAACCACTGGTTGGTTTTCCACTTTCTTTCTGAATGTGATCTACTCATAATTCTAGGTTCTCCGTGGATCATTGCAAGAGGCATACTAATGTTAAAAAGATGGTACCCAGGTCTCAACCCACTTGTGGAAAACTTCATGAAAAGAAATTTTTGGATGCTACTGCCTGACTTTCCAATTGAATTCTGGTCTATCAAAATATTCGAGGCAGTTGCAAATTCTATTGGAAAATTTATCTTCTTTGACGAGTAATCTCTCTGCTGGAGTAATCAAAGGCTTGCTTGGGTACTGGTTGAGTTAGACCTAGACACAAGTTTTCCATATAGTATCAACACCACCATCAGGGATTCACACCTCTTTCAATCTGTGGACTTCTAGAAGGAACCCTTTCATTGCCAATCTCACTGACAAACGGGCCACCTAAAATCTAAATGTTTGGTATCCATGGAGCGTAGACACAACACTGGTTAAAGTTTATCTGATTTAGATCAAGCTGAAGGTTCTTGTTTAGGTCCCTTCGACAATGGATGTTTCTTAGGTAAGATGCATTTCTTTCCTTCCTTCTTCAACAAAGTGTCCTCGGACGAGCTTGATTGTTTAAAATGTATTGAAAGGTGGGTGTTAGATATTTTCAAAGATTTTTGGGACCTGCTAATGAAAAATTTCGATAAATCGAGTGTTTTTCATGATTTGAGCTCCATAGATTTAGTCTGTGGCAGCCCTGGGGATACAGAACCAAATACCCCCACTGTCTATGTTCCATCTGAAGTATCTCCCTCCATGTTTTTGGGTCCAGATAAGGTTTCTTCTAATGAAAAAAGTGTGTTCATAAGCAGATGTTCTATATCAATTCCTAATAAAGTTACAGATGTCATGGAGAAATCCATAGGTGGTGTTTGTACTGTTTCGACACTTGTCCCTAGACCATATGTTGATAGAATACCCTTTTTTGGCCCTTCTTTTGACACTATCAACCATATCCCCAAGACTGTAGAGACCTTTTACCCCATGCCTCTTCCTGTTTCTAACCAAACTACTTTACTACCTCCTGCTTCAGATCGCTTGAATGTTACTGATCCGGATTATTTTCGGCACGAAATGAGAGTGGAGATATAACATAGAAATATTCAGAGATATTGCAAGAGAGACAACAATATAACAGAGATATAGCAGAAATATAAAAAGAGTCACAGATATACAGTAATACACGA
>JZKD02S1907744.1:180612-210953 GCA_000966675.3 Picea glauca
ACATCCAAAAACCTAACCCTAGGAGATGAAGCGCCAAAAGTCATGTGGGCCCCGTTTGGGTAAGTGAGTACATCAACTTCCCAGGGTCATAACTTTTGCATACGATCTCCGTTTTGGGCGTGTGATAGCTCGTTGGAAGGGTATTGTCAAGGAGATTCATTTTGGGGGCTCAATCATGCCATTGGATATCATTGAGAACCTCGATCTCGAAAAACCTTCATTTGGACCCTCAAAATGGCCCCGAAAGTTAAAACCTGCTAAAAATAGTAAATTGCCAAAATGGCCAGAAAACTGTTTTGAGCCATTTGGAAATGGTGGGTGGCCATCGATATCCACCTGGATTAGTTACCATCTGTAAAAGTCCCAGATCTTGCATTCCTAAGGTTCCCCCTAGAGCCACTGAGGTTGGTTTGGTACCTTTCGGTGAGTTGGCCCCTGTTATTCTAGATCGTGACAGTTCATAGACTACGGTTCTCCCCGATTCCTTGGAACCTATTCCATATAGGATATTCATTCCAACCCTTAGAGAAAGCCAACCGACCTCCCTGGTTTCTTTATGATTATCTTATCCTTGAATATCCGAGGGGTTGGGGGACCCTTAAAACTTTCCTCCCTCAAAGAACTTTTGAAACAGATTAATCCTGACATAATTTTTCTGCAAGAAACTTTAGTGAATGGAAACAAAGATAAACGTCTTTCCATTCAATTCTTTCCTTTGAGGAATGTTGTTTCTCTGGATCCTTGTGGTTGATCGGGTGGCCTACTGAGTGGATGGAACCCAACGTTTGATGAGATTTATGATTTTGGCACCTCTACAAGTATTTATCTGGAAGGCAGGTTCAAACAGTCTGTAGAAAAAGTTAAATTTCTCAATGTTATGCTCCCTATAAAGATAGGGGAAATTTCTTGCAACCTATCATTAAATATGTATTATTAATAGAAGAAGGTATTATTGTGGGTGGTGACCTCAATTTCACCCTTTCTGCAAGGGAGGTGTGAATATATTTGGCCAGAAGTGACCCTCTTACAAACTTCTTTACAAGCCTCATACAATCTTCTGGTTTAGTGGATATTCTGCTGACTAAAATGGCTCCTACTTGGAGAAATGGGAGAGCAGGTACTATTGGTATTTCAAAACGACTGGATCCTTTTATTCTTGATGATTCTCTTATTGGAAGCAATAGTAAGATCGGATCATGGGTTATCAATTCTACCATTTTGGACCATAATATGATATGCTTACAAATGGATTCGTACTCCCATAAATCTCCTCCACCCTTTAAATTCAATACTTCATGGACCAAGGATCTGGATTTTACCTCCCTTATAAAGAAAACATGGCTTTCTATGGAAAATTGGTTAGACCCTTCCTTTGATCAACTACTGTGTGGGGAACTGAAGAATTTAAAGGAAGTAGTGGTACTCTAGCAGAGGGATGAAAAAGCACAATTACAATCAGAACTACACCACATTGAAGTAAAGATGGGAGAGATTTTTGAAAATTTATTGTCACAAGTTTTTGTTTAGGAAGATATGGATATCCTAAAGGAACTGAAACAAAGGAATAAATTGATACTTTCTATTGAAGAATCAACATGGAGGCTTAAAATTTGAGCTATCTGGCTTAATAAAGGTGATAAAAATACTAAATTTTTTCATAAGTTTTCCACACAGAGAAGATCACAAAATACTATATGGGATATAATAGATGATGTTGGTGTCCGTCAATCAATCGATTGTGAAATTAATAAGATCACATTTAAACATTTTAAATATCAGTATAGTGCGATAATGGCAGAGGATACATGTAGCTAGATCAATGTACCTGAACATATGCCAAAGTTTTTTAATGATACATAAAGTGATGAGATCGGAAAAATTGTCACATTAGAAAAAGTTAAAGAAATTGTTTTCTCTATGCCAAAGGATAAAATCTCAAGCTCGAATGGCTGGAATCATGAACTCTTTCAGAATTTTTTTGAGATTTTGGGGGAGGATCTACACAAGGTCGTCGAAGAATCTAGATGTTCTGGCATTATACCAGGTGCACTCAATGCTACATTCTTTGTTCTTATTCCCAAGGTAAATGTTGGCCCTTGACCAAGTTTTGAAGTTACTTGGTCATATTTGACCATTTTTGGGACTTCGACAGCCTGTCGAAGATGGAGCGCCAGACAAAGAAGAGATCAAGGGATCTCGACCCACTTTTAGGTCCCTTATTGGGTTTTGGGACAATGTAATGGGAAAGGGATGTCGGCCCGTGGGTTTACCCACGTTTAGGCCCACTTTTGTAATGTATAAATAAACATCTAGGCATCTAGTAGAGGGGGGATTGTATTGTATCTATGTGATATAGGCTAAGTGCCAAGAAGGGATCTGTGTGATCGAGAGTTTTGTACACTCTGTATAGACTTGCAAAGCTTAGGTCAAGTCCTTGTGTGAAGATATAGAAGGTCGTGTGCTAAAAGGCAAAGAAGAAGGATCTAGTGGGTTGCGCAGATCTTCTGTCCTTTACGAAGTAAGGGTTTCTATGGCTTTGTGCTTGTAACCAATTGGTCAACGATAATAAAGAAGAAGAGTTGGTGGAAGTATCCCTAGGGTGGGGTTGAACTAGGTAAATCTGTGCGTTATGCTTTGTTCCTTGACTTATTGTGCTTATCTCTATTTTTTCTAAGTGCTTTGATGTATTTAGATGGATATATTTATGCTTTGTGCTTATTAGATGTGTATGAATAACATATCTGATATGTATGAAGATTATTAGTGCTGATCTACTAAATCTAATCTGTTTTACTATTACTAAGTACTAAGATACCTTAGATCTAAGTGAATGTTGCGATGTTTTGTGCTATATGTGAAGTATAATAAGGACTGAATATTGATGAATGATCGATGCTAAGTGCTCTATAAGCGATATAATCACAGATATGTGTCCCAACTAAGGTTGCAGACACCTGAGTCTTGCAACTACCCCTACCTCTACCTCGGGTGAGACTTCATCTTTTTCGCAGGTGTTGCCGAAAGGGACGGTAGTTAGGGTTTGGTTGGTGCGCTCTTGTAGCATTGAACCTTGGGTCTACCCCTGTGCCAACAAATGGTTCCGTTGATGGGACCTGAAACTGTTATTATTGGGAACTGAGGAGGAAGAAGCTTTGTGCAAAGATTCTCCCTGAAATTGTGGAAGTTTTGTGCTCTAATGCAGAGTAATCCACTTGATCTGAAAATCTCTGTGTTAAATAAGGAAGGACAGATTTGAAGAAAAGAAGAAATATTTGAACGCTTTGTGCTCTAAGAAAAGTAAAAGTGGAAGTTTTTGAAGAAAAGAGGTTAGATCTGTAGAAAAGAGGTGAGATCTGTAAGCTCTATGCTCTGATAAAGGTAAGAATAGTTAAAAGTTCTTAGATCTGGAAGCTTTGTGCTCTGTAGAAGTAAAATAAGTGGAAATTTTTGTTTCTAGAGTATGGAACTAGGTATGTTTGATAGATTATATCCTAGCTTGAAAACTAGGGCTCTGATAGATGAAAGAAAGCTTGATATGAATAGATCTGATAAGTATAGTGATATATATGTTATACATATGCATAGAAATAATGTTTGGACTAACAAATGGATGCAGGATCCTAGAAATAAATTTTTGCAGACTAGTTACCATGATCCTAGTGCATAGTACAGAAGAGGTTGGGGATCATTTAAAAGGAAGAGAGAATTAACCCTATGTTACAGATGTAGAAGACTGAGACATATTGCTAAGGAATGCCCTGGTGGAAGATCTAGTTTCCTTTGTTGCAAAGCTTGGGACCATGAAGTATTGGATTGCCCTAGAATGACTGCTAATCTTGAAATAATGAATCTTAATGAAGAAAACCCTAAGGAAGATCCAAAAATAGTAGAACCCCAACAAGAATCAGAGAAGGTATTGTTGCAGATGAAAGACACCTTGAATGATCACTGACATGTTAGGCTACCAGAGATATTTAAAGAAAAATAATGCGTTGAAGCAAGAATAAGAGACTTTGACATTGACTTTCACCTTGATGAAGAAACACCAGTGAACATTATGCCAGAGAGAACTTGGGAAGCTATAAGAAGGCCTACTATGAACCCTTCATTAAAAGGAATAGGTTTATTGAGAGGGAAAATGGTAAACCTATGTGGGAGGCTCACTTAGATACCTATGAATGTTAATGGAACTTCAACAAAAGAAGATTTTGAGATTATCAAGTTTATTGAGGACAACACCCTATTTACTATGTTACTTGGAAAACCTTGGATTGAAAGAGACCAAGCCAAAAAGAAGGAAGAAGAAGAAGTCTTAGAATAGAAGAGACAAGAGTTAAAATATTTCATGACTAGAAGGATCACGCAGTTGATTGAAGAACAGGAGAACAGATTGAATCTATTTGACACTAGAAGCCCAGATGTCAAAGCTGCAAGAACATTAGAGGACTCACAAAAGATTGAAGTATCTGTCTTAGATATAGAAGAAGTATTGTCCATGAGTCTTATGAGAGAATCTCATCAGTGTGAAGTGACTATGTCCAAGGAAAATAAGAATCAGAATGGGAAAAGAACCATCGAGACAAAGCTCATGGGGAAGAAGGCTAGAAAGATGAATAAGAATAAGGCTAAGATTGAAAGGTTACAACAGGTTTCCGAGGGTACCTCGTAGAAGGAAAACTTGCATAATTTCAACTTCACTGAGATATCAGAACAACGATATAGGCCACTTCACCATGGCGAAGAAATATATCTATTAGAGGTTGATATAGCCATTCGAATGTCACTCTGAACGGATCGAAAAACATTGATGGCTCATCACCAGACCATCGAACCGTGCCATAATGGACAAAACATGAATTAATGAGGCTCATACCCGTTGCAAAACATACCGTTGCTAAGATCACCTATTTATCTCGTCGCTCCATGCCCGAAGAACACTTTTTCCAACTGAGAATTTGAAGCTCGCAGACTAGCAAGTGTATACAATCATCATTGCGCCCTCGTTGTTCATTCCTGAGCAGTGTCTGAGATCATTGTGACCTCGATAATTTATCCCGAGTGCATATGTCTGAACAACTTAGTGCACTTGAAGAGTCTGCAAAGGAAATACTCGTTGATCTCAGGACCGATAAAGTCATGTCAGAGAAAAGGATGTCTACAAGTGTGCAAGAATCATCAACAAGAGGAGTCCAAGCTTCTCCATTGACTGCTCACGGAGCAGGAACTTCCAAAACCATGAAAGAGGCAAGAACGAAGCACAACGACGACATTGCAAATGCCAAGCTGATTCCGAGCATTCTACCTGCCTACCTACCCCCTCTAAGCAGCGCCATCAACCGAGATAGTGTGCCCAAAGATTTTGACTATGCTTTGGCCATGGCGTACCTACCGAAAGGGATATGCGTAATTCAAGCCGAGTAGGATAAGCTCGTGGAATTGAAGTTTAGTGACTTCAACCTTAGTGACAGGAAGGCTTATAGCATGCTCGCCCTGCATAAGTATCTGACCAGGACTAAAGGAAAGAATTCAAACATTATCCCACAACCATGGACCCAGAACCTTGCGTAGTCCACACTACTCAATGTGATGAAGATCCCGCACTTCAGCCGACACCATGAAGTAAATGCATGTGTGAAATTGTTGTTATCTTGCTACTACAGAGGTTACTTATGGTTGAATCGTCACATCACTATGGATCCGACCTTGATCAATCGGATCACAAAGCTGAGCATGCAGGGCCCTGACCCACAAGATTTTTACCTTGAAAAGACCTCAAATCAAGCATTAGCATAGAGAATCAAAGAGACTTATGTTGATGTCAAGAAGGGCACGCGAGGTTACAAGGTAACCTCTATGTCAGTTGATCGCAGGAAATATAGTTCACAAGAACCGACCCACCCAAGTGACTGTATTCGTAGTTGACGTCATAGGAAAGTGTGCAAAGGGACTACATATGAATTGGGTGCAGTACCTTGTAAACCAGATGTAGCTTGATTGCAGAGAAGCACAAGACCAAGGGCATGAGTTCCACTTTAGTTGGCTTCTCATCCTAATCACATTCATTGCATGGGAAATGTCAGAAGGTGCGACCTTCCCTGACATCGAGCCCTTCAAAACTTTGGCCACGAAGTTCAGTACCTTGTGGTACTCTAATGATATGAAAAAGAAGTGGCAATCCAATTTCGTGTTCTATATTTATTACAACCAGTTGAAACAAGCCATCCAGTCTAAGCCTCGGATGACCTCGAATACCTTCCATAGGTTTTGGCCCTTAATGAAGTTCAGTGCAGACCGCCACTTCATTTTTATAACAATGCACACTAATGAGCACAAGTAGCAATTGCAGTCCTATTACAAGCTAATGGAGGAAGACTTAGAGGAAATCACTAAGGAATGGATGGTGGACCTCCTTTTTCTATCCAACCCTGCGGATTTGTCTGACGTAGATAGCCCAGAAGCTGTGCAAGATACACCCGGACCAAGCAATATGAAGAAGCCTAAAGAGTTTCATGATGTAGATAGTACATCTGTGAAAACTGCATCCATTTCACCAGACGAAGGGGGTGATGGCAAAGCGATCGAAGGTGTAGAAATTGAAAAATAGAAAGGTGAAGTACCACCACCTAGGGATGAAGAAGACTCATCGAAGAAACATAAGGTTTCACCTCCGAAATCTTCCTCCCGGAAGAAACCTAGAACCCCTGTAACCAAGATGCATACTACCCTCACATTGAATGATTTTAATTTCATCATTACAACTGTGAACGATTCTTCGCAAGAGGTTCTAGAGAAGCAGGAGGCGAAGCAGGAGTAGATGTATAATCGTATCAAGGTTGAACTCCAAGGAGTGTAGCAGGCACTCCAATCTAGATGCACAGTCTCCACTGCACCTTTGACAATAGGAATAGTTGAACCAGGAGATGAGCCAACCCAATTGCACCAGATCGCCGATAAAGTTGAAGCTCACCTTCAACAAGCTCAGTAAGAGACAACACAAGCCATCCAGGCTTTGACATAGGTACAAGGGGTACTTGTTGAGAAGTGCAGTGCTGTTGAACGAGAAAAACTTGTTCTTCAAGCACAGTGGGACAAAGAGAAAGCATAGCTATAGTAGAGCAAGGAGCAGTTGATCACAGAATAGCTAGAAGTAAAGGAACTGGTGAACAAATCATTTCTCTCTGTGACCGTCATAGAAGTGAGAGATGAAGAACGAATTCCACAACAGGTGGCCCAGCTTGAAGAAGTGATCTAGCAGCTTCAACAGTGCATCAAAGACCTGGAACTTCGCACTGTGCTTGAGACCCCTCATGAAATCAGAGACCTAAAAGAGGCAACTGCTCGCAGTGTAGTTGGAAGAATAAAATCCCTTGCCTTGGAATGCAAGAATCTGAGCTCTAGGAGTGTTCAGACTTATGAAAACCTCATGGAGAATCTAGAGTTACAAGCGTTGGAGTCGCATCTCCAAGAAGCAAAGAAGCATGGAGATACGTTACAGGCACAACTAAAGGCCTTGTCACCAGTCAAAAGTATGAAGAGGTTTCTAGAGAAACACACGGTCCAACAATAGATCCAAAAGATCCAGACCAAAGTGATGGAAGTATCTCAATGACTTCAACCAGTGCAAGAGAAGGCATGCCAACTATTCACTAAAGTTGAAAGCCAAGGACTAGAACTTGAACAAGTTGTGAGTGCAACAAAACAATGCCTAGAAGGACCAGTCAATGATGCACTCATCCAAGAGTTCACTGAGCAAGAGGTAGTAGCATTGCAGCAGGTTGAAGAAGCTCGAGCCAAGCTTGAGGTGTTCAAGGTAGAATTGCTCAGACCATAGTGACTCGGGACGAGTCATAGGTGAGTATTGGGGGCCTATTGGCCCTTGACCAATTTTTGAAGTTACTTTGTCATATTTGACCATTTTGGGGACTTCGACATCCTGTCGAAGATGCAGCACTAGACAAAGAAGATATCAAGGGATCTCAGCCCACTTCCGAGTCCCTTTTTGGGTTTTGGGACAATGTAATGGGAAAGGGATGTCGGCCCATGGGTTTACCCACGTTTAGGTCCACTTTTGTAATGTATAAATAAACATCTAAGCATCTAGTAGAGGGGGGATTTTATTGTATCTATGTGATATAGGCTAAGTGCCAAGAAGGGATCTATGTGATCGAGAGTTTTGTGCATTCTGTATAGACTTGCAGAGCTTAGTGCAAGTCCCTGTGTGAACATATAGAAGGCTGTGTGCTAAAAGGCAAGGAAGAAGGATTTAGCAGGCTGCACAGATCTTTTGTCCTTTGCAAAGTAAGGGTTTCTACGGATTTGTGCTTGTAACTGATTGGCCGACAATAATAAAGAAGAAGAGTTGGTGGGCGTAGCCCCAAGGTGGGGGTGAACCACGTAAATATGTGTGTTATGCTTTGTGCATTGACTTGTTGTGCTTATCTCTACTTTTTCTAAATGCTTCGATGTATTTATATAGATATATTTATGCTTTGTGCTTATTAGATGTGTATGAATAGTGGATCTGATATGTATGAAGATGCTTAGTGCTTATCTACTGAATCTAATATGTTTTACTGTTACTAAGTACTAAGATACCTTAGATATAAGTAAATTCTACGATGCTCTGTGTTATCTACAAAGTATAATAAGGATTGAATATTGATGAATGATCAATGCTAAGTGCTCTATAAGCAATATAATCATAGATCTATGTCCCAGCTAAGGTTGCATACACCTGAGTCTTGCAACCGCCCCTGCTTCTACCTTGGATGAGACTTCATCTACTTCGCAGGTGTTGCTGAAAGGGCTGGTAGTTAGGTTTTTGTTAGTGCACTCTTGTAGCGTTGAACCCTGGGTCTACCCCTGTGCCAATGGTAAACAAACTAGAATCATTTCATGATTTCAAGCCAATATCCCTCTATAATTTTGTATATAAGGTTATTTCCAAAATCATTTCCATAAGGATGAAAGAAAAATTGTCATCATGTATCTCCTTTGAACAGTTTGGTTTCCTAAAGGATCGTTTAATCTTTGATGATGTGGGAATAGCACAAGAATGTTTACACACTGCTAAGTCTAAGAAGTTAGGGACCATTATTCTTAAGTTGGATTTGAAGAAATCATATGATAAGGTGAGTTGGCAATTTCTAAGAATGTTATTAACTCAGATTGGGTTAAAATATGAGGTTATCCAATGGATTATGGCTTGTATTACCTCTTAGGACATGGCAGTTTTAATTAATGGCTCTCCAAATGAATTTTTCAAAAGTCATCGATTGCTTTGATAGGGATGCCCCCTCTTCCCCCTGTTATTTCTTCTGGTTGTTGAATTTTTAAGTATATTATTGAAGAAGGTTGTGGTAGAAGGGGATTTTCATCGTCTCAAAGTTGTTACAAAGACCATAGTCTCACATCTTCTCTTCGTTGACTATGTTATAATTTTATGGAATGGGAATTTTGAAGACTGGATGGAACTCAAAACTATCTTAACTAGTTTTTGTATCACCTTTGGTATGAATATAAATTGTTAGAAATCATGTTTTCTTGCACAGAACATAGATCACATTCTAGAACAAAGGATTCAATCAATGTACAACATACAATTCATCAACATTGAGGAAGGCATGATATATCTTGGGTTTTATTTAAAATCAAATTGCTACAGAGTAGCGAATTGGAACTAGATGATACAAAAGATCAAGAAAATAATTACCAATTGGACATTCTGGTAGCTCTCTTTAGGAGGCATAATGGTCTTATTGAACAAATCCTCCATGTGTGTTGGCTCAGTTTAGTGAAGATTCTTGCAACTATATTACACAAGATTCAACAACTCATGGAAACTTTCATTTGGAGAGGAGCTAACAAATCTACATGCTTTCACTTAACCAAATGCAAAAACATTGTCAGTCCAAAGGAAAATGGTGGATGGGGTATAAGGAATATCTTATTGTTTTCCCAATCATTGGATGCAAAATCATGTTGGAGATGACTATTTGGTAATAGTCTGTGGAGTCAGATCCTTAAAATAAAATATTTAAAAGGAGTTGATCTGACCTCTTGGATATGTAAAGATGATTGTAAGTTCCCAATTGCCTCTATTTCACGATTTTTTTTAGGATTCTATGCATATTATTATGTGATGGTTGGATTGGAAAATAGGGTATGGTAAACAAGTCATTATTGGGAAGGATCCTTTCATAGGAGATAGTGAATCTTATAAACTCTCAACATCCTTAATTCAACATCTCAACAATCGACATATTTATACCTTAGCATAGTTGTTTTACCATATGTAGCAGGTATTACACAAAGATGTATATATGCCAATCAACTTGGACTATCAAGGGTCTTGGAAACTAAATGGAATAACTTCCTTTTAAATTTTAAAATTAGTGGAATAACTCTTAATAATACAAATGACAAGATTGTCTGGTCATGGAACAGGACTATGGGAATAGTAAAAACTAATTTAACATATCAGTCCATCTCTAATAATAATCACAAGGAAAGAACTAGATGGTGGTTTAAGTCTATTTGGAAATTTAATATCCCAAGTAAAATTACTTGCTTCCTATGGTTATGCTTGAAGGACTGTATCATCACTGGTGAAAATTATAGGAAACGGGGAGGCATTGGACCTTTAGTTTGTAGTCTTTCTCTCAAGGATGAAGAGACAACTTCTCATCTATTTATACATTGTGAAACCACACAATTCATATGGAAAGAAATCTTAACTCTTTCAATTTTTCAGATGCTTGGAAGTATTCCACTTTGTAAGATAATTTGTTGCAATGGTTTACACAATATGCAAGGATGAGACATATTCATTTTTTGGTTATTTGGGGAATATGGAAGTACATAAACAAAATATTATTTGAGAATTGACAAAGAGAAGACTCTAGAATAACAACAAAAATCATGCTTGCTATTAAGGAACACAATGGGACAGATGAAGTAGACAAATTTGATTTCATATTAAATCCAGTCTTCTTTGATGAAAATCTAATAGGTTTTTTTGATGGTGCAGCGATTGATGATAACTATAGAGTTGGCATCTTTATAAAATCAAATTTAGACCACTTTTGTAGGGCTCACTTCGCAGGAGGTAAAGGTAATAATATGAAAGATAAAATTCTGGGACTATGTGGTCTTTTATACTTTGCTTATAGGTTGTCCATAAGAAAAATGATGGTTGCTAGAGATTCCAAGGTGACCATTGACTGGATTAATGATAGCTCAAATCTGAACCTGTTATATTTATCCAACTGGAAAGATCAAATTAGAAGCGTAAAGGAGAAATTTGATGAAATCAAATTCATGCATGTACACAATAAATTGAGCACTATTGCAGATAAAATCTCCAAAAAAGAGTTGGACAACCCGCTAGGTTGGTTATTTTATGAGGAAACCATTAATGAGATTGTAGTAAATTGTAACACACCCATGGTGGAGCATCAAAATTCCGTTCTTCTTAAGAAAATCAAACCCTCATTTGGGGTCTCTATTCCATTCTTCTCTTCCAGAGCTTTCCAACCACGGTCTCTATGATCTGAAATGAGCTCAGAGATGGTAGATATCCTCTCCCAAGTTCTTTGGGTTATTCCATTCATTTATAATTTCATATGACCATGGGATATTCCTAGTCGCCAAGACAACAAGCACCAAGAAAACCACCAGGCAAATCCTCAGGAGTGGAAAATATATGGAGTTCACAATCCGACGTCACATGCCCTCAGAGGTTTTGACAACCCTGATTCACTTTGGGACTTTGATGTTTGAGAGTTTTGAATGCTCCAAAGTATTTTCTCCTCGAATTACTTCATATGCAGAGTTATATATCGAGTGCCACGCGTCCCTCATGACTGACGACTATGATATACTTCGGGACTTCAGCGTTCGGGAGTTTCAAACACTCCAATGCCATTTTTCCTCCAAAGTACTCCATACCCGAAGTTACATATCACGTGCCATGCATCTCCTTCCAACAGATGGTTCTGATGGACATCGGCACTTCGAGAATTCACTCTTCGTGTTCCTCTGGAATGATCTTCTCCATAGTTAAAGATCTACTGCCACGTGCCTTCCTATGCCAACGGCTAAGATCTACTCCAACACTTCGACACTTCGGGGATTCTTGAAGCACCTCAAATCCTTTAGAGTCCTGAAGTCTCGAAATATGAGAATCCTAGTCATTTTACCAACCATGTTGGTGAGGTATCCATGTGCCAAGGGATGACACGTAGCTGGGTGAAGGGCCACATGTGCCCTCATATGGGATGACATGTATCACATTAAAAAAGGTCTATAGGATATGTGATGCGCATGAATCCAAGTGGAACGTGGCTCATGAATATTAAATACACATCAATAGGGATGGAATCACTGTGCCTCATCTCTCCCGTTTGATCTTCTCTCAACTTCCCTCAGGGTTTCATCATCATGATCTGGCCAATACTGATTTGTTCACCGATCGACAGTTCACAGTGATTGCAGGCCCCCAATGTGCTCGCTCTTTATCAAAGAGCTCAATCTCTGCAATCTAGAAACAACTCACCCATATCGGTCTAATCTTGGTCGTTGATCATCCAAAATAATGAGTTCAAAGGTGTTGGTTGATTGTGGGCCATAAATTAGCACGTCCACTAATTTCACCTTCACGCTTTGCAATGATTCTCGACCATCGATCTTTGTTCAGAGATCGAAAATTCACAACGATTATGGGGCCTAATCTCCGCACTCTGAGAACTGATCGCCCAACTCTGTGTAATCGTGGTCATTGATCTTCCACCCCAATGAGATCAACAACACTGGTTGATTGTGGGTTGTGAACTATCATGTCCTCTAATTTCACCTTCGCGCTCCGTAATGATTCCCAACCATCAATCTAATTGAGCAGTTGTTGACTGATTCGTTAACTCCAGTGGGCCTTTGAGTCAATCTAATGAATAAGATAGGTTTTCCTCCCAATGAACGACTCACATTCATATCCTCTTGTCATATTATTGATTCATCTATGGATCTTGTTACTCAGGGAGTTTGGGTAAGTTTGACTATCCTAAAGTTTGACATCCCAGGGCATCGAACTCCCAAAACTTTGAAATAATTAGGAGCTAGCTCCTTTCGATATTAGCACAAGGTTCCTAGACCTAGGTCACAGGGAACTTCATATGACTCTTGGTTTATGAGATCCACTCTTAGTCATTTTTTGGTTAAGGTCGTGGGCACGAGTTCAAGGTCTCTCAGGTTACTAGTCTGAAGGAAACACCATCCTAACTCGCAGAACTTTAAGTTATGAAAAATGGCAAGGTAAAGTCGTGAGGTTACCGAGATGGTAGCAGTGACAAAAGGCTTTCTCCGACTTTGGAGCTGTGAGGTAGCTCACTAGTAAAACACCTTCGAGAGTTAAACTGGAGAATACGGTAAAAGAAGAAGCATAATTTCTCAAGGAAGTCAACGTATACACATAACTTAACCATTTCAGTGCAGAAAAAATTTATAGATATGTAAATACATGCATGCAACCATTAATTCCCAATTCAATTCATAGAGTATGAAAACGCTTATCAGAACTACATAATGTGAAGCGATTGCTAGAAGGGGTTCTTGTTTCCACCCAACCATAGGTTTAGTCCCTCCTAACATATTTACCACTAGCCACCCCCAAGCTAGAATACGATGCTTTGAGATTGAATCTCTTCTTCCGACACATAAATAGATAGGGAAGAAGGCTACTCTCCTGCTCCCGAATCAGTCTCTATTTCCCATGATCAAAACACACTCTTTTTCAAAGTTCTCCCTCGAATCTGAGAGCTCATTTTCCCGTCTCTGCACTCTCCATATATTTTTTTCTCTCCGACCCCCACGCCTTCCTTTCTTTCCTTTCCCAACAAGATTGCATGTGGTCTGAATTCCCAGTCCATGGTCAGGTCTGGAAGCCTTACAGATGGGTGATCTTCCCCATCCCCTCATTAACTCTTGAGGAGGTCTTCCACCTACCATCCTAACTGTAATTCATTCCTTGGTCAGAGGGTTGTTTTGATACTCAACAATTAAATTCAACAAAGTGCTGGTTTTGTGGAGGTTAACAAAACCATTCCTATTCCCCTCCATCATCTCTTTCATAGAATTTGTGGTCTCTTTTAGAACATCCCATTTCTAGAATTCATGTAGCACTTATCTATTTTCTATTAAAATAACAAAATTTACATTCATCAACCTTTTATACAAAGGTCGATCAAATCAAACATTCAAACATTTGATTTTGCCATAGTCTCTTGGCCAATATAGTAATATTTACAAACTGGGGGAAACATGGTGTTATAATTCCCTCCCCCTTAAAGGAACATCATCCTCGATGTTCTATCTCTCAACATGTTATGTATATATAGATGTAAACAAAATTGGATATTCTTGTCTCATGGCATCCTCCATTTCCCACGTAGCCTCATCTGGCCCAAAGTGTTTCAACTGCACCTTGACCTGTGCAATGGTTCGGTTCTTGAGTGAGGTTTCCTTCCTATATAGTATGCATTGAGGTTCTAGTAGGAATTCTCCCTCTGGCTCCACCTGGATCACAAAGAAGTCAATTATATGATTAGAATCATGTACATATTTCTTCAATAATGAAACGTGGAAAACATTATGTGCCTTTACCATGGGAGGGATTTCTAGCCTATAGGCTATTGGTCCCACTCTATATAAGACTTCAAAGGGTCCACAATACCAAGGTGCCATCTTGGCACAAGATCCCATTCTCAGGGAACTCTTCTTGGGTCTAGCTCTGAGAGAGACATGGTCTCCTGTATTGAACTCTCTCGGGGTTTTCTTTTGGTCGACGTAGCTCTTCTGTGTATCCTAAGAATTTTTCATATTTTGTTTTATCTGAATCACTTGTTGCTCCATTTATTTCAGCGTGTCCGATTCGATTGTAATTCTATCCATTGGATTACTCTAGTTGATGGGAATTTTGTACTGTCTATCATAGAGGGATTCAAAAGGGATCATCTTTAGTGACTCTTGATAACCATTGTTTTAGGAAAATTCTACCAATGGAAGGTAGTCTTCCCACTTCTTAGGCTAATGCATTACATGCATCCTTAACATGTATTCTAATATTTGGTTTACTCTTTTTGTCTGTCCATCAGTTTGGGGATGATAGGCTATGCTAAACAACAATTTAGTATCAATACCATCCATCAAGGATTTCCAAAAGATTGAAGTGAATTTTGTGTCTCTTTCAGATACAATCTCTCTAGGCATGCCATGCAGTCTGAATATCTCCTTCATGAAGATGGTGGCAATATCTATTTCCTTTCAAGTCGACTTGACATGAACAAAGTGAGCAAAATTGCTTAATTTTTCCACCACTACCATGATGGCATCATTCTTCTTAGCTGATCTTGGTAATCTGGTGATGAAATCCATGGAAATGGTTTCCCATTTCCATTCTGGAATTGGTAAAGGTTGTAACAACCCTGTTGGGTGCCAGTGTTATGCCTTAACTTGCTGGAATTCTATGCACTTATCTAGATAGTTGGCTATGTCCCTTTTCAGTCCAGGATAATAGAATTGTTTCCTCGTGGTCGTGATCATTTTATGATATCCTGGGCTACAAGTATATGGTCTCTTGTGTAGTTCATCCATTATGAACCTATTCAAGTTGTCACAACTTGTAATATACAATCTATTTTTGTAGGTTAGCAGGCCTTCATTGAGCATCTGATAGCCTTCATACTTTATCCCTGTAGGCTCTTTGCTTAGGTATGAGGTCACGGTCTTGAAGAATGCATATGTTTCCTGTACATTCCTTATTCTTTTCCTGATATCCATTTCACAGGTGCTTATTTCCCTTCCCTTTGATGTGTTTGATTTCAAAATCGAACTCACTAAGGAGATCCATCCACTTAGCTTGTCTAATATTGAGTTTTGGTTGATCAAACAGGTCCTCAACCCATAGTGGTCTATCATAAGTACAAATCTCTTACCCATTAGGTAATGCCTCAACATTTTTAAACCATGCACTATGCCAGACAACTCTGGATCATTGGTCACATAATTGATTTCATGCTCATTCAATTTCATAGATGCGTAGCAAATTACACATCCCTCTTGCATAAGGAATCCTCCGAGTCCTTCCTTGCAGGCACCTACACACATGAGGAAGTCATTATCAGGGTCTGCAATCTTCAGCACGGGTGCATGGGTCATAAGGTATTTCAGTTCCTGAAATCTTTCTTCACATTCTGATGTCCAAGTGAGTTTAACCTCCTTTTTTTAGAGGGCATTGATTGGACAACCAATCTTGGAAAATCCTTTTATGAACCTTCTATAATATCCTACTAAGCCCATAAAGGATCTANTACCCCAAAGGATGTAACTGATATTAGATCCTTTTATGAACCTTCTATAATATCCTACTAAGCCCATAAAGGATCTAATATCAGTTACATCCTTTGGGGTAGGCCATTCCATAAAAGATCTGATTTGGTCAAGGTCTATTTCCACCCCTTCTTCAGAAATAGCATGGCCCAAGTAATGTACTTGCTTCTGGAAAAAGTCACACTTGCTAAGCTTAGCATAGAGCTAATTCTCTCTCAATAGTTGAAGTACATGTTAAATTTGGCAGCATCGATAGTCTTTCTCCAATGAGAGGCCATATGGGCCACCCTGAGGCTAGCCATGGAGATTTGGAGAATCAACCAGTCTTATGAGGTATTGACAAAACCCAAGGGGAACGTACAACCTCTGTGAGTCAAACCAAAAGTTAGGATGAACAAGATGCTATGTGAGTCTAATGCAAAAGTCAGGGGGAACGTATAACCTCTGTGAGCATAGACAGTCTAGTGAAAAATTCAGGAGGAACGTACAACCTCTATGAGCATAGACAGACTAGTGCAAAAGTCAGGGAGAACATACAACCTCTATGAGCCTAGTCAAACCTTGTGATCCATGAGAAAAAGTCAAGGAATCTAGAAAAATTTAGGTTGAATATAAAATTCCTATGAGATAGAAACAAACAATATTCCTAATATTACAAATGATATAAATGTATTGATCTAGTGTGTTGGCACGTGTAACATTATCCACCATGAAAAGAATTTTGAGTTTCGTTGTCAAGAGTCGAGTTGTAGAAGTCAAAGTTTCATGTCTGAGTCAAAGACTTCGTTGTCAAGTTGTCGCATGTTGCATGCATGACATGCACTGCATGCATGTACAGTTGCATGTTCCATGATACATGCATGACATGCATTGCATGCATGTCCACATGCATGTTGAATGCATGACATGCACTACATGCATGACTAGTTGCATATTTCATGCATGACATGCACTACTTGCATGACTAGTTGCATATTTCATGCATGCATGTCATGTGCATGCTAAGTTAGTACGCATGCATGTCAATGCAATGCTGAGTTGTAACTGAAGTCTCAAGTCGAGTTCTATTTTTGAACTAAAGTGTAATGCTGAGTTGTAACTGAAGTATCAAGTATAGTTCTATTTTCGAACTAAAGTATACCAGTCTCAAGTCTAGTTCTATTTTCAAACTAAAGTGTAATGCTGAGTTGTAACTAAACTCTCAAGTCTAGTTCTATTTTCGAACTAAAGTATACCAATCTCAAGTTTAGTTCTAAGTTCAAACTAAAGTATGAAGTTGAGTTATGATTAAAACATGCAATCAAGTTACTATTTAAGAGCCTCTCCTCTTCTCCTCTTCAGCCTATATAAGAAGAGGTCAACCCCTCTCTTCAACACAATTTTGATATGCAGGTTAAGGGTGAAGCAATAGAGGTGCATATCAGTGATAAAGAGGCAGCATACCAAAGAAGCATATCAATGTTGTATATCAACAATAGAGGAAACATATCATAGCTGTATTTCAGCACGACCTCTTAGGTCTTTATCACGTCAGAGTCATCATGGAAAGATATTTAAGAGAAGAACATTCATGGTGGATATTTGTAAGTGATGTTACATTATTAATGAAATAAAGGAATATCATTTGCTGGGGTTTTTATCCCTATACAGGGTTCCCCAGGGTATATGTGTTGTTGATGTGAATGCTTACTTATCTAGATAGTTATTTCTATTCGATTATGATTTGGTACTATTAAAGTGTATTAAGCTGGAATCAAAGTGTTGAAGAAAATAAAAGAATTAATCCACATAAGAAATCAAGCTCATAATTTAACATAGTATCAAAGTTTAGGGTGTGTTAAACATGTTGAAGTGCAACAAAAGGTAAACACAGATCCAATCTAGCTTGATTAAGTTTCCAGTGTGAGGTCCATGACATCCTCCATTTCAGTCAGGGCCGAGGATATTATCGAAGGAGATACCAACTTCAATGTGTGGAAGCTCCAGATAAAAAATATCTTGCAAGAGCATGATCTTGAACAGTATGTGAAAACAATGGTGGAGGAACCCACGAACAATGCAGGAAGAGAGGCCTTCAGGAAGAGTCAAGCAAAGGCCAAGCGAATCATCTTTGACTCAGTCAAAGACAATATAATTCCTGTAATGACTTCGTTAATGACTGTCAAGGAATCTATGGATACCTTGGTGAATCTGTATGAGAAACATGCTCGAAGTGAGAAGAGGACACTTAAGAACAAGCTTAATTATTTGAAGATGGAGATAGGTGAATCAATGGCATCTTTCTGTTCTAGGATAGCCCAGACCAGAGATCAGATTTTGGTCACAGGGTTGAGAGTGGACGATGATGATTTAGTGCAGGGCATTTTTTACAATCTTCCTTCTTCATGGGAGACCTTCTTATCCAGTGTAAGTGGGAGAGAGATTGAACCCACGTTTGAGAGGTTATGGAATGATTACCTCCTGGAGGAGAGTCACATAGCTACTAGGAGAGAGCCAATGAAAGAAGAGCACTCAACTTTAGCATCAAGATTAAAGGTAAAGAAGAAAGGCCCTTTCCAGAAAGTCTCTCAGAGGAAGCCAAACACCAAAGGTACATTCAAAGGAAATAATATTCATACATCTAAGATTAAATTCTTTAGTTGTAATAAGTTTGGTCATTTTTCTAAAGATTGTTGGTTTAGAAAGAAATATCAAAGGAAAGGGAAACACGATGCATCAACTGTTGAGGATGATGAATCCAAAAGAAATCAGAGAAGTCCTTCTAATGAGAAAGAAAATAGAAAATAATATTACTTGGTTTCTGCCTTATCCAGTTCAGTTTTCACAAGGCCGAAAACTTGGTTGCTAGACAATGGTGAATCAAAGAACATGACAGGGTACAAGGAGATCCTCTCATATTTCGAGACAAAATATTTTGCAGAGCATGTTGAGCTTGGGGATGACAAATGTTACAAGATAGAGGGAGTAGGCTCTATCTCCTTCAAATTTGAATGTGGGGCTAGACTTCATGTTGATGAAGTATTATATGTTCGAGGGCTCAAGAAGAATCTACTATCAGTTGCAACCCTTGAGGACAACTGCAGGGATGGTTTTAAGGATGGAAAATTATTTTAAAATGTAGAAACCTTGGTGAAACTTAGTAATCCTTCATATGACAACTATAATTTTTTTGCGATATTTTTATTTTAAATATTCAAATTTTTAAGGATTCTATATAGTTTGTATAAAATTTTGGTGATTTTTAAGGTAAAATAATTTTATCCGATAGAATTGGGGAGAATCATTTTTAGAATAGTGAATCTTTTTCTGGGAAGAAACATGGAA
The DNA here is from genome assembly GCA_000966675.3 of Picea glauca. Classification (NCBI taxonomy): domain Eukaryota; kingdom Viridiplantae; phylum Streptophyta; class Pinopsida; order Pinales; family Pinaceae; genus Picea; species Picea glauca. Next base: position 200,317 of record JZKD02S1907744.1, read on the forward strand.
AATTAGCCCATGAGCAAAATTTAGCCCCTAAAATCATCCCTGAGATTCAAGGGATATTGGGTGATCTTCAAGGACAGGAAGGCACTACTATCGGATAAAGGTAGCCACTTAAGTACAACAAAACCCATTGGAACTCGCAGTGGAGGACTGCACATCGTGTCAGGAAAGTCAGTTCAGGCATTGGCTCATGATGTGACTAGCTCCAACAAGTTGTGGCACATAAGACCTGGAAATATTCATTACAAAGATCTTCCAGATCTATAGAACATGGTATGTGGCATGCCCTCTATTTCTCTTAGTAAAAATGAAATTTGTAAGGGATAGATGCTAGGTAAAAATATAAAGAAATCATTCCCTAGTAGTGACAATAGAGCTTAGGGCATCCTAGATCTAGTTCATTATGATGTATGTGGTCCCATGCCATCTCCCTCATTTTGTGGTTGTTTGTATTATGCCATTTTTATTGATGATTACTCCATAAAATGTTGGATATATTTCCTTAAAGCTAAAAGTGACACATTTGATAAATTGAAAGAGTATAAATCCTTTATTGAAACGTAGACAGGGAAACACATCAAAATCCTTAGAACAAACAATGGAGGAGAGTTTGAATCTCTCCAGTTTGAGGATTTCTGCAAGTCAACAGGAATCAAGAGACAGTTGACTGTGCCATATAACCCTCAACAAAATGGAGTTGTTGAGAGGAAAAATAGGACAATTTGTGAGGCAGCAAAAGAAATGAGGTTTGAACAGGATCTGCCAAATTGTTTATGGGAAGAAGCTACCTCCACTGCTGTGTATATTCATAAAAGTTGTCCACATGCGATCTTGAATGACAAGACTCCTGAAGAGGTCTTCTCAGGGATCAAAACTAAAGTAGGGAATCTAAGGATATTTGGGTGTCCTGTGTATATTCATGTCCCTAAGGAAAAGAGGACAAAGATGGAACCCTTAGGAAAGAAAGGGGTTTTTGTGGGGTACACTGAGAACTCCAAGGCTTACAGGATTTATGTACCAGGTCAGAGGCAAAAATAGGTAAGAAGAGATGTGACTTTCCATGAGTAAGCCACATTTAAGAAATCTAGAGAGCTTCAACAGGAATCAGAAGTAGTTCACCAAGCTTCACCCTCTTTTAAAAATGAAGAGTCAGATGATCAGAGGGAGGAACCTCGTGAAGGGCCAAGTAATGAGCCCCTAGAACCTGATGAAGTGTTAGAAAGAACTATTGAAGAACCTCCAGCCAAAAGGAATCCAAGGTGGCTTAAAGAGATAGTGCAAGAAGCAAAAAGGATAGCTTCTCCCAAAGGAACTTTCAAGGAAAGGAAGAGGCCTCATAGGTTTGGAGGCTATGTTGCACTGATGAGCAACATTAGTGATACCACACCTTCTTCATTTTAAGAAGCAGATAAATTACAAGTATGGAAGGATTCCATGCTTGAGGAATAAAGGTCTATTATAAAGAACAATGTTTGGGACATTGTGCCGAGGCCAAAAGACAAATCAATGGTTTCTTCCAAATGGATATATAAGATCAAACATGCAGTTGATGGAAGTGTGGAAAAGTTAAAATCAAGATTTTTAGCCAGAGGCTTCACTCATAAAGAAGGAATCAACTACGAAGAGACTTTTTCCCCTGTATCTGGGTATACCTCCATTTGAACTATTATTGCTTTAGCTCCCGCTCTTGGCTGGAAGCTACATCAAATGGACGTAAAAAAATAATTCTTGAATGGGAAGATTGAACATGAGTACTTTGTGGAACAACTAGATGATTTTGTACTTCATAACAAAGCCACTCATGTATGCAAGCTAAGGAAGGCCTTGTATGGTCTTAAGTACGCTCCCAGATTTTGGTATGACAGGATTGATGGATTTCTTAAAAGCTTGGGCTTTTAGAAAAGTGATGTTGATGCAAATTTGTACTTCAAGGTAAGAGGTAACCAACCTGTTATACGAATCCTATATGTTGATGATATATTTCTAACAAAAGATGAAGCGATAATAGCCTGGTGTGATAGAGATCTAACCTCAAAATTCGAGATGAAATACTTAGGCTTGATGCAATACTTCCTAGGATTGGAAGTATGGAAAAGACAGGGCAAGATATTTCTGGCATAAGGAAAATACACTGTGGATGTACTAAAGAGGTTTGGTATGATGGATAGAAAATCCTTGTCTACTCTGATGATTACCAACCTAAGGAAGTTGCATGATTCTGATATAGGTTCGGATTTGGTGGATCCCACCATGTATAGGTAGCTGATTCGATTGATGTACATGATCCACACTAGGCCAGATATATGCTATGCGGTGATTGAAATGAGTCAGTTCATGATTGAACCAAGATAGAGACACTCGGTGGCAACAAAGTAGATATTGAGATATCTCAGAGGGAAAATTACTTATGGTCTGAGATATACATCCAGTGGTGGTTTATTTCTACATGGGTATGCAGATGTTGACTGGAAGGAAGCCTAGTGGATCAGAAGAGTACCTCCAAATACTACTTCAGTTTAGGATCCATTGTGATCTCTTGGTCAAGCCGGAAGTAGGGATCCATTACAAAGAGTACAACAGAGGCTGAGTACATTGCATCAATTGATGCTAGCAAGGAAGTAGTATGGCTCATAAAATTGATTTCTGGGTTGTTTGGTGACAAGATCGAGACGACGGTGGTTCACTATGATAATAAAAGTTGCATAAAATTGACAAAGAACCTGATATTTCATGACAGGTCAAAACATATTGACATGAGGTTCCACTACATCCGAGACTTGGTACAGAGCAAAGCTGTAAAGTTACAGTACATAGCCATGAGAGAGAAGGTAGTTGATATCATGACCAAGCTTTTGACCTCGAGATAGTTTTTGCAGCTGAGAGGCAAGATTGGTGTGGCTGAGAATGACTCCATCGTTCAGAGGGAGTGTTAAATTTGGCAGCATCGACAGTCATTCTCCAATGAGAGGCCATATGGGCCACCCTGAGGCTACCTAGGGAGATTTGGAGAATCAACCAGTCTTGTGAGGTATTGAAAAAATCCAGGGGGAACGTACAACCTTTGTGAGTCAAACCAAAAGTTAGGAATAACGAGATGCTATGTGAGTCTATTGCAAATGTCAGGGGAAACGTACAACCTCTGTGAGCATAGACAGTCTAGTTCAAAATTTAGGGGGAACGTATAACCTCTATGAGCATAGACAGACTAGTGAAAAAGTTAGGGGGAACGTACAACGTCTGTGAGCCTAGTCAAACCTTGTGAGCCATGAGAAAAAGTCAAGGCATCTAGCAAAAGTTAGGTTGAATATAAAATTCCTATGAGCTAGAAACAAATGATATTACTAATATTGAAAATGATATAAATGTATTGATCTAGTGTGTTGGCATGTGTAACATTATCCACCATGAAGATAATTTGGAATTGCATTGTGAAGAGTTGAGTTGTAGAAGTCAAATTTGCATGTCTAAATCAAAGATTTTGTTGTCAAGTTGTCGGATGTTGCATGTTGCATGCATGACATGCACCTCATGCATGTCTAGTTGCATGTTTCATGTTGCATGCATGACATGCACTCTATGCATGTCCACATGCATGTTGCATGCATGGAATACACTGCATGCATGACTAGTTGCATGTTGCACGCATGCATGCCATGTGCATGCTAAGTTAGTATGAATGCATGTCAATTCAATGCTGAGTTGTAACTGAAGTCTCAATTCTAGTTATATTTTCGAACTAAAGTGTAATGTTGAGTTGTAATTGAAGTCTCAAGTCTATTTCTATTTTTGAACTAAAGTATACCAGTCTCAAGTCTAGTTCTAGTTTTTGAACGAAAGTGTAATGTTGAGTTGTAACTGAATTCTCAAGTCTAGTTCTATTTTCAAACTAAATTATACCAGTCTCAAGTCTAGTTCTAAGTTCGAACTAAAGTATGAAGCTGAGTTATGATTAAAGAATGCAATCAAGTTACTATTTTCAAGCCTCTCCTCTTCTCCTCTTCATTGTATATAAGCAGAGGTCGACCCCTCTCTTCAACACAGTTTTGATATGCAAGTTAAGGGTGAAGCAATAGAGGCACATATCAGTGATAAAGAGGTATCATACCAAAGAAGCATATCAGTGTTGTATATCAACAATAGAGGTATCATATCAAAGGTGTATTTAAGCAAGGTCTCTTAGGTCTTTGTCAGGTCAGAGTCATCTTGGAAAGATCTTTAGGAGCATAACATTCATGCTAGATATTTGTAAGTGATCTTACATTATTAATGCAATAAAGGAATATCGTTTGTTGGGGTTTTTCTCCCTGTACCAGGTTTCCCTAGGGTATATGTGTTGTTGATGTACATGCTTATCTACATAGTTAATTCTATTCAGTTATGATTTGGTATTGTTGAAGTGTATTAAGTTGGAATCAAAGTGTTGAAGAAAATAAAAAAATTAATCCACATAAGAAATAAATCTCATAATTTAACATTACAGGGCAAAGATGTTCTTCATTCTCTTCTATGTTCTTGGAGTAGATTAAGATATCATCAATGAAAACCAATACAAATGTATCTAGGAATTCATTGATTACATTGTTCATCAAGCATATAAAAGTGGTGGGGGCATTGGTTAGTCTAAATGGCACCACCACAAATTCATAGTGACCATACCTTGTCCTGAAGGCCGTTTTGTGGATGTCTTCATCCTTTATTCAGACTTGATGGTATCGAGACCTCAGGTCAATCTTTTAAAAAATGGAAGCACCCCCTAATTGGTCAAACAAGTCATTGATTCTTGGTAAGGGGTACTTGTTCTTTATGGTTTTCTTATTGAGTTCTCTATAATCTATGCACAGTCGGAGCATGTCATATTTGTTTTTCACAAACAAGGTTGGTGCTCCCCATGGAGACACACTGGGCCAGATGTAGCCTTTGTCCATCATTTCCTTTAGTTGTAGCTTGAGATCAACTAGCTCAGGTGTACTCATCCTATAGGGTGTCCTAGACGCTGGCACTACTCCTGGTGCAAGCTCTATCGAGAAGTCAATGTCTCTTCTTGGAGCTAGACCCGATACCTCTTCTGGGAACATGTCTTTATAATCTCTTAATATGGGGTGGTCCTCTAGGTTTGTTTTGTCATCCTCAACAGATTGCAACACCTGTATTGCATATAGAGGACATTCCTCTCTGCAATACTTTTTCCTTTGAAGGGATGCTATTTTTCTCACTAAAATAGGTTTATGAATCCCTTAGAGGGTCACATTTCCCCCATCTTCATTTAAAAATTCTAAAGTTTTATGGTAATAGTCCAACTTAGTTTTATAAAAAGCCAACCAATCCATACCAATCAACAAGTCATAAGATCCTAGGGGAAATATGTTAAGGGTCGCTTGGGTGGGCAATCCATCCATGATGAATTGGCAAGCTGGTATGACCTCTGTTACATTTATTTTGGCTCCAGTGGAAAGTTTTACGAACCATGGCTTAACATGTCTAACTGGTTGCAGTTTACACTTATCAATAATTTGAGGGGCCACATAACTCAAATTAGAACCGGGGTCAATTAAAATATAAACTAGATTGTTGGCGATGATACCTTCCATCACCACCAATGAAGCTTGGTGGTTGGCTTGTTTATTATCCAAAGCCACATAAATCTATGGCATGCTCCTAGTAATATCATTGACTATGGTAGCTTCTTGGATGTTGTATATTCTCCTACTTTTATGTTGTCTATGTGGGAAACCCCTAAGTAGATTTTCTTCTCTGCAACCCCAACATTTCAATGGTTCTCTCTTTCGGTTATGAGTCGTTCCTAGGGCTGATACAAAAGGTTTATTTCCACTCTGGGAGGGGAAATTCTGTTGATACATACTTTGGGTAGGAAGGGTCACCCTTGAATCCTTCCTATAGTTCTTAAATCTTGAGGGTTTAAACCCCTTCTTCTTGAACATCAAACTACTCTTCTTCTTCCAATCCTCGTGAGGTTTTGTCTAACGCCCGAATTGTTCATAACAATACCTTGCCTTTTGGATAGTGTCTTCTAAGGTATTTGGTTCGTCAAATTCAATATTGTTCCGATAGGTCTGAGGTAACCCATTGATAAATCGTTGGAATTTTAACTTTTCATGTTTTATGTAAGGTACATACCTAAGAAGATCAAGGAATTTATTGATATATTCCTCTATGATGAGTTGTCCCAGCTTGAGTTCATAGAAATCCTTAGTCTTTGCATCGAAGTATTTCTCTGGAAGATACTTCTTCTTGAATTGTTTCTCAAACTATTTCCATGATAAGTCATTTTAATGGATTCCTTTCACATTCTTAAGATCATTCCACCAAATGGAAGCCTTTCCATCCAGGTTGAAGATGGCTATTCGAGCCTTCAAGTTTTTAGAATAGTCATGAACTCTGAAGTACTTCTTTAAACCAAGAAACCAAGATTCCGCCTCTTCCCATTTCTCAATCTCCCCATGGAAAGAGGGTGATTTGGATTTCTTGAACTCCTCAGGTTCATGACTTTTGGAATTCTTTCACTTCTTTCCTTTCTTCTGCAAATGTGAGATAGTTTTTCTACTAAAATATCCCTCAGAGTTGCCAGTTCCCTTTCCATAGGACTCTCCCAATGAGTGTCCCCTACCTCCAAGTTGGGCCTTCCTTGAGGTACTTCTCCGTGTGTGGCCACTTATGGGACCACGTTTTCATATTTTAGGTGGACTTTAACTTCTCTATGTATATCGTCGGTCCACATGACTGGTTGCAGGTCCATGTTGTAGCTGCCTTTATATATCGGATAAGCTCTGCAACAAGACTGCATTGATTTATGTTTGTTTCTCTTTCTCACTTATCAATCTCTCATTGTCAGCCTTGCAACTCTGTAATTCATAGATAAGGCTCCTTACAGTTTCAACTAGATCCAGAGGGGTCTCCACCGTCCTCCTCTCGTCAGACTCTTCATCTCTATTGTGGGAGCCATCCACCACTTCATGGTGCATCACCATATTTTATGCTCATGGTTTCTCGTGATTCACTGACTGCTAGAGCGTTGACAAAAGACTTGTTGTTAGCTAACATTATATTAGTTCATGAGAAACACAGAGTTCATTTTTCTTAAATACACACACACAGTAGAAAGTTTTCACTCATTTCTTTAGTAATAATTTAACCAGATTCTTTAGGAAAGAGGTAAGGTAGGGCATCACCCTTAATGTTTTCTTTAAATACATTTTTTAAGCAACTCGTCCATGAGACAAAGCAGGCCAAGTGTTGTAACCATGCTCTGATACCAATTTGTAACACACCCATGGTGGGGCATCGAAACTTCCTTCTTATTAAGAAAATAAAACCCCCATTCGAGGTCTCTATTCCATTATTCTCTTCCAGAGCTTTCCAGCCATGGTCTCCATGCTTCGAATCGAGCTCAGAGCTGGAAATTTTCCTCTCCCAAGTTCTTCAGGTTCTTCCATTCATCTATACTCGCATATGACCATGGGTTATGCCCATATTGCAAGACAACAGGTGTCAAGACAACCACCGCATGAATCCTCCGTAGTGGAAAATCTCCTAAGTTAACAATCTGATGTCACGTGCCTTGAGAGGTTTTGACAGCCTTGATTCACTTTGGGACTTCGACGTTCAGAAGTTTCAAATTATCCAAAGTCTTTTCTCCCTGAAGTACTCTGTAACCAAAGTTATAGATCAAGCGCCACACATCCCTCATGATTGACGACCATGATCTAATTCAAAACTTCAACGTTCATGAGTTTCAAACACTCCAATGCCTTTTTTCCTCTGAAGCATTCCATACCCAAATTTACAGAACAAGCACCATGTGTACCCTTCCAACAGACGACTCCGATGGACTTCGACACTTCGAGACTTCACTCCTCATGTTCCTCCAGAGTGATCTTCTCCATATTTAACGATTTATTTCCATGTTCCTTCCTATGTCAACGACTAATATCTACTCTTGCACTTTGGAACTTTGTGGATTCTCGAAGCACCTCGAATCCTCCAGAGTTCTGAAGTCTCAAACTCCCGGGATCCTAGTCATGTCACCAACCATGTGGGTGAGGTATGCATCTTCCAGGGGGAGACACATAGTTGGGACAAGGGCGACACATGACCTATTCTGGGATGACACATATCACATTCAAAAGGTTCTATAGGGTATGTGATGCGCATGAATCCAAGTGACATGTGGATCGTCAAGCTTAAATCCACATCATCGGGGATGGTGTCACTGCACCTCATCGCTCCAGTGTGATCATATTTCAACTTCCCTCATGTCTTCATGGTTATGATCTGACCACTACTGATTTGTTCATCGATTGATGTTTCACAGTGATTGCGGGGACTCAACGTGCTCTCTCTTTATCGAAGAGTTCAATATCCGCAATTTGGAAAGTACTCGCTCGACTCAGTCTAATCATGGTCATTGATCCTCCACCACAATGAGGTCAACGACGTTCCTTGATTATGGGCTGTGAACTAGCACATCTTCTAATTTCACCTTTGCACTCCGCAATGATTTCCAACCATCGATCTATGTTCATAGATCGATGGTTCACAACGATTGCAGGGCCCAATCTTTGTAATCTGGTAAGTGCTCGCCCGACTTTGTCTAATAGGGGTCGTTGATATTCCAACCCAATGAAATCAATGATGTTGGTTGGTTGTGGGCCATGAACTAGCATGTCTTCTAATTTCACCTTCCCGCTCTGCAATGATTCCCGACCATCGATCTTTGTTCATAGATCGATGGTTCACAGCAATTGTGGGGCCCAATCTCCACAATTTGGGAGGTGCTCGCCTGATTCTGTCTAATCGTGGTCGTTGATCTTCCACCCCAAAAAGATCAACAATGCTGGTTGATTGTGGGCCGTGAACTAGAATGTCCGTTAAGTTCACCTCCATGCTCCACAATGATTCCCAACCATCGATCTAATCGAGCGGTTGGTGTTTGATTCCTTAACTCAAGTGGGTCTTTGAGTCAATATGATGACTGAGATAGGTTTTCCTTTCGATGAACGACTCACACATATTCTTGATTCATCTATGACTCTTGTTACTCAGGGAGTTCAAGTAACTTTGACTATCGTGATGATTGACATCCCAAGGTGTCGAAATCCTGAAACTCTGAAACCATTATGAGCTATCTCCTTTAAGGCTTAGCACATGGTTCCTAGATCTAGGTCACATGACCTTTAGATGACTCTTGGGTTATGAGCTCTACTCTTAGATGGTTTTTTTTTAATGCCATGGGAACGATTTCAAGGTCTCTTAGGCTACTGGTTTGAAGGAAATGCCTTCCTAACTCATAGAAATTTAAGTTCTGAGACCGGTCAAGGTAAACTCATGAGGTTACTGAGACAGTAACAGTGCCAAGAGGCTTCCTCCAACTCCAAAGCTGTGAGGTAGCTCCTTGGGAAAACACCTCCGAGAGTTAAACTGGAGCATATGGTAAAAGCAAAAGCATAAGTTCTCAAGGATGTCAACGTGTACACATAACTTAACCATTTCAGTGCAAAAAACATTAATAGATATGTAAATACATTTATGCAACCATTAATTCTCAATTCAACGCATAGAGTATGAAAACACTTATCAAAACCAAATAACGTGAAGCGACTGCTAAAAGGGGTGCCCATTTCCACCAAACCATAGGATTAGTCACTCCTAACGGATTTACGACTAGCCATGCCCGAGCTAGACCACGATGCTTTGAGATTGAATCTCTTCTTCTGACATTGAAATAGATAGGGATGAAGGTTACTCTCCTTCTCCAGACTCTGTCTTTATTTCCCGCGATCAGAGAACACTCTTTTTCATAGTTCTTCCTAAAATCCTAGAGCTCAATTTTTCATCTCTACGCTCTTCGCAAATTTTTTCCTCTCCAACCCCCACACCTTCCTTTCTTTCCTTTTCCAGCAAGATTGCATGTGGGTCGAATTCTTAGTTAGTGGTTAGGTCTAGAAGCCTTACAGATGGGAGGTCTTTGTTGGATTACTGAGAGGGAGGGTGAATCAATAATAACGTAATTATAATCCTTTTTCTTCAAATGTTATATCAATGTAGAATTATTATCCAATAATGAGCAATAATAAATAAACAATCACACACATACACAGTACACCAGTGTTTTACGTGGAAACCCAAATCGGGAGAAAACCACATAATTCTTTTTCTTATATTTCTTGAAGAATTAAATTCATTGGAAGCACCAACTTCCTTTGTTTTCCAGCTGCAACTAGAAGGAGGCTCCAACCCCCTAGTTTCTCAGGCTACGACCTGAGGGAAGCTCCAACTCCCCAAATATCTGGCTACAACCAAAAGGATGCTACAACCCCCAATGTTCTCCAGCTACAACCGGAAGGTGGCTACAACCACATGCCCTTGCCCCGTCCTGCCACCTTGAAGTAAAAGAGAATGATAGAACCACTGTCACACTATCACTGTGAGATATACCACTGTAAACCTATACCAATAAATCTGAACCATGAATCAACCTGTACCTCAACCTGTAGTCAACTTGTACCACAAAAAGTGCATCAACCATGCACCAACCTGTAATCAATATGTACCATAAACAAGTGCATCAACCATGCACCAACCTGTAATCAACCTGTACCATAAACAAGTGCATCAACCATGCA
>JZKD02S1907744.1:217479-282946 GCA_000966675.3 Picea glauca
TGAAAAAAAAATAATGAGTCATATTTACATCAAACACTATTGGGTCCATTACCCAAACCTTTGTGCTATGGGTCTTTCTTCAAGGGTTGACATCAATGACAACCAACCTTAATCACTAGTCTTCCCCATCACCTGATTAACTCTTGAAGAGGGATTCCATCTACCAACCTGACTGTAATTCATTCATGGGTCAAAGGGTTGTTCTAATCCTGAGCAATTAAATTCAGCAAATTACTGAATCAGTGGAGGTTAATGCAACCATTCCTCGTCCCCTCCACCATCTCTTTCATAACATTCATGGGCTCTTTTAGCACATCATCTTTCCAACAATCATGCAACACTTATCCATTTTCTATTAAAATAACAAAATTTACATTCATCAACCTTTTATACAAAGGTCCATCAAATCAAACATTCACACATTTGAGTTTTCCATAGTCTCTTCGCCAATATAGTTATATTTACAAACTGGGTGAAACACGGTGTTACATAAATGCTGATAACTTTTTGATATTTTAAAGACAGATACCAATGTACATCGACATTAGATGGAAAGCTTTCTTTTACTTTTAGATAAGTTAATTATATCATACTATGTATAGGAAATTGACAGAAGTCAATAAAAACTTTCTTGAATACTTTTTTTTTATCAAGGATTTTGAGGAGACTATTAGAGAATAACAGATTTATGTGATATATATGTAACTTGAAAGGCCACTTGATTCTAATAGAATAACAGTGGAATTGTTTTTTTCTGTGTGAAAAAATAAATATGCTGCAACAATCTATTTTAAATCTAACTAATGAATATTATAATTTGTACAATATTATAATTTCTACAATTTTTTGAAGTTGACCAATCTGAAAAAAGTTGCATATTTAAACACATTTTTTTACCCGTCATGTAATTTTCTTAATTTTTACTTCAAAGTGAAATCTAAAAATACTCTTTTGAAGAGGACAGTCTAAAACTTATTATTATAAATTTTCTATAATTTTTCACTGTAATGATTTTTTCGTTTGTCTCAATCATAATGTCACCTAAAAATATTATGCAATGTTCTTTTCTTAATAATTAAAATTAGCTAAAAACAATGAAAATGAATATTAATTATATCAAATGAAAGTAGATTCAATTCTAAAAATGTTGGTATGAGTTCCGAAACTAAACTCTTTGTATTTACAAGAGTATGCTACCTCTAAAGTTGAAGCAAGTTGGAGAGAATTGAGAGTTTTTTGCAAAGTGTCTCATTTGCAGGTTTTTGGCCGAACTAATATTCGGGTCGAAAAAATTAATTTTTTGGCCGAAGATGCTTTCTAATGAAATTCATAAGAAATAAGCAAACTTTCTATTTGACTTGCAATGTTTCAACTGAAAACGTTTTCAGCCAAAAAGTGTATGTTTTCAACTGAAAAGTTAAAAACTTCGGCCGAAAAAGTGATTCTAACAATTTTTCCACCCCATTCTCACGAAAGTGTTATCCACCTTCATAATGTTAACCTTATATTAATAAGGTGTTTTAAGCATGATGTATTGATTGATTGTAAGGGTCATTTGAAGGTTTTGTTGAACCACAAAGACAAAAGGTTTGGAGGAGTAATGGTGAGAGTAATAAGGGTATCTCAAGTAGTCCTTTGCACCTTTCCATGGTCTTATGACTATATAATCAATGGTCAGAATGGTAGTTTACACATCCTCACTTGAAGAATAAATCGCCTCATTGATGAAGATCATCTCAAAAACAATAGAAAATTAAGCAAGTCACATGTGTAATAGTGGAAGTTTGTCAAAACAATGGAAGACATCGACATGATAGAGTTCATCCATCCTTTCCAAGGAGAAGGAACTCTCCTTTCATGTAAGGGTAGCACCGAGACTATTCACATGACTCCTTCTCCTTCCCCACCCCATCACCAAAGTCAGCAGAGAACCAAGTTCCGAACCATTAGAGAATCAACATCAAAGGAACGACGCAAGTGCATTTATGTAGAGGAGGATTCTTTTATTTTCTATGTGAAGAGAAGTCAAATAGATACGTCTTTCTCTAAAAGAAACCATACTTCATGGGTTTGCAAAATATATCTCAATTGATGGTCTCTTGAATTTGATCCAACGAGGTACACCCTTACTACACTTCCAGTTTGCTTGTGCCGACCACACAACCTCTTAATAGTTGAGATGGTAAATATTTGGTTAATATCGATGACAAACTATGGAACTATATTGACCAATACCATCCCAAACAAGGCCTCCACACTTGTGCTCGGATCTGTCTAGAAGTAGATCTTTATTATGGGATTTTAAAAGAAATTGAACTAAAGATAGAGCATCGGATCCATATCCAAACCCTTGACTATGAATAGTTGTCATTCAAATGTAATGGATGGCTTGAAAATGGGACCCTTTTTGTTGGTTGCCTAGATATAACCAAGATATATACCCCGTAGGACTCTTCTATCTCCTCAAACCCACTTCCAAATTGTGTAATCATCCCCCCTCCCTTGCTCCCCAGATTTTCCTCCTCTTCCACCCGACAATCCAATAATGTTTAGGCTCTTAAATTCTTGATGAATTATAACCCTGCATATCCTACCCTTACTCCTCCTTCAACCCCTCCTCTTCCCTCACTTGAATTCAAGATTTCTTTCCCTTCTCCTCTCCCTCTCCCTCTCCCTCTCCCTCCTACTTTCCCAACACCTACATATACTACCCTTACTCCTCCTTCAACCCCTCCTCTTCCCTCACTTGAATTCAAGATTCCTTTCCCTTATCCTCTCCCTCCTAATTTCTCACCACCTGCATATTCTACCCTTACTCCTCCTTCAACCCCTCCTCTTCCCTCACTCAAATTCAAGATTCCTTTCCCTCCTACGTTCCCACCACCTTCCCTTGAGAAAAAATGGGCCCTCATCTTACTCCTCCTTCAACCCCTCCTCTTCCCTCACTCAAATTCAAGATTCATTTCCCTCCTACTTTTCCACCACCTTCCCTTGAGAAAAAATGGGCCCTCATCCTATCTCCAAGATCTGCCATCCCCTCCTACCCTATGTGAGAGAATAGATCTCCTCCTCTTCCTCTCCTCCCCAACATCCTCCATTTGTTCATCTTTTCTTTCCCTCTCATACTCATCCTCTCTATCTAACCTAAACTTTGGGTCCTTACTATCTAACTTAAACTTCGAATCCTTCAATTGATTAGATTAAAACTTTAAGCATACCCAAGGAACTAGAGAAAAGGATAAAAAAAATAAAAAAAAAAATAAGCAAAGGAAACAAGAGAAGAAGGGGCCTATAAATTTGTTAGATATTCGAGATAACATAATGCATTCCTTTGGAGCAATCATCAACTCCGTCTTCCAAATCAATGATAGTGTTTTCCTCATACAATGAGTCAACGGCCACAATGTAAAAGTAAGAAGATTTAAAGAATATAATTCACAAATTATAAATTGAATGTTCAATTGATCTCAGAGACCAAAATTGGACATAAAGACATGAAATAAAGTGTGGAAAAATCTAGATGTGGAGATTAATCATCTTGTCTTCTTGCAAAGAGTCAAGAGAAATTTGCACCATTGGGACCTTAAGTCTCTCACCCTCATTGATGCAGCTATAGGAAGAAATCATGTCTTTCACCCTCGTCCAATACAATGTAATTGGTATAAGGTTCCAAATATTCAATATTTATTTTAGTAATAGTACACATGAGAGAATCGACTAGTAGGAATCTATAAAGTATTTTGGAAATCAAATCATGGATGTGAGAAAAATCCTAGCCAGTGATAAAAAATAAGAAGTGGGGTCTACCTTTAAGACCTAAGTAGAGAACAAATAGAGGACTTGATCAAAGAATGAGACTATTTGGATCAATGACCAAATAGAAGAAAGTACGCTACTTGATAAATTGAAAAACATGATTATGGTAGATCGTTGAACAACTAAATTGACTCCTCATTCCGTCCTTGTTTCACACATATTCACTTCATCTCAGAGTGGAAATCCTGCACTTAGAAATCTCAGACCACAATCTTATAATTTTATTCAAAGATTCGGTAGAGGATTATGGGCCTGAACCTTTCAAATTCAATCCTTCGTGGATACAATTGAAGGAAACATATGAAAGTATCAATCTTGGGTTACAAGCTTATATAACAGTTTCATGTTTCACTTCTCTTCAGACAAACTCCAATTCATGCCAATGCAACAAACATGGGGTGCAAATTGGCTTTTGAACAGTGTTCCTTTAAGTGCTCCGTTCTCCATTCGCTTTACAACCCTCGCAACAGGGAAAACGCTCATTGTAAATAACGCTGTTCCACAGAATTGGCAACCAAATGCTACACACAATTCCAAAGCCAACTTTCATTGAAAACAAAGCATGTAATCTCGATGAGGAAATTCAAACGATTCATATGATATCTATAATAATAATGTGACTGTGTTGCACTATTTCAAAGCTTTTCATTGATGATGGGCGGATAAAAATCCAAAGCACGGCAGATATAATTTCTTACAAAATCTATTTTTCATGATGGCTGCATCGATGTGAGATGATTAGATTTGTGAGATGTTTGAGATCATCGTGGGAGGATGAATAGCCTCGAAACAGAATGCTGCAAATGATAAGATTTACCACCCATGAAATAGGGCTTCTTAATTTTGATCCATTTGAATCACTCAACCCTAAATTATATCAAAGTAAATGTTGGAATATCACATCTAAAAAAAAAAATAATAGTAAAAATTTACAATATCCTCTTCTCACGATCATGATATGGATGTATTCGTTGAATTACCAATTCAATTTATCCAAATGATATTTATTGTTGCGTTCACTCTAGAGAGATTAAAGTGTTTGAGTGTGATTTGTGGTCCCAAATTCAAGCTCTGGTACACTACTAGGGCCAAACTTCAAGTTGTCAAAATGCTTCACGTGCGTGCAGTCGCAAAACTAAATTTGTAAACATGTAAGTTTGAGCATCCCATGACCAGGACTTGGCTGTGGGGGACTGGGGCTATGACTGACATCGCTCCCAAAGCACTCTAGCCAACAAATAGTCGACGCTCAAACTTACATGTTTACAAACTTAATTCTATATAAAATTGTGTTTTTCTCATCGTTTTATGTTTTGAATGATTTTATTTCACTATATTGCTTTACCAAACTGTCATAAAATTGCTTTACCGAATTGTCATAAAATTTTAAATAGGAAGATTCGGTATATGTCATTCCACAACAAAGATTCTTTTTTTATTACTATTTTCCCCAGAGATTTATAATCATTTTCTCATTTTATTTAAAAAAATAAGAGACAAGAGCAATCTAAACTTATATGATGGAAGAGAATCAATGAGTAATTGTATTTGCACCATTTTTATGTTAATTTCGACACATGGATATCCTAATTATATTATCATATTTTATACTAATTTTATGTATTTTGGATTTTCTATAAATGAATTTTAATGGATTTTCCTCTGAAGGTATTGAGATACAGAACTAAGATTTTCAAAGTCAATTTTCCATGATAGTTGATCTTCTTCCCATAATCAATAATCAATTTGTGAGTGAGAACTATTCTTTAAATTAAAAAAAAAAAAAAATCTTTATAAAAGATCCATATATTTGTTATCATTCTAATTACATGCCAAATGACTTAACCATAAATATAAATAAAAGAGAAAAGAGGAAAGGATTGTAAAAATGGGACCAGAGGTAATCCTATTAAATTCCTCTCAATGTTTTGAAAAAGGATGTGTTCTTTCAATAATTAGTGATGCACTTTATTCATGATTAATCCATACTTTGATTCAATTTATAAATACATCCTTAAATTTAAACTTTGAAAAAGGATGTGTTCTTTCAATAATTAGTGATGCACTTTATTCATGATTAATCCATACTTTAATTCAATTTATAAATACATCCTTAAATTTAAACTTTGAAATCCTATTGAATTCCTCTCAATGCTTTGAAAAAGAACGTGTTCTTGCATTAATTAGTGATGCACTTTACTCATGATTAATCCATACTTTCATTTAATTTATAAATACATCCTTAAATTTAAACTTTAAAAAAAAATTGAATATAAAAAGGTGAATCACCTTATCAAATGCATTTTTCATGTTTAGTTTGATCATCATACTTTGCATTTTTCATGTCTAGTTTGATTGCAATACCTGGTCCTCCTTAAGTGAATATATTCATGCAACATAATGATGATATTTTCTTGAATGAACTTGTTTGAAGCAATGCCCCCTTATCTTTTAAGATTATTTTTCCAAAAAACATTTGATTTTATTTGTTATTATTTTGGTGCATATCTTATATGCCACATTACATAAAGAGATTAACTTAAATTTTGAGAGGTTTGTTGGATTTGTTTCATTTGGAATCACAAATAAAAAGGAAAAGATTTGGTCCCACGTGGATTATAATAAAATTTCTTAGCTCACATGTTTTGAACATGGACAATGTAACAATACTTTTAATAAATAACTTATGTTTGATTCAATGTAATTTGTATTGACTTTTTTATATTAAAAGTAAACAAATATTGGGAAGTGATAATGAATTTTTAAAGTATAGAGTGATATTTTCATGGCATTATGTATATATTGTGCTTAGAGTGATAAAATAAGATTTAAAAAGTAAACATTTAAGGGTTGGTTTTATGATTTTGTTTATAGTAGTGATGATTTCTTATACCACTTTAAAAATATTTCAATTTTAATACCCCAATTTTAGCATGGGTGCTATTGCTAACAATACTTTTCAATTTGATGGTTGATTTTGAGGTTTTGGTTTTAATGGTACCAACTATGAAGAATAAGATTTAAAATGAGCTATAATTTTAATATTTAGAAAAAAAACATTTTTCTTTAGGTAACGTCACTTTTTGATTTAGGTGTTGATTTTAAGGTTTTTCTCAGAAATTCTATGAATTTTGAAGGACATGCTTGAAAAATGATATAATTTTAAACAAGTTAGAAAAAATGGTTTTATCGATAACACTACATTTTTATTTTGGGTTGATTTTCATGTTTTTTATGAAAAAGTATGGGTTTTAAGGGCTAGAGTTCTCATTAAGTCAATAAATTTGTTCAAGATGTTGGGAATAGGCATGGCCATCACCAAATTCCATATTCAGGATGGATTGCTATGTTGTCTCGGTAATCTCTGTGTTCATTCAAGAGAACAAGTGAATCTGGTTTGGGAATCCCACTACAGCCAAGTGGTTGGACACTTTGGAGTGGAGAAGACATTGTCAATACTATAGAAGTATTTATACTAGTTGAAGCTTCATTATTTTGTTAGTAAGTATGTCAAATCCCTCACAACCTACTCCATTTCCAAGCAAACCATTAGAAAATAAGGACTATATGCCCCTTTTCCTACTCCTGATGGTCCATAGGAATCCATATCAATGGACTACATGTCAGGTATCCCCTCCACCAAGCATGTCAATGAATGTGTATTCATGGTTGTTGATCGATTCTCTAAGATGGTCATTCCTACCCCCTACAAGAAGACTATCATAACCAAGCCTAGTACTTCCATACTCTTCTTTGAGCATGTATGGGTACAATTTAGACTACAATAGACCATCATATCATATTGGGATAGGATATTCTTGAGCATATTCTTATCAATCCTCTTATCGTTGGTGGAAACTAAGCTCACCAAATCTACTTCCTTCCATCCTCAGACTAATTGAAAAGCATAGGTCGTCAATAGGATGATCATGCATTTCTTGCACATGTACAACTCCAGGAACCCATGCACATGGGATGAGAGCCTTATTTATGTACAACAAAACTACAAAAGATCCCTCCATATCTAGATAAACCACAAAAAATTTTAGGTGGGCTTGGGGTTTCAACCTTTGGGCCCCATTGATGTAGCGTTTCCCCTTTCATCCACATAGGAATAATCTTCCCATGCTCAATCTGAGAGAGACAGGGCCACCAAATTCATTAAATGAATTCATCACATTCTCCAACACTTCCATTATATTTTTCATAAATCCAATGCTAAGTACAACCATGACCATGATCAACATCGGGTTCCCCACATGTTTATGATAAGAGACAAGGTTTGGTTGCATTTGTATAAACAAATCCTTACCAAATCCCATCCAGAGATGCATCCACTTCGCTATGGAACTTAGACCATAACCAAGGCTATGAGAGACAATGATTTTGATTTAAGTATTCGTCCTTTCCCTAGATTACGCCCAATATTCAATGCAGACCTCCTTAGGCCATATTTTACACCATTATTGGACACATTGAAAATTGTAGAGAAGATAACACCTACAAAGCTCAATCCTGACTGCATGGAATAGGAAACCATTGATTGGATCATGGAAACATAGGTTAAATGCACCCACCAATAGAAAATCCAACTCTATCGGGTGGTCAAAACAAGAAAGCTACTACACCAAGTAAAGTGGCTCACCAAGCCTCAAGTTCAATAGAAGTTTCCCCATTTGGTGGGGGTTTCAATGTAATGGAGACCACTGCTTCCTAAGGAGAGAGGACTAATCTAGGTGGACATTACTAGTTTCCCACTTATTCCACTGACTCAAAATATAGTTTCCATCTTTGTAATTTTTCTTCATTTTTTTAGGTCCTAAACATCCTGGGTGGTTTTGAGGCCCTAAAGAATGTTTTTTTGACGTGGGAGTGCCAAAAATATGTCGAAGGATATATTGGTCCATTCAGAATGTGTGCTCCTCGAATAGAAATTTCCGATGGGGTATTGAGCACTCCAAACATATATTGTATGAAATAGTTACGACCTCATGAAGTTGATCTATCAACTACCTGCATTGGGGCCCACAAATATTTTGGCATTTCATATTTTGGGGTTAGGGTTTTGGATTTTTAGTTTTTTCTAACTTATGATTTATGTTAAAAAGGACTTTGGAGCCTCATTGTAACCATCTTCTTGCAAATGAGCATAGTCATCACATCTCTTCTCAGAGATAACATACCACCATTCTAACAAGTTCATTTCACTTTGTATATTCTTTTGAAGTCTCCACATATTTTTTTCTTTATTATAAATTGAGTATTATTCTATCTTTATAATTTTTTCTTATTTTTATGTTTCATTTTGTTTCATCATAAATTTGGATTAGCTGGGTAAGGTCTTGGTAGGTGTGTTTGGTGTGTTATGTAGTGTGTTTAGGTGTGTTAAGTAGTGTAGGTAGTATCAATTTGTTAGGTGTTCATAGGCTGGTTGAGTATGTAGTAAGTAGTTTTGTGTGTAGTTGGGTAAGTGTATTCCACATATAGCTATTAGCTTGGTTCGATAAGTCGTAAGTAGTTGTGTACATAGTTAGGTAAGTTTAGTTGGATGCATGGTAATTCTCTTCAATCACAGTCATTTTGTTCCTTTGGTAGGGTTATAATGGTTATATCCTTGAGGTTAATGATTCTAGGTAACTATTTAGTGCTTCGCTTAAAGAATATTTGTATCCCTTTTGTTGTTCTTGCTCCTAGGGTAAATGTTGTCAGTCATGCTCATAGGTGACCACATAGAATATATTATTCTTGATGGTTCATGCTTGTAGGTGAGGCCATGATTGAAGGTAGGCTCATGGTCATGGTCATGGTCCTAGGGTGTAATACCCTAGGTGACCAACCTTTTAAGAATCTCTTTTCCTTCAGGTTCGTGCTCCTAGTGAGTAATATCCTAGGTGACCATGATTTCTCATTCTCCTAAGGTAAATGTTGGCGTTCATGCTCCTAGGGTTCATGCCATTAAATACTATACTATCCTTTCTTGCAATATTTCTAAACATTACAAGATTTCCCTTTGACCAAAGGTAGGCTAATGGTAATGGCCCTTTAAGAATATATTTTTCTTCATGATTCCTTTCAAAACACTAATGTATTGATCCCTCTTCTATAAGTCCCTTCTCAAACCCTAAGGTATCCTTTGTCAACTCTAAGGATGATTATTAAACCTTTTATTCATGGGTTTTGTTGGACCCTTCGTTCTTGATTAATAGAATATGCGCAAGCAATACTACTGTCCCAATTTTTATTATCAAGTTGCACAAGTCATAAGAAAGATGGATAGAGGAATGGAGAAAGAAAAAAAAAGTGGTTAGAGGGACAACACAACACCATCTCCAAGAAAGAGGTTACAACAAGAATAAGAAAGAAAGAAGTCGAAACCCAATTGGCTTATATATACGAGATGTATATGAATGCAAAGGGTTGATGAGATCATCATTCACTCCATTTTAGGTTCTGTTATTGTTATTAATATCCATCTTGGGAAAAGGGTAGATAGAGCTCTGAAGATTGAGTTGGAGCCAGAAAAGGTTGTAATAGAGTAATGACTTGTAATATCAAGAAAGCAAGAATCCTAGGAAAACCTTGTTTCTCAATAGTATAGATTTGTTGTTATTTTTGGCAAGACCGAGCAGTGTCTATATCTGTTGAATTGTATATGAGAAACCTTTTGATGACAATATATGAAGGGACCTAAAATTTTGAAATATTTTTTGTAATTCTTTGTCTATGTCTATGAAGTGTCATTTTACTTTACTTCTTCATGTATGATAATATCAATATGTTATATCTTGTTTTCAAATTTTTTCCCAGATCTGTTTTCGTTACTATTAGTTATGAATGGCATAAGATCTACTACTTGTTAGTTCATATTGCACAAGACTATGTTGAATATTGAAGATTCTGGAGATCTACCTAAGTATTATCCTTACCCTTCCCTATATTCTTGTCTTGGATGTGATTTAGGTGAGACTTCTTCTCTCCACAAAAGATCAAAATGCCAATGTTGTAGACTACTCATTACCCTTTTGTTGGTCACCTAAGAAGGACCCTGGTCTGATCAATTCTGCACCAACACAATGGTTTTGTTGAAGAACCTACGTTAAAAGGGAACCTGTAGAGAGAATGTTTCCATGGATTCATTGATCTGATATTCACCAGTGGTGGGAGAAAAAATGCGACACCTTCGTATGGAAAGAAGCTGAGCTACGAGGAAAATATGTGAAAGATACACAAGAGGTTTTATTTTACTCAGAAAGATCGAGTGCCCGGTACGAGATATTCTTGGTTAAGTTTCCAGAGATCTATTCCATTGGATAAATAGGATCCAAGAAGCTCCAGAATTCCAAGAAGAAGTCAAGAAGACCTGTGTTTAGGATACAAAAATTATTGCAGCGCTTCATCGGCTAGATCGTTTGGTAACACGAGTAATGGATTTCTAGGTCAACACCACTCTATAAGGATACATTATTGAATTTGCAGCTGAGATCCATCAATATTTTTCATGGGAAGAATCATATTTCATGAAAGACACAATGGGAAGTTTGTTGAGAGAAACCCCCCTGTGAATTAAGGTTTTCTTGAAGGAGGAGGGGATGTTGATTATTTCCCCAACTGAGCTAGCAAACTAAACACCCTATATTCGGGTGGCATGATTTTTAGGTGGGCTTGGTTTTTCAACCTTTGGGCCCCATTGATGTAGCATTTCCCCTTGCATCCACATAGGAATAATCTTCAAATGCTCAATCTGAGAGAGACAAGGCCACCAAATTCATTAAATGAATTCATCACATTCTCCAACAATTCCATGATATTTTTCATAAATCCAATGCTAAGTATAACCATGAACATGATCAACATCGATTTCCCCACAAGTTTCTGATAAGACACAAGGTTTGGTTGCATTTGTATAAACAACTCCTTACCAAACCCCATCCAGAGATGCATCCACTTCACTATGGAACTTACACCATAACCAAGGATATGGGATACAATGATTTTGAGTTAAGTGTTTGTCCCTTCCCTAGATTACACCCAATATTCAATGCAGGCCTCCTTAGGCCATATTTTACACCATTATTGGACACATTGAAAATTGTAGAGAAGATAACACCTACAAAGCTCAATCCTGACTGGATGGAATATGAAACCATTGATTGGATCATGGAAACATAGGTTAAATGCACCCACCAAAAGAAAATCCAACTCTATCGGGTGGTCAAAGCAGGGACACTACTACACCAAGGAAAGTGGCTCACCAAGCCTCAAGTTCAACAGAAGTTTTCCCATTTGGTGGGGTTTTCAATGCAATGGAGACCACTACTTCCTAAGGACAGAGGACTAATCCAGGTGGACATTACTAGTTTCCCACTCATTCCACTGGCTCAAAATATAGTTTCCATATTTGCATTTTTTTCTTCATTGTTTTAGGTCCTAAACATCCTAGGTTGTTTTGAGGCCCTAAACAATGTTTTTTTGAAGTGGGAGTGCCAAAAATATGTCGAAGGATATATTGGTCCATTCAGAATGTGTTCTCCTCGAATAGACATTTCCAATGGGGTATTGAGCACTCCAAACATATATTGTATGAAATAGTTATGACCTCATGAAGTTTATATATCAATTACCCCCATTGGGTCCCACAAAAATTTTGGCATTTCATACTCTAGGGTTAGGGTTTTGGATTTTTAGTTTTTTCTAATTTATGATTTATGTTAAAAAGGACTTTGGAGCCTCATTGTAACCATCTTCTTTCAAATGAGCATAGTCATCACATCTCTTCTCAGAGATAACCTACCACCATTCTAACAAGTTCATTGCACTTTGTATATTCTTTTGAAGTCTCCACATATTTTTTTCTTTAAAATAAATTGAGTATTATTGTATCTTTATATTTTTGTCTTATTTCTATGTTTCATTTTGTTTCATCATAAATTTGGATTAGCTCGGTAAGGTCTTGGTAGGTGTGTTTGGTGTGTTATGTAGTGTGTTTAGGTGTGTTAAGTAGTGTAGGTAGTATCAATTGGTTAGGTGTTCATAGGTTGGTTGAGTATGTAGTAAGTAGTTTTGTGTGTACTTGGGTAAGTGTATTCCACATATAGCTATTAGCTTGGTTAGGTAAGTAGTAAGTAGTTGTGTACATACTTAGGTAAGTTTAGTTCAATGAATGGTAATTCCCTTCAATCATAGTCATTTTCTTCCTTTGGTAGGGTTCTGATGGTTATATCTTTGAGGTTAATGATTCTAGGTAACTATTTAGTGCTTCACTTAAAGGGTAAATGTTGTTGGTCATGCTCCTAGGTGACCATATAGAATATCTTATTCTTGATGGCTCATGCTTGTAGGTGAGGGTATGATTGAAGGTAGGCTCATGGTCATGGTCCTAGGGTGTAATATCCTAGGTGACCAGCCTTTTAAGAATCTCTTTTCCTTCAGGTTCATGCTCCTAGTGAGTAATATCTTAGGTGACCATGATTGCTCATTCTCCTAAGGTAAATGTTGGCATTCGTGCTCCTAGGGTTCATGCACTTAAATAATATATTATCCTTTCTTTCAATATTTTTAAACATTACAAGATGTCCCTTTGACCAAAGGTAGGCTAATGGTAATGGCCCTTTAAGAATATATTTTTCTTCATGATCCCTTCTGAAACACTAATGTACCAATCCCTCTTCTATAAGTCCTTTCTCAAACCCCAAGGTATCCTTTGTCAACTCTAGGGATGATTATTAAACCCTTTATTCATGGGTTTTGTTGGACCCTTCGTTCTTGATTAGTAGAAGATGCGCAAGAAATACTATAGTCCCAATTTTGGTTAGCAAGTTTCACAAGTCACAAGAAAGCTGGACAGAGGAATGGAGGAAGAAAAAAAATGTGGTTACAGGGACAACACAAAACCAGCTCCAAGAAAGAGGTTACAACAAGAATAAGAAAGAAAGAAGTTGGAATCCAATTGGCTTATATATACGAGATGTATATGATTGTAAAGGGTTGATGAGATTACCATTCACTCCATTTTAGGTTCTATTATTGTAATTAAAAACCATCTTGTGAAAAGGGTAGATAGAGCTCTGAAGAATGAGTTGGAGCCAGAAAAGGTTGTAACAGAGTAATGACTTGTAAGTTGTAGTAATATCGAGAAAGCAAGAATCCTAGGAAAACATTGTTTCTCAATAGTATAGAGTTGTTGTTATTTTTGGCAAGACCAAAGTCTATATCTGTTAAATTGTATATGAGAAACATTTTGATGCCAATATATGGAGGGACCTAAAAGTTTGAAATATTTTTTGTAATTCTCTGTTTATGTCTATGAATTGTCATTTTACTTTACTTCTTAATGTATGATAATATCAAAATGTTATATCTTGTTTGCATTTTTTTTCCCAGCTCAGTTTTATTTACTATTAGTTATGAATGACATTAGATATACTACTTGTTAGTTCATCTTGTGCAAGACTATGTTGAGTCTTGAATATTTTCGAGATCTACCTAAGCATTATCCTTACCTTTCCCTATATTCTTGTCTTGGTTGCGCTTTATGTGAGACTTCATCTCTCCAGAGAAGATGAAAATGCTAGCGCTCTAGACTACTCGGTACCCTTTTGTTGGTAACCTAAGAAGGACCTTGGTCTAACCAATTCTACGCCAACACAATGGTTTCGTTGAAGAACCCATGTTAAAAGGGAACCTGTAGAGAGAATGCTTCCATGGATTCATTGATCTGATATTCACTAGTGGTGGGAGAAAAAATGTGACACCTTCATATGGAAAGAAGCGGAGCTACGAGGAAAATATGTGAAAGATACACGAGAGGTTTTATTTTACTCAGAAAGATCGAGTGACTAGTACGTCATATCCTGTGTTAAGTTTTCGGAAGAACTATTCCATTGGATAGATAGCCTTCAAGAAGCTCCAGAATTCCAAGAATGAGTCAAGAAGACCTGTGCTTAGGATATAAAAAATATTGCAGCGCTTCATCGGCTAGATCGTCTGGTAGCGCGAGTGATCGATTTTTGGGTCAATACCACTCTACAAGGATACGTTATTGAATTTGCAGCTAAGATCCATAAATATTTTTCATGGGAAGAAGCATATTTCAAGAAAGACGCAAGGGGATGTTTGTTGAGAGAAATCCCCCTGTGGATTAAGCTTTTTTTGATGGAGGAGGGGATGTTGATTATTTCCCCAACTGAGATGGAAACCTAAACACGCTCTCTTGGGGTGGCGTGATTTTTAGGTGGGCTTGGGTTTTCAAACTTTGGGCCCCATTGATGTAGCATTTCCCCTTGCATCCACATAGGAATAATCTCCCCATGCTCAATCTGAGAGAGACAAGGCCACCAAATTCATTAAATGAATTCATCAAATTCTCCAACACTTCCATGATAATTTTCATAAATCCAATGCTAAGTACAACCATGACCATTATCGACATTGGGTTCCCCACAAGTTTCTGATAAGAGACAAGTTTTGCTTGCATTTGTATAAAGAATTCCTTACCAAACCCCATCCAAAGACGCATCCACTTCACTATGGAACTTACACCATAACCAAGCCTGCAGGAGACAATTATTTTGAGTTAAGTATTCTTCCCTTCCCTAGATTACACCCAATATTCAATGCAGGCCTCCTTAGGCCATATTTTACACCATTATTGGACACATTGAAAATTGTAGATTAGATAACACCTACAAAGCTCAATCCTGACTGCATGGAATAGGAAACCATTGCTTGGATCATGGAAACATAGGTTAAATGCATCCACCAATAGAAAATCCAACTCTATCGGGTGGTCAAAGCAGGGAAGCTACTGCACCAACGAAAGTGGCTCACCAAGCCTCAAGTTCAACAGAAGTTTTCCCATTTCGTGGGGGTTTCAATGCAATGGAGACCACTACTTCCTAAGAAGAGAGGACTAATCCAGGTGGACACTACTAGTTTCCCACTTATTCCATTGACTCAAAATATAGTTTCCATCTTTGCAATTTTTCTTCATTTTTTTAGGTCCTAAACATCCTAGGTTGTTTTGAGGCCCTAAACAATGTTTTTTGACGTGGGAGTGCCAAAAATATGTCGAAGGATATATTGCTCCATTCAGAATGTGTGCTCCTCGAATAGACATTTCCAATGGGGTATTGAGCACTCCAAACATATATTGTATGAAATAGTTATGACCTCATGAAGTTGATCTATCAATTACCCCCATTGGGGCCCACAATTATTTTGGCATTTCATATTCCGGGGTTAGGGTTTTGGATTTTTATTTTTTTCTAATTTATGATTTATGTTAAAAAGGAATTTTGAACCTCATTGTAACCATCTTCTTGCAAATGAGCATAGTCATCACATCTCTTCTCAGATATAACCTACCACCATTCTAACAAGCTCATTTCACTTTGTATATTCTTTTGTAGTCTCCACATATTTTTTTCTTTAATATAAATTGAGTATTATTGTATCTTTATATTTTTGTCTTATTTCTATGTTTCATTTTGTTTCATAATAAATTTGGATTAGTTGGGTAAGGTATTGGTAGGTGTGTTTGGTGTGTTATGTAGTGTGTTTAGGTGTGTTAAGTAGTGTAGGTAGTATCAATTGATTAGGTGTTCATAGGTTGGTTGAGTATGTAGTAAGTAGTTTTGTGTGTAGTTGGGTAAGTGTATTCCACGTATAGCTATTAGCTTGGTTCGATAAGTAGTAAGTAGTTGTGTAAATAGTTATGTAAGTTTAGTTGGATGCATGGTAACTCCCTTCAACCACAATCATTTTGTTCCTTTGGTAGGGTTCTGATGGTTATATCCTTGAGGTTAATGATTCTAGGTAACTATTTAGTGGTTCGCTTAAAGAATATTTGTATCCCTTTTGTTGTTCTTGCTCCTAGGGTAAATGTTGTCAGTCATGCTCCTAGGTGACCATATAGAATATATTATTCTTGATGGTTCGTGCTTGTAGGTGAGGGTATGATTGAAGGTAGGCTCATGGTCATGGTCTTAGGGTGTAATATCCTAGGTGACCATCCTTTTAAGAATCTATTTTCCTTCAGGTTCATGCTACTAGTGAGTAATATCCTAGGTGACCATCATTGCTCATTCTCCTAAGGTAAATGTTGGCATTCATGCTCATAGGGTTCATGCCCTTAAATACTATATTATCCTTTCTTGCAATATTTATAAACATTACAAGATGTCCCTTTTACCAAAGGTAGGCTAATGGTAATGGCCCTTGAAGAATATATGTTTCTTCATGATCCCTTCTGAAACACTAATGTACCGATCCCTCTTCTATAAGTCCCTTCTCAAACCCCAAGGTATCCTTTGTCAACTCTAGGGATGATTATTAAACCCTTTATTCATGGGTTTTGTTGGACCCTTCGTTCTTGATTAACAGAAGATGGCAAGCAATACTATAGTCCCAATTTTGGTTAGCAAGTTGCACAGGTCACAAGAAAGATGGACAGAGGAATGGAGAAAGAAAAAAAAAGGTGGTTAGAGGGACAACACAACACCAGCTCCAAGAAAGAGGTTACAACAAGAATAAGAAAGAAAGAAGTCGAAATCCAATTGGCTTATATATATGAGATGTATATGATTGTAAAGGGTTGAGGAGATTATCATTCACTCCATTTCAGGTTCTGTGATTGTAATTAATATCCATCTTAGGAAAAGGGTAGATATAGCTCTGAAGAATGAGTTGGAGCCACAAAAGGTTGTAACAGAGTAATGACTTGTTGTCAGGGATGATTTTAAGGATGTAAATTTATTTTAAAATGTAGAAACCTTGGCGAATGTTACTAATCCTTCATATGCCAACTACAAATGATTGGCGATATTTTTGTAAAAATATTCAAATTTCTAAGGATTTTGTATAGTTTATACAAAATTTTGGCAATTTTTAAGGTAAAATAATTTTATCCTATATAATTTGGGCGAATCACTTTTAAAATAACGAATCTAATTTTTGGAAAAATCATGGAAAATTAGCCCATGAGCGAAATTTAGCCCCTAAAATTATCCCTTCTTGTTGTAATATCAAGAAATCAAGAATCCTAGGAAAATGTTCTTTCTCAATAGTATAGAGTTGTTGTTATTTTTGGAAAGACCAAGCAGTGTCTGTATCTGTTAAATTGTATATGAGAAACCTTTTGATGACAATATATGGAGGGACCTAAAATTTTGAAATATTTTTTGTAATTCTCTGTCTATGTCTATGAATTGTCATTTTACTTTACTTCTTCATGTATGATAATATCAATATGTTATATCTTGTTTTCAAAAAATTTCACAGCTTTGTTTTCTTTACTATTAGTTATGAATGGCATCAGATCCACTACTTGTTAGTTCATCTTGCGCAAGTCTATGTAGAATCTTGAAGATTCTAGAGATCTACCTAAGTTTTAACCTTACCCTTCACTATATTCTTGTATTGGTTGCACTTTAGGTGAGACTTCTTCTCTCCAGAGAAGATGAAAATGACAACACTATAGACTACTTGGTACCCTTTTGTTGGTAACCTAAGAAGGACCCTGGTTTGATCAATTCTTCACCAGCACAATGGTTTCGTTGAAGAACCTATGTTAAAAGGGAACCTGTAGAGAGAATGCTTCCATGGATTTATTGATCCGATATTCACCAGTGGTGGGAGAAAAAATGTGACACCTTCATATGGAAAGAACTGGAACTACGAGGAAAATATGTGAAAGATACATGAGAGGTTTTATTTTACTCAGAAAGATCAAGTGACCAGTACGATATATTCTGGGTTAAGTTTCTAGAAGAACTATTCCATTGGATAGATAGGATCCAAGAAGCTCTAGAATTCCAAGAACGAGTCAAGAAGACCTGTGCTTAGGATATAAAAAATATTGCAATGCTTCATCGACTAGATCGTTTGGTAACGTGAGTGATTGATTTCTGGGTCAATACCACTTTGGAAGGATACATTATTGAATTTGCAGCTGAGATCCATCAATATTTTTCATGGGAAGAAGCATATTTCAATAAAGACACAATGGGAAGCTTGTTCAAAGATATCCCCCTGTGGATTAAGGTTTTCTTGATGGAGGAGGGGATGTTGATTATTTCCCCAACTGAGATGGAAACCTAAACACCCTCTCTTGGGGTGGCATGATTTTAGGGTGGCGTGAGTTTTAGGTGGGATTGGGTTTTCAACCTTTGGGCCCCATTGATGTAGCATTTCCCCTTGCATCCACATAGGAATAATCTTCCCATGTTCAATCTGAGAGAGACAAGACCACCAAATTCATTAAACAAATTCATCACATTCTCCAACACTTCCATGATATTTTTCATAAATCCAATGCTAAGTACAACCATGACCATGATCAACATCAGGTTCCCCACAAGTTTCTGATAAGAGACAAGGTTTGGTTGCATTTGTATAAACAACTCCTTACCAAACCCCATCCAAAGATGCATCCACTTCGCTATGGAACTTACACCATAACCAAGGCTATGGGAGACAATGATTTTGAGTTAAGTATTCATCCCTTCCCTAGATTACACCCAATATTTAATGCAGGCCTCCTTAGGCCATATTTTACACCATTATTGGACACATTGAAAATTGTAGAGAAGATAACACCTGCAAAGCTCAATCCTAACTACATGGAATATGAAACCATTGATTGGATCATGGAAACATAGGTGAAATGCACCCACCAAAAGAAAATCCAACTCTACCGGGTGGTCAAAGCAGGGACGCTACTGCACCAAGGAAAGTAGCTCACCAAGCCTCAAGTTCAACAAAAGTTTCCCCATTTGGTGGGGGTTTCAATGCAATGGAGACCACTGCTTCCTAAGGAGATAGGACTAATCTAGGAAGACATTACTAATTTCCCACTTATTCCACTGACTCAAAATATAGTTTCCATATTTGCAATTTTTCCTCATTTTTTTAGGTCGTAAACATCCTGGGTTGTTTTGAGGCCCTAGACAATGTTTCTTTGATGTGGGAGTGCCAAAAATATGTTGAAGGATATATTGGTCCATTCAGAATGTGTGCTCCTCGAATAGACATTTACGATGGGGTATTGAGCACTCCAAACATATATTGTATGAAACAGTTACGACCTCATTAAGTTTATCTATCAACTACCCCCATTGGGGCCCACAAATATTTTGGCATTTCATATTCTGGGGTTAGGGTTTTGGATTTTTAGTTTTTTCTATCTTCTTGCAACCTCATTGTAACCATCTTCTTGCAAATGAGCATAGTCATCATATCTCTTCTCAGATATAAACTACCACCATTCTAACAAGTTCATTTCACTTTGTATATTCTTTTGTAGTCTCCACATATTTTTTTCTTTAATATAAATTGAGTATTATTGTATCTTTATATTTTTGTCTTATTTATATGTTTCATTTTGTTTCAAAATAAATTTGGATTAGTTGGGTAAGGTCTTGGTAGGTGTGTTTGGTGTGTTATGTAGTGTGTTTAGGTGTGTTAAGTAGTGTAGGTAGTATCAATTGATTAGGTGTTCATAGGTTGGTTGAGTATGTAGTAAGTAGTTTTGTGTGTAGTTGGGTAAGTGTATTCCATGTATAGCTATTAGCTTGGTTCGATAAGTAGTAAGTAGTTGTGTACATAGTTATGTAAGTTTAGTTGGATGCATGGTAACTCCCTTCAACCACAAAAATTTTGTTCCTTTGGTAGGGTTCTGATGGTTATATCCTTGAGGTTAATGATTCTAGGTAGCTATTTAGTGCCTCACTTAAAGAATATTTGTATCCATTTTGTTGTTCTCGCTCCTAGAGTAAATGTTGTCGGTCATGCTCCTAGGTGACCATATAGAATATCTTATTCTTGATGGTTCATGCTTGTAGGTGAGGGTATGATTGATGGTAGGCTCATGGTCATGGTCCTAGGGTGTAATATCCTAGGTGACCAGCCTTTTAAGAATCTCTTTTCCTTCAGGTTCATGCTCCTAGTGAGTAATATCTTAGGTGACCATGATTGCTCATTCTCCTAAGGTAAATGTTGGCGTTCATGCTCCTAGGGTTCATGCACTTAAATAATATATTATCCTTTCTTGCAATATTTCTAAACATTACAAGATGTCCCTTTGACCAAATTTAGGCTAATGGTAATGGCCCTTTAAGAATATATTTTTCTTCATGATCCCTTCCAAAACACTAATGTACTGATCCCTCTTCTATAAGTCCCTTCTCAAACCCTAAGGTATCCTTTGTCAACTCTAGGGATGATTATTAAACCTTTTATTCATGGGTTTTGTTGGACCCTTCGTTCTTGATTAATAGAAGATGTGCAAGCAATACTATAGTCCCAATTTTGGTTAGCAAGTTGCACAAGTCACAAGAAAGATGGACAGAGGAATGGAGAAAGAAACAAAAAGTGGTTAGAGGGACAACACAAAACCAACTCCAAGAAAGAGGTTACAACAAGAATAAGAAAGAAAGAAGTCGAAATCCAATTGGATTATATATACGATACGTATATGATTGTAAAGGGTTGACGAGATTATCATTCAATCCATTTTAGGTTCTGTTATTGTAATTAATATCCATCTTGGGAAAAGGGTAGATAGAGCTCTGAAGAATGAGTTGGAGCCAGAAAAGGTTGTAATAGAGTAATGACTTGTTGTAATATCGAGAAAACAAGAATCCTAGGAAAACCTTGTTTCTCAATAGTATAGAGTTGTTGTTATTTTTGGCAAGACCAAGCAATGTCTTTATCTGTTGAATTGTATATGAGAAACCTTTTGATGACAATTTATGGAGGGACCTAAAATTTTGAAATATTTTTTGTAATTCTTTGTTTATGTCTATGAATTGTTATTTTACTTTACTTCTTCATGTATGATAATATCAATATGTTATATCTTGTTTGCAATTTTTTTCGCAGCTCCGTTGTCTTTACTATTAGTTATGAATGGCATCAGATCTACTACTTGTTAGTTCATCTTGTGCAAGACTATGTTGAATCTTGAATATTCTGGAGATCTACCTGAGTATTATCCTTACCCTTCGCTATATTCTTGTCTTGTTTGCGCTTTAGGTGAGGCTTCTTCTCTCCAGAGAAGATGAAAATGCTAGTGCTCTAGACTACTCAATACCCTTTTCTTGGTAACCTAAGAAGGACCCTGGTCTGATCAATTCTGCGCCAACACATTGGTTTCATTGAAGAACCTACATTAAAAGGGAACCTGTAGAGAGAATGATTCCATGGATTCATTGATCCGATATTCACCAGTGGTGGGAGAAAAAATGTGACACCTTCATATGGAAAGAAGCGGAGCTACGAGGAAAATATGTGAAAGATACACAAGAGGTTTTATTTTAGTCAGAAAGATGAAGTGACCAGTACGAGATATTTTGGGTTAAGTTTTCAGAAGAACTATTCCATTGGATATATAGCCTCCAAGAAGCTCCATAATTCCAAGAACGAGTAAATAAGACTTGTACTTAGGATATACAAAATATTGCAGTGCTTCATCTGATAGATCATCTGGTAACACGAGTGATCGATTTCTGGGTCAATACCACTATGGAAGGATACATTATTGAATTTGTAGCTAAGATCCATAAATATTTTTCATGGGAAGAAGCATATTTCAATAAAGACGCAAGGGCAAGTTTGTTAAGAGAAATCCCCCTGTGGATTAAGGTTTTCTTGATGGAGGAGGGGATGTCGATTATTTCCCCATCTGAGATGGAAACCTAAACACCCTCTCTTGGGGTGGCATGATTTTGGGGTGGAATCATGGCCTGAGAGAGGAGAGGGGTTTCTTTACCAAACAGGGGAGAAACAAGAAATGGAATCAAGGGGCGCGAGCCTTGAAAATAGCCGCCATAGTTGAGAAGTGGTGGCATGGTAAGATAAAGAAAGAAGTGAAACAGTTTGAGAAGTTGCGGAAATAATTCAGACCAGGAGAAGTCGAGGAAGGACATAAGGAAGAGTTGTGAAAGATGAGAAAACACGAAAGAATGACCACTCAAAAATTAATTGAGAGAGAAGAATAGAGAGAAAGAAGTCCCCAAGAGGGTGGACAAGAATAAGAAGGTGTAGAAACATGGGTAAAGGAAGCTAGCATGGATATTGTAGAAGAAAGAGAATATTCAACCATGATACCACGAAAGATCGGGAATCTAGCTGAAGAGACCGCTCTAGAGGATGAGAACAAGATCCCCGAAATCAAAGAAACCTACCCCGAATCCAGTGGCACCAGCCTCGAATCACTCGTACCCCAAGTTTATTCTATACCAATGGTAAATTTTGCACTACCTTCTTATCCTATTCCTGTTTCACTACAGTCTATTAGTCAATCTCAATGGTAAGCACGAATACTCGGAGGATATTGGTATCCCCTAGTAGATCGAAACCAGGACCGTTAGGTTTTATCTTGATAGGATCAGTAAGATTGACAATGGTTGGAAATTCAAGAGCTTTGATAACTCGATACCCATAATTCTAGGGTAAGGGAAATAATAATGTTGAGCAACATTGGTTGTTATTCAAAGCAATCCAGAGGTCTAGAGGGACTCTAGATGAAAATAAATTGGTCAAGTTTTAGAGTACCTTGAGAGTTCGTGCTCTCATAAAGTACATGAAGGCTATTGAGCCAGGAGTGCAAGGAGCACAAGGACAAGCGTTCACACTTGGCCAAGTATGGATAAAATTCATAGAGAATTTTAAGCTACCTCAGTCAAAACAACAAGCTCTATCTGAGTTGCGCGAAATTCAACAAAGGGAAGGTGAATCGGCTTGGGAATATAGTAAAAAAATTAAATATGCTATGGGGAGGTTAGCGCATCCAATTCATGAGTATCATCAAAGAGGATCGTGTATCTAGGGATTTCTACCTCTGACAAAGATTTCGTTAATGCTACAAAGGATAGCCACTTTGATAGATGCCTTGGAACAATCAATGAATATTGAAGCCATAGAAGGATATACGGGGAGCCTGAGAGTGAACATACCCCTAGTAGATGCAAATTTGGTGCAACTGCAAGGACAAATATCAACACCGACATAGAAGATTCAAGAATTGACGATACCTAGACCAGGATGAACGGAAGTCTGGTGTACCATATTCTACATAGAGGGACATATGGCGAAAAAATGTCCATGGATGAGGGGAATGGGACCTCATCAAAATAATATGGGACCCTCAGCAGGACCAACGGGAGGAGTTGCACAAGTATCTTCGAATATACCATTCAATACGCAAACCCCGTATCATGCTTTTCTAGGTAATCAAGCATGGTCGTTAGTTGAGTATTGCAAGATCTTACGAATTCATGGGCATGGGACAAGGCAGTGCCCTATTATTTAGAAGTATTCAAAAGTACTGAATATTGTACATTGTGAGTTCTGTACATCTATCACGCATGCTACAAATCAGTGTAGAGCACTGGATGCACTCGCCAAGAGACTGGATTGAACATCATTAAGGGTGAATGAAACACCTCAAGGATCGGGAAGAGGTAGAGGCAACTTCATAGGAGGAAGAACCGAGGGAGGAGGACCAAGTATATTCTACAATTGTGATGATCAAGTTCACATGGCTAGGGATTTTCCTCATCTGAGGCAACCATGGTGCTCTCATTGCAAAACCAATGGGAACGCAACTGAAGACTGCCCAGAGCTAATTGAGAAATGGGAATATCGGGTACGCCAACGAGGATATAATATTATAAGCTCAAATATAAAGAGGTTCATCAAAGGAAAACTACGTAACATCAATATCATTACTAAGATGTTGATAATCTACCTAAGATCCAGAAAGAAGTGCGTAAGAATGACATGTATGACCCTATGAAACATAAGTTATTCTTTAAAAATGCAATATAATTATTTTAGGGTATCCATGGACGTGAGATGGAAGAAAACCCCCCTCAACCTACCATTTATCCTAAGATTGTGCAGTTCCCTGCTTCACCCCCAACACCCCGAAACCCCGTAATCTTGATAAGACAACCTGAGCAGTCACAAAATGTAGTTGAACTTTGGTTTCAGTTATTTTTCAATATTCTTGGGAATGACCAACTGACAAAAAAGTTGTGCAATGCCCTGTAGCTAGTCCTAGGAACTGAAGAATCTTTGGAAACTAGAATAAGGACTAATCTTCTTGAGAAGAGTACTGAGAGAGTGCAAAGAAGGAAAATACAGACTGGGAAAGAGTTTAGACTAGAAACCCAACTAGATGAGTTTGAGATTGAAGATGTCATGTTATATCTAGGATCTTATGTTAACATATTGCCTAAAAAGTTGGGGAAACCCCAGCTGACATATTCCCCAATCCAGTTGAGAATGGCCAATCAATATTGTATTTTCCCAATAGGAAGACTGGAGAATGGGGAAATAGATGTTGCAAGAGTGAAGACTATAGTTGATTTTGAGGTGATCAAAATCATGGGGAATAAGGAACCTTATCCTACACTAATTGGTATTGATTGGGCCTATGATAACTATGTTGTAATTGACGTAAATAAGGATACTATGAAATTTGAAGAAGATGAAATAAAAGTAGTTCAACCCTTGGATTCCTATGTAGGCCCTCAATATAGAGAGTCAATGGAAAACAATATGGAAGGAGAAGATTTAGAGAAATTATACATTGTAACAACAAGAACGAGAGAAGAGTACATAAATCCTCTGTTGATGGATCAATAAGTTGGAGGAGCATACAATTGGCGGATGAAGATTCAGAACTAGAATTTTTCCTCGAGAAACATGTCGCATATTTGCCTTGTTTTTTTTGTTTCCTTGATTTTTGTGTCCATTGTTGGGAGGTTTTTCGGCACATGGTTTTTTATGAAGGTTTTCTATTTTCGGTTAAAGAATTAGGGTTGTTGACTAATCCAAGTCATTGGGTTAGGGTTTTGGATGCCACCGGATCCTATATGTATATTGTATTATAAACAATGTATCACCATGAATGAATATAGAATATAATGGTTTTCGTGGTTTGGGTTTCTAGGGGAAAAATATATGTGTAATGTTTGTATTTTGCATTCTATATTTTATGTTCTTTTACTGAAAATCTATTTGCAGTAAATATTGTACAAGGTTAAAATCTACACTACTTTGCTAGCAGGAAGTTGTCATAAGCTGAGCACAACTATACAACCAGAGAAAGGGAGGGTTTAGCTATGATTTACGCTCTACTTAAGTTTAGACATTACTTGTTAGGCTCTCATTTTGAATTTTTTACTGATCATTCTGTGTTAAATATCTAGTTAACAAGCCTATCTTGGAAGGAAGAATTTGTCAATGCTTGTTATTTTTTCAAGAATTTTCATTTGAGCTGATCATCAAACCTGGAAGATGCAACATGGGCCCTGATCACTTGTCCATATTAGAGTCAGGAAAAATTGGTGGAGAAATCAATGATCAACTCCCAGATGCAGACTTGTTCTTAGTTGAGGGCATATCAGAATACCTGAAAGACATAGAAGTTTTACTGAGTACAGGGGCCTGCCCATAAAAATACTCAGCAACTCAAAAACTCCATATGGTGGTTTGAGCAGCGGACTACCAATTGATTGTGGGGAAATTGTATAAGTTTGGCCTAGATAGTATCTTGAGGAGGTGTTTCTTAGACCACGAAAGACAAGACATACTATGGGAGTTCCACAGTGGAGTTGCGGGAGGCCATGTTGGAGGAAAGTCCACTGCGCAGAAAGTTCTCCAAGATGGATTATGGTGGGCCACACTCTTCAAATATGTGAAGGGATATGATAGATATTGTGACGTCTATTAGAGAGTATGAAATCCACCACGACGAGATGAATTGCCTCTTCATCCAGTTCGAGCTCTGCAAGCATTTGAGAAGTGGGCAGTTGATTTCATTGGGTCGATCAAGCCCATAGCTAAGCACTCAAAGTCCCTGTATATTATTACTGCAACTGATTATATTACATGATGGGTTGAGGAAGTAGCTATTCAGGATTGATCGACCCATATTGTTGCCAGGTTTAATTTTGAAATCATTATCACTCGGTTTGGATGTCCTAGAAGTCTAAACAGTGATCAAGGTGGTCATTTTATCAGTAGTACAATAGAAAATATTACAATAGAGTTATTAATCCAACATCATAAAAGTATCCCCTACCACCCATAATCCAATGGCATAGTAGAGACGTTTAACAAGATTCTAGAGAGAGGATTAACGAAGGTTTGTTGCACAAACATGGAATATTGGGATGACATAGTCCCAATACTTTTATGGGCTTACAAGACAACCACACAAAATCTCCACAAGTATAATCCATTTCATCTAGTCTATGGGAAAGAGGTTGTGTTACCTCTAGAGTTCATTACCCTGAGTCTATTTTACATCTCACAGATTACACACATGTTAGAGGATGAATCATTCGCGCAGAGGGTTACAGAGTTGTAAGAACTTGATGAGACAAGGTTTTTAGAATACTTTCATCAATCAGTTGAGAAATC
Source organism: Picea glauca (assembly GCA_000966675.3). NCBI lineage: Eukaryota > Viridiplantae > Streptophyta > Pinopsida > Pinales > Pinaceae > Picea > Picea glauca. The sequence goes on from JZKD02S1907744.1 coordinate 244,726, forward strand.
CAGGAAGAAGGCTTGGTATGACGGGAACATTAAGGAGAAAACATTCACGCAAGGATATAAGGTCCTACTTTATGACAATCAATACTAGAAACATCCAGGTAAGTTGTGCATGCACTGGTTGGGCCCATTTATAGTTGTGGATATCTGACACTCTAGCGTAGTTAGAATAGCGCAATTGGATGGTATACTTCGACCAGGATGGGTGACTAGTGCTCGCCTGAAACCCTATATCTCTCATCAATAAGATAAAGGATTTTTTCTCTAGTCCAAAGGAGCATGCATAGTAGTTAGATTTGAATTTTTGCAAGATTTTTGGTTGTTTTTTGAATTCAGTTAATAAAGTTGGAGTGTGCATTATTGCACCACAACATGTATTTAAATTTTCCATCTAAGTATTACTTTGGTGAAAAACTGCTTACTCAATAGTGTAGGATAAGAAGATCCACGAGTCCATTAAAGATAGTCATTACATGTGACTGGGACCCCATTGTGGTCGGAGGAGGGAGAATCTGAATGCAATCCTAGTCAATATGCCACATGAACCCAATCCATTCATATCCTTTATGACCGCTATAGTAACTCGTCCGAACTCTGTTAAACCATAAACTCGTGATACACAAAGATACCATCGGTATTCACGTCAGGATTCTCATATGTTCAAACAGTAAGGTTTGAAGTCAGCCACATCCTTGACGAAGTGGTCCAGTAAATGCCAGAATCACCCGATAGATTTACCCCATTAATAGTCTCGTCGAACAAATCATCTCCTAGTTGCGTCTATACAATTAATGATGAGTGGCATTAGCAATTATTACAGAACTTGGAAACTAAGCCTGAGTATAAGGTTGTGTGAACTTGATGTAAGACATATTGTTTCCCAGAGAGAAATTTGTGCCTTGAGATTTCTAAATTTTAGTAACGCCTGTGCAATCCATCGACCCTCAATCGCAATCTTGAATCCCAATTATCCTATTGAATACTGTTGATAGTCTAGAGTCACTATGCCGAGAGCTACAGGAAGCAGGAGTTCAGTTTCAAAAGATGTAGTGATGGATGAGCCATGTGATCCCTGGGTCAAGATCGTGGGTGATATCAAGGAAAAGGTTGAGTAGGTGAAAATCCACGACCTCGACTTAACAGACCAGGTCATGTTCCCAATAATTAACTTTAATGTATTCTAGGTCTTGGCTCTAGATATAATGTGAGGGATGCAGTTCATCCCAAATCCAGAATTCATCAATTTGTTCAACTACAACATCTTGAATCTCAGAGATTTAACAATGTTCGACATGTCTGTTGAGGTTGTGAGGTATACAAGGTTCCTCATCAGTCGGGTACATGACAAGATCCTATGGCTCGATAAAAATTACCCAATTCATGTGAAGGATATCCATCAACTTATTGTATTATTGCTCAAAGGTGAGGATGTGTTGAAAGGGTTTCAAGGTCCGAGTAACCATGGGAGGAAAAAGGGCGAGCCCAACCTATATGAGAATTTCCATACAAATAGAGGGGCACACCACCAATATTGACTCGATTCTCCCAGAGACAATTGAGACCATTTTCTATGTAATTTCCAGCAAGGTCATGCATTCATATTACAAAGGTGAATGCACATTAGATGCCCTATCAGTGGCATATTTTTGCGCCAACGACGTTCTGTTCAATTGGTGTAGTTACATTGTGGAAGAACTGTTGGTAGCCTATGAGGAGGCATAGGAGAATGGTGGAACATTTAAATACGGGTACTTGTTGGTTTCATTCACCATGTGGATGTGGAAGTCAACCCCAAGTAGAATACTATCACCAATAGACAAGGGCCACCTGGGAAAGATGTTTGAACCTTGGCATTCAAGTTTGGACTCAGAAAATACAGAATTCAACAATGCCACATTCCTGAAGTGGTACAATGAGATAATATATGCAAATCATAGGTTGCACATACCTCAGGAATTGCTCAACCTAAACACGTGGAACATCGTGTTCAAAATGAACCGCCACCACACCTTTGTCTGGCCAAGGCATGCCAAGTTAGAAGACTTCCACTCTTGGATGTAGTCATTCTACTTGGATGAAGAGGCATTTGACATGGAGTTCATGTCATGGCCTAGAGTGAAGTGAAACCCACACAAGTTGGGGATGCACTATATATTACCCCCATAACTCTTGAATAAAAGGGGTCAGGAAGAAGCAGTTGATCCAAGTTCTGGTCTAACAGGACCAACAAAACAGAAGTAGAAGGATGAGATTTCATTCGACTCTGAGACAGAGGAGGAAGAGATACCTCTAGAGTGCAAGAAGAGAACACTACCAGTGTTCCCACAGCTTCCAGACCAGGCTATCCTCTCAGGTAAGGATTTCAATGATATTCGTATTGCTACTTTCATAAGATATGTCACTCCCACAAAGGCTCGAACATGGGTTTCCTCTATTAAGTAGTTGAATTTGCAATCAATATCATCGACTTTACCTCATACCAGAGCCGCCACCTGAGCTGCGCATACATTTATTCACATCACTAATGACTTTGAACCAGACACCACTACATCCACCAACATAGTCATTGAACAACCCCCATCACCCCCACAACCAAAATCGCCACCACAAGAAAAAATCATTCCACCCGAAACCACTGAACCTGAGCCTATGAAGTTGGACCCCCTCGAAGTTCTTGAGCATATACCAGAAATCACTATTCTTCCCCACGAAGTCCCAACCCAGTCCATCATCCCATTTTTACCAATTCAGGACACTCTGCCTACAAGGGAGATTCAAAGTGTACCAATACTGCAAGTCCCAAGCCCTCAATGCACTCCCTCAATAATCAATTTTGACGGTGCTATTCAAGGAAGCGAGGCCATAGACATAGTGGTCTAAAAGTAGGAGGAAGTACCATAGGTTTATAAGGAACCTAAATCAACATCTGAACAGAGTGCCACCTCGTTCCAAGAATAGATGGATCTAGTACTCTAGAATCCACAATAGTGTGCATAGTTGGTGCAACTCTCCTTGGTGAAAGAAGAGATACTCCCATTCCTTCTAGAAACAGTAAGGATGAGACTTACACAACAACCACAAGGTCCATATATAGGGGAGGAAGAGGTGGCAACAACATCAGAGCATTCGATGACTAGTGGATTCCCACTGCAGGTCTGAGTACCCAGGGAGGCCACTACTTCCTCTAGTGACCTCACTTAGTTTTCATTAGTGCATTTAATAGGCATGATCAAAGCCTCAACTTATCAATTGGATCACATGCTATAGTAGGTCAAGCGGGATGCAGAGTTTTCAAAGGAGGAATCACTTCTCGCCCAAGCACACCAGACACAAGAAGCTCCTCTTGTTCATTTTTTTTCAACACATTCTTATGTACTTCCTTGTAATTGTGGGTTATACACTTCTAGGGATATCTAAAGCCCCAAACATCCTCCAGGTGGATACTGGTGGCTTCTCGCCCAATCCAAATGGATTATTTTGTATGTTTTCATGTCAACACATCTTGTTCTACTTCCAGGGCCATTTTGGGGCCCTAAACATTGTTTGTTTGGATTGCCATAGTCAAACTATAGACAAAGTTAGAGTTTGATGGAAGAATATGTATTCCTATGAAATACCTTTCCAACGGGATAACACGTACATAAAAAAGAGGTTGTATGAAAAATTTATGACCCCGAGAAGTTGAGGTACCAACTTACCATAGGGGCCCACATAGATTTTGGCATTTCACCTTTTAGCGTTAGGTTTTGGATGTCTAGGGTTTTAGAATTCATGAGTAATATCAAAAAGGACTTTGGAGCCTCATTGTAATAATTCTTCTCAACGGATGCACGTAGAAACCACATCTCTTCTCAGAGATAGCTACCACCATTCGAGCAAGTATTTTCAGTTCTTCAGTTTTACAATTTCACACTATTTCATTATTCAATAGAAGATATTGTTCACTGGATATCTATGTTATTCTTCATATATATGTGTTTATTGTATTCAGTCTATTAATCAATTCATTCCTCTCCTAAATCCGGATCAGTGGTATCCAAGCGGTCTACTCTTCATTTATTTTTCTTCGTGCATGTCCCCGACATGATCTGGGTACAAGAAGTTGGGACTCGAACCAATCAAGCCATTGCAAGATCGGTCGCACGAAGCCCGACAACAACCCATGGGGGACACAAATAAATATGATGGAGCAGGAGATCCTATTAAAATGTTGCTCAAGGAAGCCCTCGTGTGACAAAGGAACAAAATGATGGACAACTTCATGTATATCCTTCGATGACTTTCCACAAGAGAAGCATCTTCATCAAGTGGCCATGCAACCCCATTCAAGGTAGATGTAAATTTTGATATTCCATTATTTGAAGGACTTATAGATACATATGTTGTAGATAAATGGTTGAATCTTCTCGAAGGGTATTTTTTGGTCCACAATTTTTCTGATAGGGAAAATATTACTTTTGCACTCCTCAAGGTTGTTGCCCATTTTAAATACTGTTGGGATACTTACTCTAAGAAAAGGGTAGTAAGGGAATCTACAATTTTTGTGGTGGGCCCTACATGGGATTCCTTCCGAGATTCCATCAAAGAACAATACTACCATGTTGGAAGCTACAAGGACCAATACACTAGATGGACCACCCTATGTCAAGAAAGGAACTAGATAGTACCATATTTCCCCAATATTTTCATACCCTACACACCAAATTGGGTATCAAAGACTCTGAGCGTCATTTGGTTCTCAAATACCACGGTTGTTTTCATATATACATTAAAAAAAAAATGGAGTTTATGCATTGCCTTATTGGGCATGACTTATAGATATGCGGTCAAGATCGAGCATAAATTTAAGAATAAAAGGAGAGAGTTTGTATCTGCAAACCCCTCACAGCCAAATTAGAAAAAAGGCATCCCCAACCAACACAACAAGGGACCAATGGGATGGAAACCCTTAGGACAACTAGTCCAAGCCACAACATAGGAAGGGAAATGAGAAGACGAAGAAGGACACGTGAAAATGGTGTGAGTACCATAAAATCCCTTGGCACAACACCGAAGAATTTCTCTCTAAGAAGTCAATCATGGTTGAACTGAAAGCTTCCTAGTTAGAGGTTGATTCTGATTCCGAATCAAATCTTGAAGGAGGGAGGCATATTATTGATGTTGAACCAAGTTCAACTGTCGCTATCGCCAAAGTCCGACCAAGCGAACAAAAAGAAATAGAGGAAGGAGAACGCCTCTTTCACTCGCAGATGTGGGTAAAGGGGGATCCACTTCATTTCATTGTCGATAGAGGGAGTCAAAATAACTTTATTTCAGCATAGGTCATCAATTAGTTGGGCCTGCCAACAACATCGCACCCACAACCATACACCATCGGCTGGCTTTTCCAAGGAAGAGATCTCTTTATCAGCCAATAGTGTCGTCTTCCCTATGACATCAAGACTTTCAAAGATGAGGGACTGTGATATTTCTCCCCTTGAAGTTTGCAATGTTATTTTAGGACAACCATATTTTTGGAAGCATCATGTTGTGTATGAGTCTATATCTAAGAGTTTTATTATTACTTTGGGTAGATAATTGTATAGGATACCATAGGTAGTGCCTCCTATGGCTATTTCTTTAATCTCTGCTAAGAAATGCAGTAAGGTCATCTCACAGACCGGGAAGTTCGCATTCTTTATGGTCCATGCTCAAAGTAAGTAGAAATTCACAGCCACATCCATGGCCTCTACCTAGAGCCTCTCTTTGCAGCAGAAGCAAGTGGATGGGACCATGTTATAATACAGAGACATCGTTTCCTCACCTACAGGGGTACCGACACACTGCCAATTCAAGCATCCAATTGATCTGAACCTTGGCGCACATTTACCTAATGGACTAGTATATCATTTCTCACTAATGGAGAATGATGAAATTAGGTGATAGATCCAAGAGATGCTTCAAAAGGGAAACATCAGACCCAACTCCTCCCCTTTTGAAATCTTGATTTTACTAGTCCAGAAGAAGGATGGGATGTGGTGAGTCTTCATTGATTACAGAGCCTTAAACAAAATCATAGTAAGGAACCAATACCCCATTCCTAGGATTGATGACCTTATTGAACAACTAAAGGGGGAAAATTTCTTCAACAATATTGACCTAAAGTCTGGCTACCACCAGATTCCCATCAAACCAACTAATGTATGGCATACAACATTCAAATCTAAAGAAGGTCTCTTAGAATGGCTAGTCATGGCCTTTGTCTTAACAAATGCACCAACCACTTTCATGAGGTTGATGGATGATGTATTGAGACCCTTCACCAAATCCTTTGTGATGGTATATTTGGATGACAGCCTCATCTTCAACAGAATGTGGGAGGAGCACATGCGACATATTCAACAAGGTTTGAGCACTCTGCGACAACACAAGCTATATGCCAACTTGGAAAAATGATATTTCGGCATGAACAAGGTCCAATACTTGGACTACATTGTTGATGAGCATGGGGTACATGTTGATGCAGCTAAGATCCAAGTCATTTGTGACTGGCCAACCCTGACCACATTGACCAAACTTCAGAGCTTCTTGGGACTATCCAACTTTTACCGATGGTTCATGTTGGGATTCTCCCATATTTCATGGGCCATCAACCTGATGACCAAGGGCAGTGGTAGGGCCAAGTTCATGTGGGGGAAGGAACAAAAATGAACATTCTATGATCTAAAGCATCGCTTGTTCTTAGCTCTAGTACTCTCCATGCCCAATATGCAACAACCATTTGAAAATTGAAACTAATGCATATGACTAAGTTGTGGGTGCAATTCTTACTCAACAAAGTCATCCGGTGGCATAGCATAGTGAGACACTCTCAGATAATGTCCAAAAATACCCCACCTATGACAAGGAAATGTGTGGATATTGGTTGCCACCAACCTATTCCAACTGGATCCTCTTGTCCATTTTTGTTCAACATGTTCTTCTATACTTCCTTGTAATTGTGGGTTATACACTTTTCGGGTTGTCTGAATCCCCACACATACTTTAGGTGGATAATGGTGGCCTCTTGCCTAATCCAATTGGCTTATTTTGCATGTTTTCATGTCATCACATCTTTTTGTACTTCCATGACTATTTTGGGGCCCTAAACATTATTTTTTTGGCTCACCATAGTTAAAATGTAGACGGAGTTAGAGTTTGATGACAGAATGTGTAGTCCTCTGAAAGACCTTTCCAATAGGATATCACACGCCTAAAATGGAGGTCATATGAAAACGTTACGACCCCAGGAAGTTGAGGTACCAATTTACCATAGGGGCCCACATGACTTTTGGTGTTTCACCTTCTAGGGTTAGGTTTTTGGATCTCTAGGGTTTTGGAATTCATAATGTTAGCGACAATTCTTGTAAGGGGGGATAAAAAAAGTGAAGGAATGGGTAAAACCCCCCTTACCCTAAGTTCAGGATGCAAAATGTGCCTGTGGTTAAGCAACAAGAAAATCTGGATGACAGGGATCTGTGTGCCCAGATCAATGGCGCACATCGGATTCCGGAGCCCCCCCGCCTTTCTACCTTTAAGAAGAAGGGGGGGTCCAGAATCGAGGGCACACCTCTCCGACGGCTACGATCAGAGCGCCCGAATGAATGACGTACATCAGATTCTGGAGCCCCCTCGCCTTTCTACCTTTAAGCGGAGGGCGGGGTTCAAGAATCGAGGGCGCACCTCTTCGACGGCTACGATCAGAGCACCTGGATCAATGGATGAGGTTTCATTCTAGCCCCCCTTTGCTATCTTGACTTTAATAAAGGTATGGGGCACCCTTCCTGACTTTTCACCTTCTGTCCTATCCTCCCCTTGTTAATGTGGCGCCTCTTCATTGCGTCTGCCCCCACTTCTTCCAAATCACTTACTGCCTCCCTCTTCCCCTATCATCTGTCCAACTTCCCTCTCTCCATCCACATGGCCCCTCCTCAACTCATCACCCTCTCACCTCCTGCCATGTGTCCCACCGCACTCCACACACCTTCCTCCTCTTTCCTTTTCAGAACGCGTGGCATTCCTCAGCTTATGTCACCGCTCCTGTTTCCTCTCCATAACCTCCACCGTGTTGACACTATCGCTCCCATCATACCCTTTTTCACATCTTCCATAGGGGTCCCTCGCAACATTCTAGTGAAGTAGCATCCAAAGAGAGACCGTTCAGCTAATCCAGGTGGCACCATTACGAGACCTCCACGTCCCAGAAGGTAGGGTTAACCGAGGTTGTCTCTAGTCCCAAGAAAGCAATTATTGTGGTTGTTGCTGGTGGTTGGGCATCATCTCCACCATAAAAAGAAAGTCCAGCAAAGGACTAAAGCTGGCCGATTCATCTGCATCAGGACAATCCGAAATTTGATAGCGTTTGTCTTGGGTGCATGATCGGCCAGAGTCTGCATGTGCAGACTGTCAGAAGACATGCAGACGCAATTTTTTTAATGCAATGTCTTGTTTTTGCTGTTGTTTTTGCTTTTGAGTATATATAGGCTTTTTTGCCATTTTTGTAAGCATCGATGGTTGAGAAAGGCTCCCGACTGTAAAGTTTTAACAGACCTTCTAGCTCTTTGGTTATGCATATATATGTGAGATTTCTTGTTTTATGACAGGCAATCCTTCATACTCCATCTAAATTTTCATCTTATGCTGAGAGAGTTCATGAACGACTGATTCGTGCGAATTATTGCAATCATGTTATGATAAAGGATTTATTGTTGCATTGTTGTATTCTCCGGTGTTTTGCATTTGAATGTAAGAGGATCTTGCGTTTAGATGCCTTCTCCTACAGTCTGTTAGAAACCTGTTGTTTATAATAGACCCTTGCACTCATCTTATACAGGTCTTCCCCCTACTCACCCATATTACAACTCACTGTTTGAAGTTTATCTAAGACCTCACTTGCCCATGCATGCCTGGCCTAGTTTCAGAGTTGGAACAATATTGTTTTGAGTTAACTTCCATTCGATCACTTCTTTCATAAACAAATCATGACATAAACTGATGGGCGTCGGGCTCTGATCCTGCAAGCAATCCAGGAGTGACTTCTGACGCTAACATTTACAGCAGGTGCTTGCTCAACCTGAGAAGCTTCCTTGGGTAATAAGAACGTTAGGATCTGGCCTTTGATGGTGAACAAGGAACAGACACATTCGAAGCTGCACATCTTTCACCTGGCAACTCCATGATTCAAGGATCGATTGGCGACTCCACTGGTTCGATATGGAGAAAATCCTTGCTCGCAAGTTTGCTCCTTTTAATTTTTCTGCTATTCCTGGTTTTCCTAATGTTGTCCCCTCTTCGAATGAATTGGGCAATTATTTGCCTAGATTTGGAAAATGTGAAGAGGACAACCCTACTCGGCACCTCAGTGAGTTTCATGAACTCATGCACCAGTGGGAGATACATCACGAGGATGTATTATTGAAGATGTTCATGTTCTCGCTAGTAGGGGATGCACATAGATGGTATCATTCTTTACCCCCTGCCATCATTTATTCCCTCAGTGAGTTCCATGCATCTTTCACCTCTTACTGTCAGAAGTTGTATCCCTCTGAGTCAATTTGTCATAACTTTTGTGGGGGATAACACAACTATATGCGAGATGAAACTGTTTTAGATGTAGGCTGTGAAGATGGTCTTGATGACATGGATCAGAACTCAATCCTTTCTCCTCCCCATTCATCTGCATGAAAGGTGGGTTATGAAAACGATGAATATCCTAGGGTGGAAGAGGATTCCCTGAGTGAGCTGATGGAGCAGGTGAAATATCTCTCTGACCAATTAGAAAGGTTGAAATACGAAGACTATGCAGAGGATTTTCCAGCCTGGGAGGAAGAAGATGACCTGAGTGAACTAGTGGAGCAGGCGATATTCCCCACTCACCAATGTGCAAAATTAGAATCTGAAGACAATGAAGAGAATTTTCCATTCTTCAAGGAATATGATCTAAGCAGCTCTTTCGAAAATATTATTGAAGATTTCTTGGATGCATTAGCATCTGCCCACATTGAGCCTGTTGTCTCAGATTTAAACAAAGAAGCCATTGTGGAAGAGGATTGCTCTTTCATCCTTCATGAGATTTCCCATGATGTATTTACATTTGGGATCGAAGAGAAGGATCGGGAAACCGTTCCCTTTTTACAAGATGGGAGAGTGCACAAAGAGGAGGAGGAACCAGAAGAGTAGCTGAACACGCATTTCATGTTCTATCCAAAGCCAATCAATGAATAGCCACCACCTGAGAGTAGTGATCCTACATCATTTGTCCTCCTACTTGTGCTTATCAGAGATATTCAACCACAGGTGGACAACTGTGTAGCACAGGAGGCTGCCTGTCGCCAATTTTCTGAAATTCGCCACTCATTCTATGACCCTGTCAGCGAATACATGGAGTGGCATTTCCCCTATGCCTTGGAGCCGCCCTATTTCATCTCAACTCCAATCTGTAAGGAGGAGTTGAAGAGTGTAACCGTTCTGCTGTCACGGTTACACCATCTATTGATGATCATTGACAGAAGGAAGGAGCTTCTATCCAGGAAGCTGCTTGAATGGCTATGGTGGAAATCTGCTTTCACCTAGCCCCATGTAAAGTGTTTTATTAGTTTAGGATTATATATAAATAATCTCCCTTGAGCATGTATCTTTATTTTGTTTCTTTTATTTTTCGGCTTGTATTTTCAGCAGCGAGATGTTTTGAGCCTGACTCCATAGCCCAACAGCAAGGCACTGAAGCTGCAGAATGAGTTCTTAGAGCATCACAGGGATGAATCTATCCCCCATGGAGCCTAATGTTAGCGACATTTCTTGTAAGGGGGGATAAAAAATGCGAAGGAATGGGTAAAACCCCCCTTACCCTAAGTTCGAGATGCAAAATGTGCCTGTGGTTAAGCAACAAGCAAATTTGGACGACAGGGATCTGTGCGCCTGGATCAACGACGCACATCGGATTCCAAAGCCCCCTCGCCTTTCTACCTTTAAGCAGAACAGGGGGGTCCATAATCAAGGGGGAACCTCTCCAACAACTATGATCAGAGTACCTGGATCAACGACGCACATCGGATTCCAGAGCCCGCTCGCCTTTCTACCTTTAAGAGGAGGGGGGGGGTCCGGAATTGAGGGCGCACCTCTCCAACGGCTACGATCAGAGCACCTGGATCAATGACTGAGGTTTCATTCTCGCCCCCCTTTGCTATGACGACTTTAATAAAGGTATGGGGGGCCCTTCCTGACTTTTCACCTTTTGTCTCGTCCTCCCTCTGTTAACGTGGCGCCTCTTCATTGCTTCTACCCCCACTTCTTCCAAATCACTTACCGCCTCCCTCTTCCCCTGTCATCTGTCCAAATTCCCTCTCTCCATCCACATGGCCCCTCCTCAGCTCATCGCCCTCTCGCCTCCTACCATGTGTCCCCCCGCACTCCACACACCTTCCTCCTCTTTCCTTTTCAGACTGCGTGCCATTCCTCAGCTTATGTCACCGCTCCCATTTCCTCTCCATCGCCTCCACCATGTTGATGCCATCGCTCCCATCATACCCTTTTTCACATCCACCATAGGGGTCCCTCGCAGTATTCTAGCGAAGCAACATCCAAAGAGAGACCGTTCAACTAATCTAGGTGGCACCATTAGGAGACCTCCACATCCCAGAAGGTAGGGTTGACCGAGGCTGTCCCCATTCCCAAGAAAGTAGTTATTGTGGTTGTTGCTAGTGGTTGGGCATCATCTCTGCCATAAAAAGAAAGTCCAGCAAAGGACTAAAGCTGGTCGATTCATCTGCAGCAGGGCAGTCTGAAATATGATAGTGTCTGTCTTGGGCACATGATCAGCTAGAGTCTGCATGCATAGACTGTCAGAAGACATGCAGACGCAATGTTTTTAATGCAGCGTCTTGTTTTTGTTGTTTTTGAGTATATGTAGGTGTTTTCGACATTTTTGTAAGCATCGATGGTTGAGCAAGGCTCCCGACTGTAAAGTTTTAACATGCCTTCTAGCTCTTTGGTTATGCATCTGTATGTGATATTTCTTATTTTATGACAGGCAGTCCTTCTTACTGCATCTAATTTTTCATCTTATGCTGAGAGAGTTCGTGAACGACTGATTCATGCAAATTATTGCAATCATGTTATGATAAAGGATTTATTGTTGCATTGTTGTATTCTCTGGTGTTTTGCATTTGAATGTAAGAGGATCTTGTGTTTAGATGCCTTCTCCTAAAGTCTGTTAGAAACCTGTTGTTTATAATATACCCTTGCACTCCTCTTATATAGGTCTTCCCCCTACTCACCCTTATTACAACTCACTGTTTGAAGTTTATCTAAGGCCTCACTTGCCCATGCATGCTTGGCCTAGTTTCAGAGTTGGAACAATATTGTTTTGAGTTAACTTCCATTCGATCACTTCTCTCATAAACAAATCGTGACATAAATTGATGGGCGTCGAGCTCTGCTCCTGCAATCAATCCAAGAGTGACTTCTGAAGATAACACATGAGTAATATCAAAAAAGATTATGGAGCCTCATTTTAATCATTTTTCTCAATAGATGCACGTAGAAACCACATCGCTTCTCAGAGATAGCTACAACCATTCGAGCAAGTATTTTCAGTTCTACAATTTTACAGTTTCAACCTATTTCATTATTCAATAGAAATTGTTCACTAGATGTTTGTGTTATTATTCATATCTATGTGTTTATTGTATTCAGTCTGTTAATCATTTTGTTCCATTCCTAAATTCAGATCAGTGGAGTAGAAACTGGAAAGAATCTAGGAGAAACTTGCAGAATCCTGTCCAGAGATTTCAAAGTTAGCACCACAACTACCTGAATCTAGTGCAATAGGAGAGCCAGTGCAGAAGATCGAGCTACTCCAGATAGCATGGTCAGAGCTGGCTATTCACACAGAGAACTTGGAAGAACATCCGTGGGAGAGTCAGCATGAAGTAGAGAAGTAACCTTGAAAGTTGCAAGAGCAAATGGAAAGCGTTTTGGTTGAAGGGAACAAAGCAAGAGGAACTTTGCACCAAAGAACTACATAGTGTACAAAGATTTTCCAAGAGGTTAGTGACTGGATGGGAATTATAGCATGACGCAACCAAACTCTGGAGGACTTGCGTGTGAAGGTACAATCACTCAGCGAAGAGGGAGCAATTACACTAGATCCGCTAGAACAATAGGAAAAATTTGACCATATCCAACAAACTCACAATGAGCTAAACACTTTATATGAGGCCCAGTTAGTGGTTAAGAGAGAGATACATGAGTTCCAAATAGTCATCCAGAAAACCTACTTGCAGATGCACCAGGTGGACACTACAACTAATTCAGAGTGGAACTCTCTGGTTGCGTCTAAGCCCAAGGGATGCATTACAGATGCAACTCATTAGTTCATGGCCAAAGCATCATTGTTGGCTAGAAAATGACAGGATAAAGATGAAAACTTCCATGACATAAGGAAGAGAGCCCTGGAGTTGGTTCTAGAGTTGGGCCCTTCATTTGAAGAGGCAGAAGAGGAAATTTCTCAAGAAAAATATGGAAGAAGAGAATATATAGAGGATAAAGGAAAGCAAGAGGCCTTCCCAAAAGCCACGGAGGAACCAAGGACTTGACTCAAGGGTGAGTCAATGATTGTGGGTGGAGCTTGTTGGACCCTTCATTTTTTATTAATAGAAGTTATGCAAGCAATACTACAGCCCCAATTTTGGTTAGCAAGTTGTGAAAGTCACAAGAAATCTGGACAGAGGAATGTAAAAATAAACAGAAAGTGGTTAGAGGGACAACGCAACACCAACCCGAAGAAAGAGGTTACAACAAGGACAATAAAGAAAGAAGTTGAAATCCAACTGGATTATATATACAAGATGTATATTATTGTAAAGGCTTGACGAGATTATTATTCACTCCATTTTAGGTTCTATTATTATAATTAATATCCATCTTGGAAAAAGGGTAGATATAGCTCTGAAGAATGAGTTGGAGCTAGAAAAGGTTTTAACATAGAAATCACGTGTTGTAATATTGAGAAAGCAAGACTCCTGGGATAACCTTGTTTCTCAAGAGTATAGAGTTGTTGTTAGTTTTGTAAAGACCAATATGTGTCTGTATCTAATGAATTGTATCCGAGAAACCTTTTGATGACAATATATGGAGTGACCTAAAATTTTGAAATATTTTTTGTAATTTTCTGTCTATGTCTATGAATTGTCATTTTACTTTACTTCTTCATGTCTAATAAGATCAATATGTTATATATTGTTTGCAAATGTTGTCACAACTCTGTTGTCTTTACTATCTTTACTATTAGTTATGAATGGGATCATTTATGCTACTTGTTAGTTCATCTTTCACAATATTATGTTGAATCTTAAACATTATGGAGATCTGCCTAAGTATTCTCCTTACCCTTCCCTATATTCTTGTTGTGGTTTTTCTTCTGGTGAGACTTCTTTTCTTTAGAGAAGATGAAAACGCCAACTCTCTAGACTACTTGGTACCCTTTTGTTGCTAACCTAAGAAGGACCCTGATTTGATCAATTATGTTCCAATAGGTTTGAACCATTTGATTTATTCAGACCACTCATGCTCCTAGGTTAATGCTCCTAGTTGTGCTTCCCTTGAGAAATATATGATGCTTTGTTCATTGGTAATTATGATAATAAAAGGAAGTCCCTATGATTGAAGTGAGGATCTTGTTCCTAGGTGATTTTTAATGCTCATTCCTTGGCTTAAAGAGAATCACGTCCTTCCTTTCAAGCTCCTATGTAGGCTTTCTTCCTTTGGTAGGATAATGGTAATGCTCCTAGGTTCTCTAGGTTCATGCTACTAGGGTGGATACTCTTTTCTTGGCTTAGAGAATATATCCTTATATGACTCCTTGGAAAATATTACCATGAAGTAAGTCCCAAAGGTTGATGCTCCTCGGGTATCCTTAACCATTCTAACTAGTGATATCTGTCAAGATATAATAACAATAGGAGGAAGGCCCTAGGGATAAAGCTCCTAGTTTCCCTAAGTTAATGACCCTTTCCTTTTTATTCAATAAATTAAATCCTTCATTTTATTTTATTTTCTTTGCTTGGCTGGAATTTGCATTGTTAGAAAGTATAAAAAATGAATGTTTCCTTGTAAATTTTTACCATTAAAGGAATTCCCTTCATGCTCCTAAGTTTCCTAGGTTAAGTTTATTTTCTTGGCTTGAAAACAATCTCTTCCTTTCTCTCATTCTTTGATGTTCCCTAGGTGGATATCCCCATTTGTGATTTCTTGGATTTAAACCTTCATTGATGGTTCATGATACTAAGTTGGGGGGTTGTTGGGTCTCCGCCAAGATATCATGTAAAGACAATATTTTCCTTCCATCACTTCATTTTGATCGAGAAATACTTGATCCTGTCTCGCTACTAGAAACAAATACAAGAGATATAGTAGCATAGGTTAAGGAAGTTGACTGAGTGGAATTTTTAAGCACTACTAGTAGAGACAGACAAAGAGTATATTTAAGATCCTCCAATCATAGCGTCATATTATGAAATTCCAGAGGAGGTAGAATACCCATTAGACATAAGGGTAGTATTTTCAATTGAGGGTGGGATTCATTCGCTCACTATTTCCTTCTAAGCTAGAGTGAGAGAGAATTTTTTATTCCTTCGTTTGAAAGTGAATTTTTTTTCATTCATTTATTTCATCATTCCTTCATGTGCTTTGGTGGGTTGTAAGGAGAGAGACTTTCCTTCCTGTGCTAGGGAATTATTGCATAATCCTTGATCGTGTGTTCATGGGAAACCTAACAGAAATCCATGTGAATCAAAAGTAAAATACGCTCCCTCAGCCAGCTGGATTCTTGGAAGGATCACTCTATCAACTTATTGTAGAAGAAGAACAATCGGGAAAAAGTCCCAAGGAATTAGTTGATCAAATCCAGCTAACTAGTTGTAGCTTGACCTATTCAAGCCATCATGTAATAACAATGACCTATATACGAATACATCCTATTATAAATAAAGTCATGGCTATTTTTCTCTCAGTTTTGGTGATAGTATTCATGTTTTACTATTCTAGTTAATTTCTTGAGTATGGTTATGGTTTTTTGGGTCCATGTTTTTTTGGGTAGCCCATAGTATTTTGTCCATGGATTGCATGTAATGTAGCCTATAAAAGGATTGGTGAAATCCATTGTAAATGGGCCTGGGTTTGAGTGGTGAAGGATTACTTATGGGCCTGGAGGTGAGCAGTAAATGCTTACTTAGATGACTTGGTAGGATTGGGTCAAGGAAATGTTCATGTTAAGGTGGAGCATTGAGACTCCATTGTAAGGCACCTTGTGGTTAGCAGCAAAAGTTCACATGGGCTTTCTTGGCCGGTTTTTTGGTCAAGGTTTTTTTGAATGAAAATTTCGAGGTGGAGCAGTGCGTTCAGTTTAGAAAGGTGGGTCTATAGAAAGGATGGCAGGTTTATAGTTTTTTAGAACATTGGCAGGTTAATCATGTATTTTGATAATAGATGATGGAGGCAGGTTTATTTTTCGTGGATTTTCAAAGAAGATGGGATTGAGGTGGTATGCTCAGTAATGCTAAGTTGTATCAAGTGTTGTGGAAAGAAGTGATTGTGTTATCTAGTAAATCAGTCACCATCAGTTGCAAAAATACTGGAACATTTTGGAAGAGGTATGAACATTATATCTCGTGATTATTCAAATATGAAATTATTTGGTTGTGATGCTTATGTTTTTTATCAACATTCTAAGTAGGACCCAAATCAAATAGGTAGATATTTGTTATGGTGGTGATGTTAAGGGATGCAAATTATGGGATCCTACTGCCCACATAATCATCATGTACAAAGATTCATTATTTCATGAATCTCGTTTATAAAATAAAAAATAGTAAAAGATGAAAGGTACAAAACATGACTAGTATCATAAGGGTATTTGGAATATATTGATTTCCATGAAAGTTTCTCACCACTTGTTAAGCTTGTTTACATTCATGTTGTGTTATTACTAGTTGTGTTACTTGATCTTTAGTTAGTACAACTAGATATTAAAATTGTTTTACATGCAGTTTTGAATAAGGAGATGTATATGGAACATCCATAAATGCCAGTTCAGGATTGCAGTAGAATATTTGTTTGCAAACTCAGGAATCATTATATGGCCTAAGGTAACCAAGAAATGGTACAAGATTTTTTATTCCTTAATGGTGAGCCAAATTTTACAAGAAGTGAATATAACCATTGTGTTTATGGTATATTTATTATCTTGGCATTAAATTTTATGCTTGTTTCAAGAAAAATCATGTTCAATATCAACAGGCTGGATCGGTTGGTTAGGATGTTTGATATGAAGTATCTAGGAGTAGTGAAACAAATCTTGGGCATGGAAATACACAGAGACAAGAAATATGGTAATATTTGATTATCACAACAAAAGTATGTGGTGAAGGTACTTAGGAAGTCCGGTATGAATAATGTGAAACTGATAAAATCCCTTTGTCTTTCCATTGCAAGTTTTCTTCATGTTTATGTCCTAAATTACGAAGAAGAAAATGGTTATATGTCTCGTGTATCATATGTTAGTAGGAAGTTTGATGTATGTGATGAAATGATCAGTATTTCTCATGGAGTCGGTGTTTTTATTAGACACATGACAAAACAAGGTGAAGAGAATGGAAATAGGTGATGATGATTCAGATGGAAATGTTGAAGTATTTCACATGGAATTGGTGTTGTCAGTGGATACATAGAAAAACGAGGTAAAAATTATGGAAATGGGTGCTTCATTATATTAGAAGAAAAAAACAAAAGTATCACCTACAATGGTTGTAGTGATTTAGTCTATGGTTATGATTAAGGAGATTTGGACAATAGGAGACCTACCTCAGGTTATGTCTTGCAAGATTGCAAGGATGTATTGGGTAAGTTTGGACAAGTACATGATAAGGTGTTCTATGGTGGTCAAATATTTGTGCATTTGACTAATAGTATAACATATCAAAATGGGACAATACATTGTTTTCTAAGACATGTTACTGATGGAGGTAGAATGGTCCATACTAGAGAAAATCGTGCAAAGATGTTTATTTAACTAGTATTGTTAGAGAAGTTATGGAGCTCTGATAGTGTTTGGATTCTCTTGGCTTGCAAAATAGGTGATGAATGGACTCCGGAAATGTATTAGGTAAATTATTGTCAAAGTAGAGATTGTTGGAATTACTAAAAGAATCAATATGGTGATATTAGAAAGTAATCAATAGTAAATATTTAATAGTTCGATAACGAAGTAAGATCATGAATTGATGTAGCCAAAGCAGGTTCTTGAAGTGATGTAACAATCTAACCTGTGTTGTATATATACATGAAGCCTCCACGAGCATTTGTAAGGTGGGGTAAACCTGATTCCTTCACACATTCTCAAGTTTTACCAAGTAAATATTATGTATTATCTCATTGAGCATACTCTAAATCCCAACTATTCATAAATATTATTTCTTTTTAGTAATTAGTACATTTTAGTATAATTTTCTATG
Organism: Picea glauca; assembly: GCA_000966675.3. Lineage (NCBI taxonomy): Eukaryota > Viridiplantae > Streptophyta > Pinopsida > Pinales > Pinaceae > Picea > Picea glauca. The sequence continues at coordinate 263,250 of JZKD02S1907744.1, forward strand.
TGACAATGTTTTATATGTCTAATGAGATTTGTCTTTTCATATTTTGTTGTGTTTGACAAATGGAGTACTACTTTCAATATTTTTTTATGATATTACCATATAAAAATAATTTAACTAGAATGAATTTTTTTAGATAAATATTATTTCTTTGTCAATTTTTACTATGTCAAAATATTTTTGTGTCAAAATTAAAATGGAGTTTAAAAAAAACAATGATGAAAAATTGATTTTTTTTTATGATATTACCATATAAAATTAATTTGACTAGAATGAAATTTTTTATATAAATATTATGTCTTTGTCAATTTTTACTATGCCAAAATATTTTTGTGTCAAAATTAAAGTGGAGTTAAAAAAAAGACAATTATGAAAAATTCAATAATAGAATTGTGCTCAACATTAAATTCAAACATTTTATTTAGTGGTAATTGTAATGGTAAAAAAACGATTCCTCCATGGAATTTAATCTATATAATTACAAAGACTTATAATTATGTAGATACACAAATCTTGTGGATGATTCCATGTAACGTAATGTATAAAACAATGAAAATATATGTATAATTAAAAAAAATAAATTATGAACACTAGTAGGTAATGTGGAATCCATTTTAAAACGTTGACATTATATGTATCAATATCACTTTTCAAAAGTGCAATTTATATCATTTTTCAAAAGAAAAAAAATAATTATGAACACTAGTAGGTAATGTGGAATCCATTTTGAAACCTTACATTATATGTATCAATATCATTTTTCAAAAGTGCAAATATCATTTTTCAAAATAATCATTATCAATTTTCAAAAGTGCAAAATCCACTTTGAAAAATATCAATATCTATCTAAAAGATCAAAATCAATTTCAAAAAAATGTAGTTAGGATGTTTGATATGAAGGATCTAGGAGTAGCGAAACAAATCTTGGGCATTGAAATACACAGAGACAAGAAACATGGTAATCCTTGGTTATCACAAAAAGAGTATGTGGTGAAGATACTTAGGAAGTCCGTTATGAATAATGTGAAATTGATAAAATCCCTTTGGCTTTCCATTGCAAATTTTTTTCAAGTTTATGTCCTAACTTACAAAGAAGAAAATCGTTATATGTCTCATGTATCATATCCTAGTAGAAATTTTGATGTATGTGATGAAATGGTCAATATTTCACATGGAGTTGATGTTTTCATTAAACACATGAAAAAACCAGGTGAAGAGCATGGAAATGGGTGATGATGATTGAGATCAAAATGTTTAAGTATTTCACATGCAATTGGTGTTGTGAGTGGATACATGTAAAAACCATGTTAAAAGTATGGAAATGGTTGATTCAATATATTATAATTACAAAAGAAAAAGTATCACCTACAATGTTTGTAGTGATTTATTCTATGGTTATGATTGAGGACATTTGGAAAAGAGGAGACCTACCTCAGGTTATGTCTTGCAAGAATGAAAGCATGTATTGGGTAAGTTTTGACAAGTACATGATAAGGTGTTGTATGGTGGTGAAAGAGTTGTGCATTTGACTAACAATATAGCATATGAAAATGGGACAATACATTGTTTTGTTAGACATGTTACTGATAGAGGCAGGAGGCAGAATGGTCCATACTAGAGAAAATCGTGTGGAGATGTTCTTGTAATCAGTATTGTTAGAGAAGTTATGGTGCTCTCATAGTGTTTCGATTCTCTTGGCTTGCAAAAGAGGTGATGAATGGGCTTGGGAAATTTATCACGTAAATTATTGTCAATGTGGAGATTGTTGGACTTACGACAAGAATAATAATAGAAATTTATTGATAGTAAATATTTGGTAGTTCGTATAACGAAGGAATTTCGTGAATTGATGTAACCAAAGAAAGTTCTTGAACTGATGTAATGATCTAACTTATGTTGTATATATACATGAAACCTCCAAAGACATTTGGAAGGTGGGGTAAACTTGATTGTAAGCCTCTCTTGAATAATAAAAGATAGTGATACCTTACCCTATGAATGTTTCTTTCACACATTCTCAAGTTTTATGAAGTAAATATTATGTATTATCTGAGTAACCATAATCTAAATCCCAACCATTCATAAAAATTATTACTTTTTAGTAATTAGTACATTTTAGTATAATTTTCTATGTGACATTGTTTTATATGTCTAATGAGATTTGCCTTTTTTATATTTTGTTGTGTTTGACAAATGGATTACTACTTTCAATTTTTTGTTTTATGATATTACCATATAAAAACAATTTGACTAGAATGAATTTTTTTATATAAATATTATGTCCGTGTGATTTTTTATGACGGCAAAATAATTTTGTATAAAAATTAAAGTGGAGTTTATAAAAAAAAAATAATGAAAAAATCAATGATGCTCAACATTGAATAGTATAGATAAGTATTTTCAAACATTGTATTTAGTGGTAATTGTAATGTTAAAAACATAATTCTCAAGAACAATTCCATGGAAGGTAATTTATATAATTAGAAAGACCTTATAACCACTATAACTACGTAGATAAACAATTCTTGTGGATGACTCCATAGAAAAGTAATGTATAAAACAATGAAAATATCTAAGTAAAAAGTAATGTATAAAACAATGAAAATATCTCTATAATTATAAACAAATAATTATCAACACTAATAGGTAATATGTAATCCATTTTAAAACCTTAACATTATAGGTATCAATATCATTTTTCAGAATTCCCATTATCAATTTTCAAAAGTGGTAATGTGGAATCCATTTTAAAACCTTGGCATTATATGTATCAATGTCATTTTTCAAAATTGCAAATAACATTTTTTTTCTCTGGTTTGTGGGGGTAGCTGGATGGGATGATCATCGGGTTAACCTAGACTCCTGAACACTGGCCTCTCCTCCAAAGGTGTGGATTCCTGAGATAGCCCAGATTTATCTCTCGCAACACATCCAGTCCACTCAATATATCTATCTCTCAATTCCTCCATATTATATGTATCAATGTCATTTTTCAAAATTGCAAATAACATTTTGTTTCAAAGTGCAAAATCCAGTTTGAAAAATATCAATATCGATCTGAAAAATATCAATATCGATCTAAAAGGGTAAAATCAATTTCCAAAACTGTAGTTATCAAACCTGATATTCACTCTCTTGAAACACGGATTAAAATGGATTTGTTTCAAATGTAATAAAATAGGAGTTATAAACAACTAAAAGCTCATATTCAATATGATTCAATTAGAACCAAATGTAAATGCATGAAACCTAACGATGAATACATTTGAAGTAGAAGGGCCCTCAATATAGAGGCCTTATTAGGACCTGCAGACATTGTAAACTTATATTATGCACACTATTCTTATTCTTCCATGGAGACCGGTTTTGAGGAAGCCTGTAAATCGCATGTCAATACGGGTCTAGGCTTATACTTTATTTAAGGCGTGAAGAAACAACGCTCTACTTGTGATCTAGATAACTTGGAAATTGGCGGATTATAATCCTAATTAGGGGAAATTTTAGTACAATTTGCCATTTTAGATCCCTAACAGATTTATAGCGCCCATGAAATAAGGATGTTGGCAATCATTTCCACATGCCTTGATGCGTCGGGGGTGCTGTCATGGCCATCCCGCCATTCGTTGCTCGCATCCTTTCCATATTTACAGCCCACCCTGTAACATAAACCAAACCAAGTCCTACGTCAGTAACATCGGAATAACATGTACAAATACAACTCGTAACTACCCATATCTAAATACATTACCGAGAGCCGGATCCAAGCCTTTATTTTTGAGCTCTTTGTATTCCTGGCACAGAGCACAGGGCTCACAAAAACAGTGAACAAGGCAGTCTGCACAAGGATCTTCTTCCAAGTTGAATTTGGCGCGCAGTTTCTCTCGGTAGAAACAGGAATAACAGGTGTTACAGCCCACGAGCATCAGCAGATAGTACACCGCTCCGCTAACACCGCATGCTGTAAACATTTCCATACAAAGTTCAGAAAGAGAAAACTGTTTTAATAATTTAAGTGAGAAGGATAATTTAAGTGAGAAATTTATTAATACAGAAAGAACTAGGTGAGAAACGGGCAAACTAGGTCACATCCTTACAAAAATATGACCTCGAGATCACTCTAGCACAAATTGTTAGAGGCCAAGGTCTATGTAAATTATTTGTTGATTCGGTTATAGAACAACAGAATCAAACCGGTATGTTAATTAAAGATCAACATAATCAAAATCAAATCTGCTGTGTACAAAATCCTACAAGTCCTTGGTATTTAGACATTAAGTTTTATCTAACACACGGTTCAGCTCCTCGTCACATTGATCCAAAAAAGAGGAGAACGTTGATATTAAAATATGCACCTTTCCAACTGGTGAATGGTATATTGTTTCGCAATTTTTTTGATGGAATTCTTATGCGTTGTCTAACAATAGATGAAGCAGATAAAATCTTATCAGAATTACATGTAGGAGAAGCTGGTGGGCATTTCGGTGGAGACACTACTGCGCACAAAGTATTAAGGGCGGGCTATTACTGGCCCACCCTTTTCAAAGATGCCCATGCATTATGCTGCAAATGCATAATTTGTCAAAAGGCTTTTGGATGAGTACATAAGGAAGCATTCCCGCTGCAACCTATCTCGGTGGATTTCTCTTTTCAACAATGGGGTCTTAAAATCATTGGCCTAATTAACCCCACTTCCTTGTAGTAGCATAAATACATCATTACAATGACATATTATTTCACCAGATGGTCTGAGGTTGCGCCCTTAAAAGTGGTAAACACCAATTAGGTAATATCTTTCCTTATTCAAACATCATCACTCGTTTCGGTATTCCTGAATGTCTAGTGTTCGATAATGCTTCCTGTTTTTCGTCTCTCAACATGAGTGCCTTTGATTTAGAAAAAGGAATAAAACTAAAGTATTCTGCCAGCTATTACCCCCAAGGAAATGCTTTGGTGGAATCGACAAACAAAATCCTGATCAAGATCATCAAGAGGACGGTCTTCGAAAACCACAAAAACTGGCATAATGCACTATTCAATGCAATCTGGGCTGATAGGGTAACTCCGAAAATTGTTGTTGGTAATTCCCTCTTTTTCCTTGTTTACGGTAGGGAAGCAATTCTTCCACCACACGTTCTCCTTCCATATCTGTAGTTATCGTAGAAGGTTCAGGAAGAAGACTGTCTTCCTTTGGAAGGTCAGATTAATGTTTTGCTAAAGTTAGAAGAGGTAAGGACTCAAGCAAAACAAAAACTAGATCAACATCAACTTATTTTCAAAAGCTGGTTCGATTCGAATGCTGCCTCATACAGGAATTTTGAGGTAGGTCACCTTGTCCTCAAGTGGGACAAACCTCATGAGGGTAAAGGCGAGCATACTAAGTTCCAAAACCTGTGGTTGGTACCATTCTTGATCGCTGAAAAAATAGGTCCCAGTTCTTTTCGCCTGCATAAATTAGAGGGACAACCAGACACCTTCTCGGTGAATGGCCAAGATCTCAAAAGGTATTTCATTTGATAACTCTCAGATAAACCTTTTGTACATATTTTTATGTTTTGTTTTGTTTTTCTTTTCATTTTCTTTTCTAGTTTGTTTTTATTTTTATTTTTGTTTACTAGTTTTTTTTAGTCAAACTTGCCTATATTACAGTTTAGTTCAGGAGACAAGAACAAAATGCTTCATATTGAAACAATTGTCAAGGGCTGTCAAAGCATCAATTGCTGTGTTTTTCTAAAAATGTAGACCAGTTAAAAGTGATATTTTGTTTGAGAATTGATTTCCTGGTTTCGATTTGCATGTGATGACTATCTTTAAAAAACTCTTTATGATGTCCCTGCTCTTAAGAAAAACAACTCAACGATGCCTCCCTGTCCTCGAAAATTATTTTTATTAATAAACTATTTTCAGATCTTGATGAAGATTAGCAAGAAAAAATTAAAGGCCTAGAAAATATTAAGTTGTGTAAAAATTGGAATTTTCAACATCACCCCGCTCTACTAAGTGTCTTTAAAACTATATCAGATTATGAATAATTTCTCAAAGAGTTGTGGGAAGTGTTTGTAAACCCGTCGGGACACTGAACAGGTCTGTTGGCAGCAAGTAAATGCATGCATGATGCCAAGACAACTTCGTCGGAGTACTAAACAGGCCCACTGGCAGTGAAGCGATGTCAGGTTAAAGAAAATTCTCAGATATAAATTTTGATTTTGGACATAAGCATCCTTCATTCTGATTTGAGATTTCTTGGACAAGATTGAGGCATCGGAGTGGGTTAATTGACATCCCTCTCGAGGCTATGGATGCCTGTTGGCAGCAGTGGCCCTGTCAACAGTATTGGAGCCATTAACTCAAACATCGTGGCTTTCGTTTGTTAAGTCTGTCACCATATTTCATTCTTCTTAATGAAAGATATCTTAAGCTAGACCACGTCATGATTATTAAAGATGCTGAAATGACTTTTTAGTTGTTCTTTGATTTGAAATCATTCAAACATTTCTAACCTGAACTCATGAGTAATGCAAAGATAACTGCTTTTCCCAACAAGTCGCCATTGTTGGCAGCGCGACATATTTTTAAACTTTTTATATCAAATATTAATCTATGTAGCTGCCTAACTGGGGTCATACATTTTTCTGTTAATCATAAGTAATTTTGGAAACACCAATGTAAGTTTTCGATTATTCCTAGTGTTTTTGTTTTCATGCTTCTTTCATGACTGAAATCATGAAAACAAAGCATTAAATCTTATGACTGTATTACCGCTCTATTTAAAAGTTTATGAAAAGAAAATGGCTCCACAGTTTTTGTTAACAAAGTCTTTGTTCCTTGCTATGAAGTTCATTCTCTTTGTTTCGACTCCTCGAATATGAAGCATGCTTATGGATTGTTATTTGAATCAACAAAGGTCAACTCAATTTAAGCATCAATATATTTTTGTGTGGTTATTGATCATAAGTTCCCTTGTCACTATACTTTGGTTTATAAAATTTCCCTCTCCCAAACCTTCGAACCTAACCCACCTTGTTGTGCAATCATTTTTATTTTAATGCACCTGATCGTGGCCTGTACTATGTAGGAGGTGGCAGTCCGACTACAGTGATCCCATCATTTCAAGGTTCAGTCTTGGGTTTTGAAACACTCCTCGCATTCATTTCAATCAATGCCTATCTTTTTGTTGAGGGTTTTTTGTTCATACGTCATAGATTGTTGATGAGTTTCAGGTCTGAAGTTTAGTTTTGGTCTACTCTTAGAAACCCTCTTTACTCACTATGTTTGTGTGATTGCTTGTCAAATTTTTCGTGGCCCCGGTTGTTAGGATTGAACCCAATGGCTCTCACACCTTTCTCCTGTGTGATAATGCAAAGGAGGATCTCGAGGGTCAAGGTTTTCTTGGTTTCCTTGAGAGATTCTAGGGTTTTAACATGCAAACCGCTCAGGAATTCGCCCTCTCATTTGACAGATGTCGAGCCAAAGTTCCAGACATTCAACTTGAAGTTACAAAAGATTTTTTAGGTCAAGCAACAGATCTCTCTGCGAGCAGGCATAAGTGGTTAAAAAATTCTAACGTCGAGGAGGTTCCGTGGAGTCCTTTTTTTACATCTCGAAAGATCAATTGCTGTGATAAAGGTATGTCAGTGTCCCTATTAAAAACCCGATGGCATGGTTTGATTGCAGTGTTGAAACAATTCGTGATGTGTGAAGGTCGTTTTGGTTTCGTTTTTCTATATCACCTACATTTTCTCATGAATTTCATTAGGTTTCCATTAAACATACCTTATTACCTGTGGAGAAGCCTGTATAAAATGACAAAATGGTATAAGAAGCAACGTTTGGATTCAAGCCTGTTCCACCACAGTCTGATAAAAATAATGCTTGCACATCAATTGAAGTTACAAAATGATGAGTGGGATGCCTTCCTAACACGAAATGGATTCTCTAACTCCAATACTATAAGCTCAAGTCTATTATTAAGGGACAAGGAAAACACTTGAAAACAACAGGGAACATCATATTAAAAAATGTCGAGACTGCAACAACGGTGATAAATTCTGAAATCATGTGAAACGATTTGATTTTACAGTTAAAGGTAAGTTTTTTTTTATCTTAAAATAGTGTTATATTTTGTTCATTGAATAAATTAAATTTCATTACTAAAATAGGCTAGCTATAGAATCAGCAGATTCTGTAGTGAGTCTATTCTAATTCGAAATTTGGAAATTATTGGTTAAATGTATATCTAAATTTCTCTATTTTATATTTTCTTTCGGGATATTTGGGAGTCTATGGTGACCAAGTGATTTGAAGAATTTTTGGGGGGCTTGTTAGCCATATGTATGGCTCATTTTTGTATAAACAGGAATAAACTTTTTTTTTTTTTTTTTCTAGCTTTTTAAAGATTTAGTGTGATCTGGGGTGGTTATATTCCCCCTCTATTTTTGTAATCAATAGATGATTAGATATTATATCATAATATAAGACGGTTGCCTTTCTGAACCCTTTAAAAACTCATATTTTTGTAAAGGAATCATCTTGGCTTGGGGTTGAAGGTGGACAGTTTCTTCACGAATTTAGACGGAACATATGTTTACATTTCTACTTTAGCTCTCTGTAAATGTTGTTTTCGTTTATGGTTTGTTTATCCTAATAATTAAATAATTGTTGATAGCTTTTTTCTTCACAAATTATTATGTCATCAGGAGAATATCTTTAAATATCGTCCACATTTTGATGCTTCAGATATTAAAAATAGTGATCACTCGTTTAATCCAAATGATAAGGTTTTTCTTTAATTTTGTTGAATGATTAAAAGCAGGTTGTTACAGTTAGATTTATCTTATGTGTAATTTCTTGCAATCACAAATATCGCAGTTATTATTTGCATCTTATCATTCCGTCATCAAAATCCAACAGTCAATATACTGTTTTTCATTTATTCCGAACAGTTTCAAGGTTCACTACAGGTTTATCTCTTGGACAGGCTGGCTGGACATTCTATAATCATACAGATGATTGGATGTATGTCGATTAATGCGTTAATAGGTTAGTTTATTTCTATTCATCGTTTGTTTTTTTTTTGAATGTCTTATATGCGATCTGGCTTTGACCATCTACATATTCTCGTTTCATAGTATATTTTCGATTTAATCTTATAGATAAATAAAGATAAAAACAAAAATAGTTTATTTTCTTTCTTTATCTTCTTTTGTTAAAAGAGCCATCCTTTCATAGATTTTCGTGAGTTTAGAAATTAAAATTCGCAACTTGTACATCATGCACATAAATTAGATAAACATATCTATTGTGTAAATTTGATTTAAAATAGTTATATGTTGTAACATCCCGCTCTGGCGCACTGAGAAAACGTATTCTTTGAGGACTCTTGCTCGCAAGTGATCTGGATTTTTATGATGTTAAGACATTTATCCTTGATTATGATGCGTTATGATAGATGACATGATGTTTTACTGCTTTGACGTAGACATGTTCTTTGACTTAGTTTTACTAAGTGTACAGGGTTTTGGACCTTGAGGATGCAGAGGCATTGGTGGAACCCCTTGGACTCTGGATTGAGTCAGGGAGTGTGCTATTTGGGTTGATTTATTTACTGTGATATTTCATTGAATTGATGATATGATGTTGACATGTTCTGACATGATTGTTGATGATGCAGGCTGACGATAGCTTGTCAACCAGACTCACATATGGAGTAAGGGGGCCACACATGATTTCCAGCGAGGTTGAGGAAGAGGTGTGGACAGCAGCCCTGCCACAACCTACTAGCACTCCCGCTGTGGCTCGAACTGTAGGTTAACAATTACCTAGTCCGAGAGGATCCACGATGTCGTGAGGGAAGACTGCGACAATCACTCACGATGATTCTAAGGGGCGTGCAATAAGGCGGGGTCCTTATTCCTTAGAGTCTTTAGTCTCCCACAAGTTCACCTGGTGGAGTGTTGACTCCAGGGGTTATAAATGTCTACCAATCAGTCAAGTTGGCGCGTGTCACCCTTGGAGCACGTGGTGCATCCTGAAGGGAACGTCACGCAAAAGAAACATAGGTTGGTGAGTGGCACCCTTGGAGCACAGGGTGCATCCTGAAGGGCACGTCGCGCAAAAGAAACATAGGTTAGCGAGTGGCACCCTTGGAGCACATGGTGCATCCTGAAGGGCATGTCGTGCAAAAGAAACAAATGAGGTGAGTGGCACCCTTGGAGCACGTAGTGCATCCTGAAGGGAACATCGCGTTGATGATGATGAAGAAACAAACCTAGATGGCCCTAAGACATTAACTCCTTAAGAAATTCTTAAAACGACTTCCCTAAATAATTGTCGCCCAGTTCAGAATATAAACCTAAGTCTAAAACTTCTCTAGGATAAAATTTTGTTTAACCTTAAGATAAAGTCCCTATAAAAATAAAAATAAAAATTTAAACAAAAACCCACTTAAGTAATAGTTTAGTCTTCATAAAATTCTTGGGGTAAATGAAAAGAGTATGAATTTAATTAAAACTAATTGATTTAAAATCTGCAAAGAAGAAATTATTTCTTAACTTGTGAAAGTACAAAAGATATTAAATAAATAATAAAAGGGAAGGATTTAATAACGCAAATGCCATTTTGGGCTTTAATAAAAGGGGGAAAGAAAGGAATAATAATAATTAGGAAACTAAGTAATGGAGAAAACTTAATAAAGGAAAGATGGGAACTTATGGTAAAAATCAAGGTCAACATAGTAAGGAATCTACAATTAAGAACCTGCTAATCTGAGCTAATTTAGTAACATCTTTTTTTTAGGAAAGTATTTAAAACATGTAAGGGGATCTAGGAACACCTAGGAATAAATTTAGGAGCGACTCTAGGTGGGTGAGGAATTTGAGACAATTAATAAATTTAACGAAAATATTTATTGGAGAAAAGAGGGGGATGGGCGACACTCGTGCGATGGAGAATATTTAGAATATTTTATTGAAACTTAGTTTAGAATGTGAATTAGGAAAGTAGGTGGGTCTAGAAACTCTATAAAAGAAAAGGGAGATGAGGAAGAAAGGGATCGACTATTAGCGTAATGTTACATTTCCAGATTTGTGACTTGACTGATTGCTTGTGAGGAGCTGGGATTTTCCAGCTCGGATAGGAGTGGTAGCTCACCCTTGCGAGGCGAGCCGGGAAGCTAGAGATACCATCTGGATAGTGTGTGGCCCCTTTGCGGCTCGGGGGGCTAAGGGGGAAGCAGAGTACCCCTAGCGATTGGCTGGGAGGTACCGGTGAGGTCTCGACGGTCAGTGAGCGGGAGATGCACAGAGTGCGCGGAAGACACTCGGGGCAAGAGAAAGGGCAAGGGTACACATTTCTGTTAATTGAAAGAATGTTGTAGGATGTATGAATAGGATCTGTATGTGTATTGAGTAGGTAATTGTTTGTCTCGTCTAATGACCTTGAAATGTTAATCGTGGAAAAGTTTCTTTAAATTCTTTTTTCTAATCACTGGATAAGTTTATCGCTGCTTGATATATAATTGCTAGATGAACCATCTTGGTGTTGCATTACCTCCTTCCTGTGTTATTACCTTCTTGACTGAGTTTTTATGCATGCATGTAAATTACCCTCTGCGATTAATCGATTGTCTTTGCACCTCCTCCATGTGACTTATTGGCATTCTATCGCTACGTCTTGAATGGGAAGTGGTTCACGTGTTGACCACAGTTTTATTTCTAGGCATTATTTTCTGCCTTGATACACCAAATTTCTTGCGTAATGAATGCACAGACCACTGCTAGAACTAGAACTGATACTAGACAACCTTTAAATGACTGACACTATCCTTGAGAGACCCCGCAATGGGCATGACAACAATTTTTATTCTTAGTTCTTCACTGCATTTTCATAAATTAATTGGACAACGATTCTTTTACTTTGTATCACGAATTTATTTATTCAGAGAAAGACTGGTTTTCATAACCATTTAACTTTTAGAAACGATCTCTTCTCTGATAGCTTTTGATTCATTAACCTTGGGAATTTCCGCCAACAGCTTGGGAATTGATCTTAACTCTTTCATGGATTTTTAATTATTTATTGATATTTACCCTGATTTTGTCTCAACCGATGTGCCTGATTGAGAAGCTAAATTTCTTTTTACCCCTGCGGTTGTAGTTGCGCTTGGGGCTGTATGATCCTTCCTCTACAGATTCGCGCTCATACTTTGGTTGTGTGATTAGTGAAATGCGAATGGCCTTGAGTATTGATTGTGTGGCCATGTTCTTCTGCCAGATCGGCCCTCTATTGGCTGCAAAAAAAAAAATACTCGCACAGCCACCGATAAGACCCTGCAAAATGCGTGAGGTTGGGTGGGATAAATTATGTTCTGTGTCCCCCACACCTCGACCTGCATGCATGGACCTTGAGAATGCCTGTTTTTATTTTTCCCTAGGGTGTTTTGTTGGGACCCCAACCATGCAAAAATAACTATGCCTCAGTTGACCTCAGTTCAACCTACCTCCTGAATGCAATTATGGTTGGGGAATTAGTTAAATTTTCAGCTACTAATGGGAAGTTTCTGTCCGCAATTTTTTTTTTCTGAGGTATCTCCTTCTGGCATTTTTTCCTTTAATTACAGTAGTCTGTACTCTTTTCTGCGTGGAAAAATCTTTCCTTAAACGGACTCAAATCTCCTTAAAGGTCATGGCCTATCACCCACGCATTCACCTTCCTCAACTTTTCTGACTGTTGCCTTGTTAGTTTCCCTTGACTCCTATTGTGCTGCCCCCGAATTCGCGATTTCTGGCTATACTCTCGGCGTGATTGTCCTATGGTGGATCTTAAGCCCTGGCATCATGGTTGGGCCGTTGATTTTTGTGTTGAACAATACGCCGAAGGGGTACAACAAGTTGTGCCATTGCAATGTTGTTGTGTTTTAGTTTTTAATAAAAGTGATTTCAATGATAATTTCGTTGAATTGTGTAAGGGTAATGATATTGCCCATAAATCGAATTGAATGTTAGGGTTAGATCACATATAAATTGTAGTATTTTTTGTGTTTTTTTTATTGCAAGATTGTGTGGTCAAATATAAGGACTATGTATTGTTAAGGTAACCGGAAGTGTAAAGTGATCATTAGTATTAAATTACAATGCCATGAAATTCTTCTGCAATCCAATTTATAATATGTTCCCATTTGAATTTAAGTTATTATGTTATCATCGAACATTTTACTTACAATGTCTTGTAATAAAAGCCATTAGTAGTTTCAATTACGATGCTAATATGTTTCCCTTTGAATTTAATTTATTAGGTTAATCAACGATTATTTTATTGACAATAATGAAAGCCATTAATAGTTTAAATTACACTGCTATTCTATTATAAAGGCAAATTGTTAGAGATGTAACCTTGAGGAATTTTATACTTTAAGTTTGCGTCAAATGAACTGGTGTTAAGGCTAACTTAGATTATACCTTGATGTCATCATGCACCTTGAACATGCGACACTGGGCTCGTATTAGAGGTTGGAATAAATTGTGTTAATTTCCTTATTGGCCTCCTTAATTACCTTTGTCTTGCAATATGATTGTTATTTTTGCAAGGTTACTATAACTAGAATGCAAAGGTGTTGTTCTCTTATAGAAATGTTATTGAATTTTTATGGTTATGGATAACACATAAAATGTAAGGCGCCTGTTATTCCGCAAAGTTAATGTGATATAAATGAAATGCGTTTATTATTTCATGATAACGTAATTGTAATGTTTATTGTTAATGATGAACTTATATGATGAATGTTCTTGAATTAAGCACAATAAAATTATTTCAAGTTAGTAAATGAAGGGTGTTGTTCATTAAATTAATGTGGTACTAGGTTGGTAAACCTTCGTGTGTTTGGTCTGCTGGTGTTGGGCGGGATGTAGACACTTCCATGTTCCTCAGAACAGTCGCCAGCCTGAGACCTTAAATGGTTAAAATCGATGGGAACCTGGGCTTGAGCGTTGCTTATGTGTCTTGAAGGTCCTAACCATTGTAGGTTAAGATGGATGGGTAGTCAGTATGACTTATTTCTGAGTGATCGTCGTTAATGCATGTAGTTGCCTCTGGTACGTCGTATGTCGTCTTGTTGTTTTCGTCTTACTTGCATCTTGTTCATCGTCAGGTTACTAGTTTCTACCTGAGCAGTTGGCCAGGAGCCTATCTGACATTCTCTCTTTCCGGAGCAGAGAACTAAGATTAAACGCCCTTCTTTATTGTGAAGAAATAGTAAAATCTATTACTATGGATTCTTCCTTCTGTGTTTGTACTGTATTTAACCCAATATGTCGTTTAATGCCTGCAGTTACTTGTTGTGCGCCTTATGTCTTCTTGTTGTGATCATCGTGGTTGCGTCTTGTTAGTCGTCGGGTAGCGATGTAGAGTCAAGTGTGTCTGTTTCCTTTTTACACGCGCGCACACACCTTACACAAAAAAAAAAAATTGCACCTGAGAAAGAGTTGTGGTCGTAACGAGGAGGCTCGTTACATATGGTATCAGAGAGGGTTCGACCCAGGCCTTGGGATTATCTACGGCTTTCGTTGACATGATTATATTTGATTATACTGTTGCTGATCGAGATGATTGTGTGCGTGCAGGTAATCATGGTTAGAGGACGCCACGGAAGCAGACGACGGGGTTCTAGGGGAGGAGGAGTGACGCCTCCAATAGCATCCACGCCTAAGGGGTCTAACCCCCAGGGAGGCGAGAAGGTTCTCGGACAGGAGCATATAGCAGTTGGAGACGTGGTCAGGATGATGAGGTCTTTTCAGCGCATGTCTGAGGCACTGATCAGTCGAGTGGACAGAGACGAGGCCAACACGCCAGCACCCGCAGAGGTTCCACCGCGTGCGCCAGCCGTTACAGGTAGCATTCACTGTGAACTCGAGAAGGTTAAATTTCCTAAGTTCTTTGGTGCCCCGAATGGTGCATCCACCGAGGCATGGTTGGAGAACATGGCGATGTGCTTTTCACTTCGCGATTATACCTCCAACATGAAGGTCCGCATGGCGGTCTTTCAACTGAAGGGGAGCGCTCTTCTATGGTGGAAGACGCTCCTACCGCAGCTGAACATGGCTATTGAAGACGTGTCATGGGAACTATTCGAGGAATGGTTCCGAGAGAGGTACCTTTCAGAGGAATTCATTGAGCGTCATCTCAATGACTTCAACGCTTTACGACAGGGAGGTCGTACGGTGCCCGAGTATGAGGCACGTTTTATGGAGCTACTCTGGTATGCTCCACACCCTAACATTGAGAAGCTCAAGGTCAACAGGTTCGTGTTTGGCCTTAATGGCAGCCTGCGTGCCAAGGTTAGGATCTTGATGCCTCAAACCTTGCACGACACTGTCCAAAAGGCCCTCATAGCAGGGGAAGAGCTAATCAATGGGGGTCAGACCAGGACTCCAGCGAGACCAGCAGAGCAGGGTTCCTCTAGTACACCGCAACATCAGACACCAGCGAGACATACACCGGGATATTGTGGCTTCCAAAGAGGATCCACTTTCACTACACCCCGATGACCGCCGCCTCAACAACGGGCACCTTATCGGGGACCATAGCATCAACAACAACATCGCCCGCAACAACAACAGTGTAGGCCTGTTCAGTAGAACAAACCTAGGTTCCTGGCCAGTGGGCCGTCATCTTCTACTTCGGGTACAAGGACTATTGGGCTGAAGTAGGGGTGTTGGACGTGTGAGGAGCCACACTACCAGCACGACTGTCCTGTTGAGAGGACCATAGCATCCGGATCAGCCAGACTCACTACGGTGGGAGATATGGGCAAGGCCCATCGTATTGATGCAGCAATGAATAACTGCTAGGCAAAGCACCAGGCGACTGTGCTTGAGACGACAGGTACTGTCGCTGACCAGACCCTTAGTATTTTGATAGACCTAGGTTCTACTGAGAGTTTCATTTCTGGTGCAACGCTAAAAAGGATTAAGGTAAAGGCAGTCGAACAAGATAAGTTTAGCTTCATAGAGATGGCTTTAGGAGCCAAACAGAAGGTTGGAGGAAAGGTTACGGGCTGTGCCCTTAACCTGGAAGAGTTTTTCACGAGGGTCAACTTGTACGTCATGATCTTAGGATCTTATGACGTTGTGATTGGTATGGATTGGTTGGAATCGCATGAGGCGATACTCAACTATAAGATGAAATGGTTGAGCTTGGTTGATGATGAAGGACAAATACGTGTGATTGTAGGACAGAACCAGGGAGTATCCCTGAGGTTCGTCTCTTCCTTACAGTTACGGAAGAGTATGCGCAAGGGGTGTAAGATTTATGAAATCCTCGCGCTAAATGAAAAGGGAGTAGAAGAAGGTCTAGAACACCTTCTGGTGGTGAAGGAGTTTGCGGACGTATTTCCAGAGGAGTTGCCTGGGATGCCACTGGAAAGGGAACTGGAGTTTACCATAGACCTGAAACTGGGGACCGAACCGATATCAAGAACGCCTTGAGAGATGTCGACCCTGGAGTTGCAAGAGATGAAAATGCAACTGAAGGATTTGTTGGACCTAGGACTGATACACCCTAGTGTGTCACCGTGGGGTGCACCAGTTATTTTCATACGAAATAAGGACGGATCATGGAGGCTTTGCATTGACTACCATCAACTAAACAAGGCTACGATCAAGAATCAGTATCCCTTACCAGGAATTGATGATCTATTCGATCAAATGAAGGGTGCGATGGTGTTCTCCAAGATTGATTTGTGATCAGGGTATCACCAGTTACGGATCAAGGACGAGGACATCCCTAAGACCGCCTTTAAGACGATATTTGGACATTACGAGTTTACTATTTTACCGTTTGGACTGACAAATGCCCCAGGGGTATTCATGAGTTTGATGAACGGGGTGTTCCACGAGTACTTGGACAAGTTCGTCCAAGTATTCATTGATGATATCTTGATCTACTCTCGGACGACAGAGGAGCATGATGAGCACTTGCGCTTGGTACTGCAGTGTCTTCGAGAGCACAAATTGTATGGGAAGTTGTCCAAATTCTCTTTTTATCAATCGAGGATTCACTACTTAGGGCATGTCATTTCCAGCGAAGGCATCGCCGTGGATTCGGCCAAGGTTGAGGCTATTATGGAATGGCCTGCACCGACAAATGTCACAGAAGTGCATAGTTTTATGGGTTTAGCAGGATACTATTGATGGTTTGTTGAGGGATTTTCGAAGGTAGCAAATCTGATCACGGAATTGCAGAAGAAAAACAAGAAGTTTGTTTGGACCGAGAAATGAGTGGAAGCATTTTGAAGGCTTAAAGAGTTGTTGACCACAACACCGATACTAAAGGTCCCTAACACGGACGCAGACTTCTTGGTATGCACTAATGCATCCAAGGAAGGTTTAGGCGGAGTCTTGATACAAGACGGATGAGTGATTGCTTACATTTCAAGGAAACTGAGAAGGCATGAAGAGAACTACACGACGCACGATTTGGAGTTATTGGCCATCGTATATGCCTTGAAGGTTTGGAGACACTACCTTGTTGGATGAAAATTTGAATTAAATATTGATCATTGTGGACTACAACACATTTTTACGCAAAGCGACCTGAACGCGCGACAACGACGTTGGTCAGAATTGCTTAGCGAGTACGAATTTGAGATTACTTACATAAAGGGAATAGTGAACTGAGTGGCAGATGCTTTGAGTCGGAGGCCGCACATCTTTTCATTGTTGCCTCTTCTGACGAATCTACGTGAGAACATTCTCACTTTACAGCATGACGACAAATGGTACAAGGAGGTCAAGGGTTTTATCGGACAAAACACAATGATGGTACCATGATATGAGGGATTCTCTTTTGATCGTGATGGGTTATTGAGGTTTAGAGGTCAGATTTATGTACCACCAAACGACGAGTTGAGGATGTTGATCCTGAGCGAGGCTCATAGAGCAGTCTACATGACTCACCCAAGAGTCACGAAGATGAGGGCAGACCTTAAACCCTTATTCTTCTGGAAGGGAATGAAGGCTAACATAGTCAACTATGTGGCCAGATGTCTAGAGTTTCAGTAGGTAAAGGCTGAACATAGACACCCGGCAGGATTGCTTCAACCACATGCCATTCCGGAATCGAAATGGGAAGTTATTTCGATGGATTTTATTGTTGGATTTCCACTGACGGCAAGGAGACACGACTCGATTTTCGTAGTAGTAGACACTCTGATGAAGAGTGCTCACTTTATTCCTATGCATATGATGTATCAGGCACCTGACATAGCTAGAGTTTTCATCAGTGAGATTGTGAGGCTACATGGCGTGCCTAAAAAGATTATATCTGATCAAGGATCGATGTTTACTAGACGATTTTGGACGAGTTTCCAAGAGGCCTTGGGAACCCAACTTAATTTTAGTACTGCGTATCACCCAGAGACTGATGGACAGACCAAACGAATGAACCAAACCTTGGAAGACATGTTGTGCATGTATGTGATGGACCAACAAAAGCGTTGGGAGGAATTTTTGCCTCTAGTAGAGTTCGCTTACAAAAACGGGTTCCAGAGCACCATTAAGATGGCACCTTTTGAGTTTCTTTATGGGCGACCGTGTCAGATGCCCTTGAGTTGGGATCGGCTTGAGGATAGGGTCCCGGTGGGACCAAAAGCGATCCAAGAAATGGAAGAGAAAATGTAAACCATAAGACAAAGGATTAAAGAAGCGCAGGATCGACAGAAGAGTTATGTCGATGCACACCGAGTCGACCGTAGTTATGAGTTCGGAAATCGTATCTTCTTGAGGGTTAAACCGCATAAGAGTTTGATCAAGTTTGGAAAGGGAGATAAACTCTCTCCTAGGTTCGTGGGACCTTTCGAGATTATGGAGAGAAAGGGGCCCGTGGCTTATCGACTAGCCTTGCCTGATTCTTTGAGGCGTATGCATGATGTTTTTCATGTATCTGTTTTGAGACATTATATAAGTGATCCTACACACGTGATTGACATGAGTTCCTTGCAGGTATTGGATGAGGGAGCGCTCATGGCTGACTTAGTCTGCATCTTAGATCACCGTGTTCGACAGTTACGGTGTCGAACGGTAGATCAGGTCATGCGGCAACAGTTCCCATCTTTGTTTGATAGATAGACTTATGATACTGTGGTACTTTTATTCGACATTTATACTAAGAAACTCTGAGACAAAGTTTATACCAAGAGGGGGTGTATGTAACATCCCACTCTGGCGCACTGAGAAAACTTATTCTTTGAGGACACTTGCTCGCAAGTGATCTAGACTTTTATGATGTTAAAACATTTATCCTTGATTATGATGCATTATGATAGATGACATGATGTTTTACTACTTTGACGTAGAAAGGTGCTTTGACTCAGTTTTACTGAGTGTGCAGGGTTTTGGACCTTGAGGATGTAGAGCCATCGGTGGAACCCCTTGGACTCCGGATTGAGTCAGGGAGTGTGCTATTTGGGTTGATTTATTTACTGTGATATTTCATTGATTTGATGATATGATGTTGACATGTTCTAACACGATTGTTGATGATGCAGGCTGACGATGGCTTGCCGACCAGACTCACATATGGAGTAAGGGGGCCACACACAATTTCCAGAGAGGTTGAGGGAGAGGTGTGGACAACAACCCTGCCACAGCCTAGTAGCACTCCCACCGTGGCTCGAACTGTAGGTTAACGATTACCTATTCTGAGAGGATCCA
>JZKD02S1907744.1:282996-346526 GCA_000966675.3 Picea glauca
TAGATCCCTTAGTCTCCCACAAGTTCACCTGGCGGAGTGTTGACTCCAGGGGTTATAGATGTCTACCAATCAATCAAGTTGGCGAGTGGCACCCTTGGAGCACGTGGTGCATCCTAAAGGGAACGTCCGCAAAAGAAACATAGGTTGGGGAGTGGCACCCTTGGAGAACGGGGTGCATCCTGAAGGGCACATCGTGCAAAATAAACATAGGTTAGCGAGTGGCACCCTTGGAGCACGTGGTTCATCCTGAAGGGCACGTCGCGCAAAATAAACAAACGAGGTGAGTGGCAACCTTCAAGCACATAGTGTGTCCTGAAGGGCACGTCACGTTGATGATGATGAACAAAAAAAACCTAGATGGCCCTAATACATTAATTCCTTTAGAAATTCTTAAAACAACTTCCCTAAATAATTGTCGTCCAATTCATAATCTAAACCTAAGTCTAAAACTTCTCTAGGATAAAATTTTGTTTAACCTTAAGAGAAAGACCCTATAAAAATTAAAATTAAAATTAAAACAAAAACCCACTTAAGTAATAGTTTATTCTTCATAAAATTCTTGGGGTAAATGAGCAGAGTATGAATTTAATTAAAACTAATGGATTTAAAATCTGCAAAGAAGAAATTATTTCTTAACTTGTGAAAGTACAAAAGATATTAAATAAATAATAAAAGGGAAGGATTTAATAACGCAACCCCCATTTTGGGCTTTAATAAAAGGGGGAAAGAAGGGAATAATAAGAATTAGGAAACTAAGTAATGGAGGAAACTTAATAAAGGAAAGATGGGAAATTATGGTAAAAAGCAAGGTCAACATAGTAAGGAATCTGCAATTAAGAACCTGCTAATCTGAGCTAATTTAGTAACATTTTTTTTTAAGGAAAGTATTTAAAACATGTAAGGGGATCTAGGAACACCTAGGAGTAAATTTAGGAGCGACTCTAGGTGGGTGAGGGATTTGAGACAATTAATAAATTTAAAGAAAATATTTGTTGGAGAAAAGAGGGGGATGGACGACACTTGTGTGATGGAGAATATTTAGAATATTTTATTGAAACTTAATTTAAAATGTGAATTAGGAAAGTAGGTGGGTATCGAAACTCTATGAAAGAAAAGGGAGATGAGGAAGAAAGGGATTGGCTATTAGCATAACATTACGCTACCATATTTTTGACTTGATTGATTGCTTGTGAGGAGTTGGTATTTTCCAGCTCGGATAGGAGTGGTAGCTCAGCCTTGTGAGGCGAGCTGGGAAGCTAGACATACCATATGGATAGTGTGTGGCCCCTTTGCGGCTCGAGGGGCTAAGGGGGAAGTAGAGTACCCCTAGCGATTGCCTGGGAGGTACCGGTGAGGTCTCGACAGTCGGCGAGCGGGAGCGGCACAGAGTGCGCGGAAGACACTCGGGGCAAGCGAAAGGGCAAAGGTACACATTTTTGTTAATTGAACGAATGTTGTAGGATGTATGAATAGGATCTGTATGTGTATTGAGTAGGTAATTGTTTGTCTCATATAATGACCTTGAAATGTTAATCATGGCAAAGTTTCTTTAAATTATGCTTTCTAATGACTGGATAAGTTTATCGATGCTTGATATATAATGGCTAGATGAACCAGCTTGGTGTTGCATTACCTCCCTCTTGTGTTATTACCTTCTTGACTGAGTTTTTATGCATGCATGTAAATTACCCTCTGCGATTAATCAATTGTCTCTGCGCCTCCTCCATGTGACTTCTTGGCATTCTATCACTGCATCTTGAATGGGAAGTGGTTCACGTGTTGACCACAGTTTTATTTCTGGGCATTATTTTCTGCCTTGATACACCTAATTTCTTGCGTAATGAACGCACAAACCACTGCTAGAACTAGGACTGATACTAGACAACCTTTAAATGACTGACACTCTCCTTGAGAGACCCCGCAATGGGCATGACAACAATTTTTATTCTTAGTTCTTCACTACATTTTCATAAATTAATTGGACAACAATTCTTTTACTTTGTATCACGAATTTATTTATTCAGAGAAAGACTGATTTTCAGAACCATTTAACTTTTAGAAACGATCTCTTCTCTGATATCTTTTGGTTCGTTAACGTTGGGAATTTCTGCCAACATCTTGGGAATTGATATTACCTCTTTCGTGGATTTTTAATTATTTATTGATATTTACCCCGATTTTGTCTCAACTGATGTGCCTGATTGAGAAGCTAAATTTATTTTTACCCCTGTGGTTGTAATTGTGCTTGGGGCTATATGATCCTTCCTCTGCAGATTCACGCTCATACCTTGGCTGTGTAATTAGTGAAACGCGAATGGCCTTGAGTATTGATTGTGTGGCCATGTTTTTCTGCCAGATCGACCCTCTATTGGTTGCAAAAAAAAAAAATACTCGCACAGCCACCGATAAGACCCTGCAAAATGCGTGAGGTTGGGTGGGATAAATTCTGTTCTACGTCCCTCACAACTCGACCTACGTGCATGGACCTTAAGAATGCGTGTTTTTATTTTTCCCTGGGGTGTTTCATTGGGACCCCAGCCATGCAACAATAACTATGCCTCAGCTAACCTCAGTTCCACCTACTGCCTGAACGCGATTCTGGTTGGGGAATTAGTTAAATTTTCAGTTACTAATGGGAAGTTTCTGTCTGCGTTTTTTTTTTTCTGAGGTATCTCCTTCTGGCGTTTTTTCCTTTAATTACAGTAGTCTGTACTCTTTGTTGTGTGGAAAAATATTTCCTTAAAGGGACTCAAATATCCTTAAAGGTTGTGGCCTGTCACCCACGCATTCACCTTCCTCAACTTTTTGGACTGTTGCCTTGTTAGTTTCCCTTGACTCCTACTGTGCTGGCCCCGAATTCGTGATTTCTAGCCATACTCTCGGAGTGATTGTCCCGTGGTGGATCTGAAGCCCTGGCATCATGGTTGGGCCGTTTATTTTTGTGTTGAACAATACGCTGAAGGGGTACATCAAGTTGTGCCATCGCAATGTTGATGTGTTTTAGTTTTTAATAAAAGTGATTTCAATGATAATTTGGTTGAATTGTGTAAGGGTAATGATATTGCCCATAAATCGAATTGAATGTTAGGGTTAGATCATGTATAAGTTGTAGTATTTTTTGTGTTTTTTTTTATTGCAAGATTGTGTGGTCAAATATAATGACTATGTATTGTTAAGGTAACCGGAAGTGTAAAGTGATCATTAGTATTAAATTACAATGCCATGAAATTCTTTTGCAATCCAATTTATAATATGTTCCCATTTGAATTTAAGTTAGTATGTTATCATTGAACATTTTACTTACGGTGTCTTGTAATGAAATCCATTAGTAGTTTCAATTACGATGCTAATATGTTTCCCTTTGAATTTAATTTATTAGGTTAATCGACGATTATTTTATTGACAATAATGAAAGCCATTATTAGTTTAAATTACACTGCTATTCTATTATAAAGGCAAATTGTTATAGATGGAACCTTGAGGACTTTTATACTTTAAGTTTGCGTCAAATGAACTGGTGTTAAGGCTAACTTAGATTATACCTTGATGTCATCATGCACCTTGAACATGCGACATTGGGCTCATATTAGAGGTTGGAAAACATTGTGTTAATTTCCTTATTGGCCTCCTTAATTACCTTTGTCTTGCAATATGATTGTTATTTTTGCAAGGTTACTGTAACTAGAATGAAAAGGTGTTCTTCTCTTATGGAAATATTATTGAAGTTTTATGGTTATGGATAACACATAATATGTAAGGCACCTGTTATTCTGCAAAGTTAATGTGATATAAATGAAATGCGTTTATTATTTCATGATAACGTAATTGTAATGTTTATTGTTAATGATGAACTTATATGATGAATGTTCTTGAATTAAGAACAATAAAATTATTCTGAGTTAGTAAATGAAGGGTGTTGTTCTTTAAATTAATGTGGTACTGGGTTGGTAAACTTTCGTGTGTTTGGTCTGCTGGTGTTGGGCAGGATGTAGACACCTCCATGTTCATCAGAACAGTCGCCAGCACTGAGACCTTAAATGGTTAAAATTGATGGGAACCTGGGCTTGAGCGTTGCTTATGTGTCCTGGAGGTCCTAACCATTGCAGGGTAGGATGGATGGGTAGTCATTCTGACTTATTTCTGAGTGATCGTTGTTAATGCATGCAGTTGCCTGTGGTACGTCGTATGTCGTCTTGTTGTGTTCGTCTTGCTTGCATCTTGTTCGTCGTCAGGTTACTAGTTTCTACTTGAGCAGTCGACAAGGAGCCTATCTGACATTCTCTCTCTCCGGAGCAAAGAACTAATATTAAACGCCCTGCTTTCCTATGAAGAAATAGTAAAATCTACTACTATGGATTCTTCCTTCTGTGTTCGTACTGTACTTAACCCAGTATGTCGTTTAATACCTACAATTACTTGTTGTGAGCCTTTTGTATTGTTGTTGTGATCATCGTGGTTGCGTCTTGTTAGTCCTCGGGTGGCGACCTAGAGTCAAGTGTGTCTAATTCCTTTTTACACGTGCGCACACACCTTACACAAAAAAAAAAAAAAAATGCACCTAAGAAAGAGTTGTAGTCGTAATGAGGAGGCTCGTTACATATGTATACGTATGTACATATATACTCTAAGTAGTTATTTGTTAGTTTTCTCTTTTTCTTTTATTTGTTTCTTTTAGGACTTTTAGATTTGCCAATGGAGCCATTAAACCCGTCAAAGCGAGTCATACCAAACGACTTGGGTTATTTAAACAACCCCGAACATGACTCGTTCTTCCAATTGACAAACAATCATTTTCGCCCGTCAACAGGTATAGGGGAAAACCTTGCTTCACTCCTACATTATAGTTAATTTTCTTTGAACAACACTCAGTAAATTCTTAAACTTGCCAATAAATTTCTCATATATTCTTAGTGCAACGACTCTTAACTTGAAAGGTACTTTAATCTCTTCTAACCTATTCCAAAGGTTGGTCCTCGACATAGTGTCAAAATATTTTCTAAAATCAATGGAACAACAAAGGAGATTAGTTTTATCATTAAAATACTCGTGCACAATGATCCTCAACGTAACAAGGTGGTCCATAATAGAATGGTAACCTTTAAACCCATCCTATCCTCTAACTCTTTTTCCATGGATTTCTAGCCATGTGTCGATCTTCTTTTCCAAAATACTTCCATATAGCTTAGCTAAAATGGGGCAAACCATAATGGTCCTATAATTAGAGGGATTTCTTTTATTCCCTCTTTTAAAAATAGGTACTATGAGGCTTTGATTCCAAGGTTTTGGGAAGCCTTACTCGATAGCTAAATTGAAGAGATTATGTATGTGAGGGATAGGAATCTAGGTTCTCCAGTTTTTTATATTTCATCTTGGTAACGTTTGATGTCCTTAGTTTTTCCTTTTTAGAGCCGCTTAACCCCAAACTTAATGTCTTCTATAATGAAACACTTCATTCTTTGTAGAGTTGTTTGGCATGTTGTCTATGACATTAGGGGAATCATACATATTTTTAAGGTATAAATTCCAATCCTTCAAGGGAATCCTTTTATTTACTTTAGTTTTATAGGTTAGAATTTTCCTCTAGAATTTCTTAGGATCTATCTTAAATAGGTAAAAAAGATTCTCTTTCTTTTTATTGGTACAATATTTTCTTCATTCCTTTAATTAAGGTTTTGTATCTATTTATCTTATTAGATTTTAAATATGCATGGAAAGCATTCCTAATGCACTACAAGGAAAATACCCTCTAGAGGAGGTTATAGCGAAGGATTTTAGTGTTAAACATTTGACAAAAAATGTCAAACAAACCTCTGCAAAAACATCTGTTTTTGGTAGTGGATGGTTTTGCTGAGATTATAACAGAATTTCATTACAACTAAAAAAATTTGGGTGGGCGGAGGTTGTAGTGAATATTTTTCCATGCGATGCGCTTCACAAACCATATGCATCAGTGCACTTAAAACATTAACGCACCGGTGCATACATTGCACAATAGGCATCAGATGAATCCTAAAATATTGGAGCTCCAATGTGTTTATACAAACTACAACCCGGTGCTTTAATAAAAACAACGCGCCAATAAAATCTATTATATTGAGGGTTGATGTGTTCTTCAACTTAAATCCCCATTTCTCGCATGTCAACCAAAGCACTGGGGCTATCCAAGAAATATGGGGCACCAGTTCTCTTATAAACATAAACACATCGATGCCTTAATAGGAATAAAGCACCCAGAAAATCAATGATAACATGCACTGGTGCATTAAAAAACAAACAGGACCAGTGCATGATGTTGACAAGGATCCGATGTGAACTTGTGAAAGACAAGCATCGGTGCGCTTATCAATTTAACGCACCGATAAGCCGTATTATTATTACAATTTTTTGTTAAAATATTATTAATATCGATGCTTTTTAAATTTATGTTAGGAACGATGTGTATTATGTTACAACATGGGTGTGTGTTATAATTAAAGTCATATTTATCATTGAACACATCAATTGTCATTTTCTCTTTTCAGAAGCATCGACCTGTGACACTACACAATTATTGTTATTTTTTAATTCCACCGTTTATAAATAAAAATGACATATATCTTATAATAGTATTCATATAAATTAAATTTTGATTAGTAGATTTGGATATGATGTCTCAATTATCTCATTATATCATTAGTGTTTTCATCTCTTCATTATAATATTTAAACATCCATATATTTATTCAACGATGTAACATTTCACAGTAACATTCGACAACGAAAAAGAATACAACAAAAAATATTTTATTATATATGAATAAGAATCTCTTTGTCATACAAAATGGGACCCTTATTGGTAACCCCTTGTCTTTCAATTGAGACAGTGCTATTTCCATTCCATTAAAAAAAATGTCTAATTTTTACAAACAACTATTTAAAAAAATACAACTTACATTGATATCCAAATATATAGATCATAATTCTTTGTTGGAACCATTGTCAGATGTGCTCGAGCTACTTCCATAATTTGGGTTATTTGGTCGAATGTTTTGTTGATTGGCTCGATTATTTTCCTCTTCTTCAAATGATTTCATCTACAAAAATAAAAATAAAGTGTAATGAGTGTATCTGCATTGGTGAGAATAATAAAAATTGAAATAAATAATATACATGCATGTAAATGGAAAAGAAACATACCATAAAAAAGAATCGAGTCTTGAATGATACACATTTTTTCAAAACCAAATCTCATGCATTATGTCAACAACTCTTCTATTGGCACATTTACATACTTGTTTCTTGCAGTGTTAATATGCCCCATAATAAATTATAGATTTAATATAAAATATTTTGTTTGTTTCATTAATTATAAAATGGGAGAACTAGAACAACATAGATACTTACAAATTCCATAATTAATTTTTGATATGCAAACATATACTCACAACCCTTACTTAGCCCAATGTCAATCAATTATTTTGATGGTTCTTCTTTGTATGTTAGCACCTCTTTAAACACATTCAAGGATGGTTGTTGTAAAACAAATTAAAATATACAAAAAAAAATCTTAAGTTAATGTTATAAGGAAATAACAATTACTCACAAACTTTTCTATCAACCTTTTCTTCCTTGTTGTCCTATTTTATGTGCTGAATGAGTTCCATTTTATTTTATTTTCTACAAGAAAATACATGAAAATTAATAATTAATGCTAAATTATCTATTTATATGTAACTAATAAAAAAATTCAATGATTTCATACATTTGAAGAACATTGTTGTTGACATGGCTCCTCATGCAATGCAATGATTTCCATTTCTTTTACCATCTCCTTGTAAACTTTTTTTGAGATTCCTACTGACATATTTTGGATATCATGTCGTTGATCCTTTGGTATTTTCATAATCTTCCTCAAAAAAGTAACATGACAGTTAAATATTTTTATATTGATATATGAAAAGTAAATATAACAAGTTTAATATTAATAAATTTGGAATGCTTTGTAGTAATATATAGATATTCTAGAAAACCACTTTTAGGAATATTGCTTTTTGAATGATTATTTTTTATTGTTGTATGTTTTTGTTATTGCAAGTCTTGCAGGTTTCATTGACCATTGCTCTAGAAATGCTTCCTGTAATTTTGATATAGCCTGGTTATTCGAATCATTGGATTGATTTTTGTATTGTAAGTGGAAAGTACGTTATTACGTTCATTCCAATATATCCCTCATAGTTTTATAAAAGTTTTCCCCAATTTCATTAACTTCCAGCACCACTCCAGATGAGCTAAGGACCAATTCATCATCATTTACATCTTCTATAATTTTTATTTTCTTAGGATGACATTTTCTTTCTTCATTGTTGGTCCCAACTGTATAACATTAAACAAATGTGAATTAATAGATTGTTTTGAACATGTTATCTAATATTTTAAAGTACAAAATTAATGAACATAAAAAAACTCATATTAAACATATTTTTTTAATTAACCTCGTTCATGATTTAAAAAAATTTCCTTCAAGATTTTACTCCCTTCTTCACTTAAATCATAAATAATATTCCCAAGCATCATCATTTTATGGCTCTGAAGGACACACACTAACCAATACAT
The DNA here is from genome assembly GCA_000966675.3 of Picea glauca. Taxonomy (NCBI): domain Eukaryota; kingdom Viridiplantae; phylum Streptophyta; class Pinopsida; order Pinales; family Pinaceae; genus Picea; species Picea glauca. The sequence goes on from JZKD02S1907744.1 coordinate 291,588, forward strand.
AATAGTTAAACTTACATATAGTTCAAACATATTAATGTTTTATATAATTTCCAAAGAACTTGTCTTTTTAACATATTAATTTTGTATAGAATTTACAAAGAACTTTCCTTCTTTTCCTTTTTGGATGTCCTATATTTGTATCCATTATAATTATTGTTACTTGAACTATTCTCATACAATTTTTTATCAATATACAACCTGTACCATTCAATACATAAGATATTAAATATATTTTATAAATAAATCACATAATTTTCACCAAAAAAAATATCCCGATGGGTTGTATTAATATTAAAGAATCAATGCGTTACATGTTATCAAACACACCAGTATAAAAAAAATATTTAAAAGAATAGTAAATTAGAGCGATGCCCAATATATCATTAACAACAAGATGTGTTTAATGTTAAAAATGCACTCAGAATTTTTTTTTCAAAAAAATTAAATTAGAACGATGTGACAAGTGTCATTAACAACACTGCTCCAATTTAAAAAAACGAAAAATAAAAAAATACCATAAAAAATAAATTTACACATCCATGAACAATTTTTTTTAATTATTCATGGAATAGTCATTGTGTTTGTATATGTAAGCACGCCAGTGCATTATATTACATAAGACACACCGATTACCTGAAACTGTATTTTTAAAAGAGTGATAGGGCCGAGAGGGTTTTGATCCAATGCATCACATGTCAAACGTATTTTATATGGAAACATAAACCCATTAAATCTAAAAATCCAAAATGAAAAGCTATGATTATTAAGTGATATAGGGATTTAAACCCTATGTTGAAGTTTTTCAGTCAAAAAAACAAGAAGAAGCAAGGGTTTAAGGTAAGTACAATATTTTTTTAGTTTTTTTATGAATCACAAAACCCTTTGATTTCTGATTTTACGAATAATTTTGTTGCTCCAAAAGGGTTTTGAATGAATTACCATATCCTTCCAATTCTTATCTTCTGAATAATTCTTCTTTCAAAAGTCTTGATCTGCTGCTCCACGGTGCTCCTATGTATGTATCTCTTACAAATTTATACCCTGTAAATTTTGGAAAAGTAATAAAATATTGAATAGCTTAATACCCATGAAATAATTTATCAAAATTGTTTTAAATGAATCACCATAGTCACCTTCAAATTCCGATATTCAAAACAAATTATGTTGTTCTAAAGTATTATGTTGCTCCACAGTGCTCTCTGGTATGGCTCTCTTGCAAATATTTCCACTTTAAATTTTGGTAAAATAATGAAACAATGAATACGTTTTTACTCTTACTGCTCATTTTTCAATTGTAAAAAGACAAAGTGACATTTCTTTTTTTAATTTCAAAACTTTAAAGTGAATTTATTACTTTAACGCATCGGTGTCGATATGTATACAATGCACCGGTGCATTTTAAAGTTTTGGATCACCGATATTGGATAATTATTTTTATTATTATTTGAATTCATGGTACCGTTGTGATGCATATATAAACACCCGATGCTTTACAATGTTATAGATGCACCAATGCGTGTTTGTTATAGTAACGCACTACTGTGTTTTCAAATTTATCTGAATTTTTATTTGCACACAAAATAATATATTCATCTTAAATTATTTTTCATGATGCATCCACATGACTTACAATACATCATAGTATACATTTTTCACTTAAAGTCGCCTTATTCTTAAAAATAATTTACTATTGATTTTGCTCAAACACAGAGAGAGGAGCTTAGAATATCAAATGGCAAATTATTCAATTTCTATCCTATTCCATATTTCTCAAATTCCATCACGAATTTCTCCCTTTCCATCTCGAGTAACTTCGTATTTTATTTATATTTTGATTATCTAATTGAATTTATTTTTGTTATCCATGTCAATTTGAATAAAAAAAGTATCCAAATTTGCAGGATCCTAATTCAAAATTAAGTTCAGATGTAGATAATATTCCATTACTAATTCAAAAACATTGGAATCTCTTATCAGGAGAAATATACCGCAAGCAGTTGGTAGATGAAATGGGACAACCACTTTACACTGCCAATAGTAACATGCCATGTTCTAGCCGCAATCCTAGCTCAATGATGGTAATAATTGTTTTATATAATGTGACTTGAAAAGACAAATTGCATTGTGCTTACTAATATCATCGATGTACTAATAATCAATATTTTTGAAATTAGGATTTTAGTTATGATGAGCGACCTACGTATAATCTTTCATTGCACCCCACTACAATGTCAAATCGAGAAAAGGTTGCAATAAGAGAACAAATTAGAAATCAATCATACCATGAATGGTTTAAGTAACCAAATATTCAATTCTCACTACGTCCAGATTCACCAATTAGGAATGACTACAATAATAGTAGTTCTTCACAAGTTGGCAATGGAGTCAATGAAATAGAGGTTGGTATGGATGATTATTTAAGAGATACTACTTCCATGGAGACAATGTTTTTAGATGCATTCCAGAACAATGAGTGAGGGGATGATGCTCATATCACTGATACCTTATTTGAAAGTTTGAAATCTGCTTCCACCACCCCTCTCTTTGGACCTAGCCAGTCAAATTCTACCCGAATGGGAAAAATAATGTTACTTTACAACTTGAAATCAAAGTTTGGTATGCTGAACACATGATTCTCAACAATATAGTGGTAATTGATAATCATTAAGTCCCTTATAATTTGAGAAATATTACCAGACAATCAACATTAAAAACAATCGATTTTATGAATGTTAAATAACATTGTACATTTATATTTCTCACTAACTATAGGTTATTCAAAGATAAGGTTCTTACGAGTGATAATGTCTTTCTAGGTAGTTGCAAAGAAGAAAACAAAATGTTGAAAATATTGGATGTTGAGTACATATCATATCATGCATGTTCAAATGATTGTAGTCTGTATAGAGGATAATATGAAGACAAAGAGATATGTCTGAAATGTGGGCATGAAAGATATCATAAATCAAATAAAAAGGGTAAATCACATGGTCCTCCTCATAATATTTTGAGGCACATGCCTATAATCCCAAGAATTAAAAGGCTCTTTCGTTGCAAAGAATTATCTATGTTACAGGGATGGCATGCCTCACACATAAGTGAGTCAGGAGTTACGTGAATCCCAACATATTCAATATCCATGAAGCATATAAAGGATACATGGCCTGAAAAAATTCATATATGGAGTACAAATTCTGGGACTTAGCATAGCCATGGATGGTGTCAACCCATATTCCTTCAAAACACAAACTATTGTGTTTGTCCTATAGTAGTGATCAATAAAAATATCTCTCCTTGGTTTTCCATGAATAATGAACATATTATGTTGGCTCTAATAGTCCCTTGTATAAGACAAGTGAAGAATATGGATGTCTACTTACAGCCATTGGTAGATGAGTTGAAATAATTTTGGGAAGGGATACATGTATACGATGTATCAAGACCCATCACAACAGAGAGGAATTTTACATTGTATGGAATATGTGATTACACCACACATGATTATCCATGCTTAGGAGTTTTCTCTGGTAAATTACATGTTTATTTATATGTTTATATATGTAACAATATTTTTTGGCATATTTAATTCGTTGTGTTTGTTCTGGACTTTGACACTAACATGCTCTATTGTATACATTAATAATTTCACAGGTCTTGTAAAAAAAGGCTATCATGGATGTAAATTTTGTGGACCTTCTCTAAGGATAGGTGGTCCAACCAACTACGAAATATAGTGTATGAATTCTCCAGGGTATTCCTCTGAGAAAAACACCCTTATAGAAGAGAACCATCTTCTTTCAATGGTAAAGCATAGAGATCCCAAAGTCCTGCAATAGAAACACCATGAAAATGGCTTAAATCATATGAGAGAGAGAGAGAGAAGGAGAGGGAGATTACATAAATATTTGAATCAAATGGGGATCCTATGTTTAATGATCCATAATTATTCGAGACCTATTTTGAGAAATTTTCCATTAGGACGAAAAAGAAATATGTATTTTATGATCTCCCATATTGGGAGCATCTTAATATTTCCCACTTACTAGATCACATGCATATATTTAAAAATGTTTCATCTTCTTTATGGAGACACATATCATCAAAACAAGGTAACACATTGGTGGTTAGGAGGGATCTTATTTCTCCAAAAAGTAAAAATAAACATTGGCCAAGAAAAAAAATTAGAGGAGAGGTTGGTTCCTCTTGCTCTTTCAAAGAAGGTGATGTCCCATGGATATTCAAGAAAGTTTATCTTTCTTTCGAAAAGGGAGTTATATTGGGTATGAAGGTTCCTTGTTTATATGGGTCCTCACTATGGTGAAACTTTAGTGTGGAACACCATTTTTCGGGGTTAAAATCACATGACCATTTGAACCTTCTAAGAGTACGTATGTCAAAAACATGATTTTATTATTTGTTTTATAAATTCATGCTATGGGATAAAACATAATTAATTTTGTATGTGTTTACTTTGTAGTGTCATTATACTCTACTGGTGCATGGGTCTTTGAACCATGACTTTCCCCAGGACCAACAATGTGCCATATCTAAATTATTTGTGTTTGTACATTGGATCACATCAAAGGATATTCATATGGATAGAATTCCATGACGAAATGAAGAGATAATTGAGATTGTTTGTATGTTTTAGAGGTAACTATCGATGAGTTTCATGGAATTTCTAGCTCATATTATAATTCACCTACTAGATGAGGTTGAATTAGTCAAAGTGGTCTCCTATCATTGGATGTTCTTCTTGTAGAGGTACATGAAGAAATTGAAAGGATTTGTTCGACAAATGGAAACAATGGAGGGGTCTATGGCAGAGGGGCACATATCATATGAGTCTTTCTATTATGATGGTGAGTACATCAAGTCAATCGAAAACACAATACGTGCAGTGATTTGGGATGATGAAAGGGATGAATAAAAAATGGAAGGGGATCTTCTGCAAACAAATGTAAAAAAGGCGCTTGATAAAGAGGAAGTGACTTATCGTTTGTCAAATTTCTACATAGTATCTATTCACACTAAAATTCATAATGTATATTTTGATCTAATACATACTATATATCGGTTTGATTTCATGAATATATATATCATCAAATTAAAAAAAATGATGCTATCAATAAATTCATTTTTTACAATTCAGAGGAAACACAACGATGGGTCGCATTGTACGAACATAAGAGGAGGAAATGGGACAGTGAAAATAAATAATATAAAAGGTTGAATGATAGAAGCATGTCTTATTATGGTAATTTAAAAGAAAATATGTCAGTGATATTCCCCAATAGTTGGGTTGTTGAACAAGTCGGAGAGAAATACAATGCATTTGGTCGTTACCCATGTGTTGAAGAGGATGCACTAAACATAGGGATTGGGTTAAAAAACTCACTAATAATATCTTTGTGTAAATTTTGTAACATTTAAATGCACCTTTGAACTATAACACATATAGTTTATATTTTATTGTTTGACTTATTAGACACGTGACATTGTGATTTTTTCAGTTTTTTATAGGTGGATTTATTCCCATCTTTGCAGGAATATAGGCATAATTTTCACATAGAGGATGTCGACGATGGACGCATGACACAAGATTGTGGAGTGGAAGTCGAGTTATTCCAATCTATTCATGCTAGCCACTGTGATCAAAACATAATATGAGGGACGTTAGGTTATGTTGGAAAGATACAAGAGATCATTCAAGTCTACTTCTGTTCTTTCCAATGTGTTATTTTTAGGTGCAAGTCATGGGACATCTTTGATCATAATAATGTAAAGGAAGATCGTGATAGTGGGATGATATTTATCAACTCTAAAAATATGTGGGATGAAGCTAAGGATGATTATGTTTTCACAAAACACTACAACCAACTGTTTTTTCACCTAGATGTGTTGGATAGGGATTGGTGGTTCGTATTAAGACATGACCATAGATCAAAACATATTTTTGAGAACAATAGTGTTGTCATGCCAAGAGAGGGAGATAATGAGGGTGATAACAATAAAGAGTGACATGTACATGTTTTATTTCATATTTCATATTGTTGTTGTATATTTTTGCTATATTATATTTTTCTCTAATTATATGGTTTTTTATTCATCTTCTGACACATGAAATGTTAAGTTAATTATAACAAATATTTGAACAATTCTAGTTGGTTAATAGTCAATTTGATGCGTAATGTGTTTGTCTTTCAAATTATTTGTGATTGCATGGAACAATTTTTATTTGAACATATTTATATGCCGCTGCATATATTTAAAATTGTTTCATCTTCTTTAAGTATTTTCAATTGTGAAATCCTAAAAAATGTTAAATGTCTATTTGAAATTTTAATGGGATATGAATTTCTACTTTTTATTTTGATATAATTAGATGTAATAATATGGTTTATATGCATGTTTAATAGTACAACAATTTTTAGGATATGTTAACATGAGGATTCAAAAACTGATTTTATGTTCATTTATTTTATAGACTTAAAAGTAAGATTAACAAAAAGTATGGTTTATAATTAGAAAAATAAATTTATAACATGATTTTGTGATAATTTGGTTTTTAACTAAATTAGTGTTTGTTTGTTTTTTTTTGTAAGTGAGTTGAGGTTCTATATTACTGAGAAAAATATGGTACAAACAAGGATGGAGGGGCATCCCCTGATCTTCCAAAAAGGAAACCAGAGCAAGGGTCCTAGTGTTGCACTATCTATATAGGTGGAGGGAGGGTTGGGTCGCCACCCGGGGAAACCGACCCTGTCTCTGAAATCTCGTTTGAAAAAAATATACCATTAGAAATACATAAAACAAAGAACGTATAACATGGGTTGCTCATACATTTATAAACAAAATGACCTTCAGTTGAGGCTACTCTAGTCCAAGAGGATTGGATGGATTTCATATCCTTCCTTCCTTGCCTCGTTCTCCTTGTTCTTCTCCACCATGCGTGTCTTTATGATGCACGATGTTGTTCCATGTCGGTCTAGTAGAGTGATGTCCATGTGGTGGACATAGAGAAGGTAGAGTTGAAATTTTCCTACTAGTCATTCCATTTTTTCTCTTTGGTTCCTCTGGTCCTCTGCTATTTTTCTTGAGTTGGCCTCCAGGTTGCTGAGGCGGCTCAGAAATTCTATGAGTTCCTTCTTATGGCCGTGGTTTTCCACCCTGTTGGTCTCGTTCTTGTTAGGTCTCAACATACTTATCATCATTTTTGTGCACCAATCTTCCTCCACCATTTTGTGGTAGAGGGTTTTCCTAGGCTATGTGGCCCCTGGGTCCCTTATCCTGTCTGCTTCTTGGATGAGTTCCACCCAGGCTTTTCCCTGGCGCTTGGTGTTGAATTCCTGCTCCCATCTGTCAATGACCACTTTGCCTTTTGTGTCAACCTTCTCAAGAAAGGTGCCTTTGGCCTCTCTAGTCGCTTGTTCCATCCTAGTGACATTCTAGGTGCTTGTTAGGAGTTTCTCCCCCTGGGGCCCACTCTTACAATGGCTATTCTTCATTCTTACCATATATGTTTGAATGCAGTGGATTCTGTCGTGACTTTGTCCTCTACTTCTATTTTCCCCTTCTTGGTCTCTATAATTCCTGCTCGTTGGTCTGTAGCTATCCCTGATGCTTCTTCTTTTATGGGGTTTCTTTGTAAGTGATCTTGTCCTAGTGATCATGGATCTCCTGTAAAGGCGTACCTTCCGGTCCTTTTTCTCTATTTCAGAGTGTGTGCGCTTGGGAGCCCTACTGTCGTCCTAGTGCCAATCCTTTTCCTTGCACATTATACGCCATTCTTTTCCTCCCACATAAACTGTTCATGGATGAGGTGTACCCATTCCTTCTCTCGGGCTATCCTTTTGATATTCATCCTTTGTCAGTTGTGGATTACCCTTTTCGCTCTCCGACGGCTAACCGCTATACTTCATTCTATTGATAGGACTGTGGTGTCGTACCTCCTCTTATGGTGTAACTGTGATTTTCATTGTAACTCATGTTTAAAGGGTGGCCTATCGAATTCTGCCTGGATCCTACTTTCCCTTCAATTAATTATGTGCCTCCAGCCTTGATGTGGTCGCCCATACTTTGGCTATCATCATAGTCCTTTCCCGCTAGTTGGGTATAGTCTGTCTGAAACTGGCCATTTAGGATGTTATTCCATGTGGAATCCATTTTTTATCCTTCCTTTTCGACCCCTTCATTAGAAATTCTATTCGCTAGTCCATTTGATGACCTTCAGATCTAGCGCAACTCCACTGTGATGCCCATCTTCAAATTCTCCTAAATTTTTTGTAGGGAGTACACCAAGTGTTAATGCCTCTGAAGTTTTCCCACTTTGGTGCCTTTTTGGAGTTTCCTTACTATGTTGATGACCAACATGGAATATCCTTCCACTACTATGTTGGTCATCCCTTCCCTGTGTAGTATCTCAAGGCCGGGCTCCAGGGCTCCAAATTTCACAGCGTTGTTGGTTGAGTTCACCAAACTCACCGTGTACAGTCGAATAATTTTTCCTTAACTATCCTTGATTACTCCCCCAGTACCTGTCCGTCCTGGGTTACCCTTCGATGCCCCATCAAAATTTATCTTGAGGGATCCCTCTAGTGGCAGTTTCCAATTACGCTCACCTACTTGTAGTTGCAGCAACCATCTCACCTGATTGGTGTTATGTCCTCCTTTCAGTTAAAAGGCCTCTAGAATTTTGAGATCCCGGTCTGTGAGGTGCGCTCCTTCTATACTGTTTCTCTTGTCATGTCAATTGTTTTTTCCTTGATCTTTCCAGCTGTCCATCTTTGGTTCTTGAAGATGCACCAATTCCGTTCCTTCCATATTTCCCAAATGATCATGCCAGGAATGAGGTTCCAACAGAGGTTCACCTCTTCGTTTTCGGTGTAGTTTTCCTTCCATGTGTTTATAGTTGTGGAGATATTACCTCTGATCCTATTAGACTATTGTAAGATTCCTTCCACCCAGTCCCATACTTCTAATATGTAGGGACATTCATCCAAGAGATGGTTCGTTGTTTCCTCCTTATCTTCACATAGGTGACATCTTGAGGGGCCTATGAAACCTCTCTTCTTTAGGTTTTCCTAATTTAGGATTCATTTGTGTAGTTTTCGCCACTGGAAGATTTTTATTTTTGGCCAATGTGGGTTGTTCCAGAGCTTGTCCCATTGTTGTGTCGTGTCTTCATGGTTCTTCTTGGTCCTGGTTTGCTATGTAGTGGCGTACTTCTTTGAGATTTAATTCCCCGCCTGATTTATGCCCCCATCTCAGTTGGTCATTTTCATCCATGACTGCAATTTTTCGTCTCCTCATTTCCTCCTCCACCTCTTTAACTGTTGATGTGGTCTGGTATCTTGTGTGTGGGGTGAGAGTGTTCCAGATTCTCCATTTGTTGCGGTCTTTTTCTTGTTTCCAGTAACGGTAGACTCGGGTTTTTCCTTGCACCATCGTCTCCTGTTGGAGTTCCTCCCGACCCAATTTTTCCATTCTAGGTTCTTGTTGCCAGACATCCTTCCAAAATTGAGTGGTTCTGTCATTCCTTATTTCCCAAAAGTTGTGTGTCTAGATCCAGGTCTTGTTGCACCAGGATAAGATCCAGATGGAAGAACCTTCCCTGGTACCTCTGAAGAGGATTTATTCCTAGTCGCTAATGTCTGGGGCATACTTTTCCTTCCACAGGTTGACCCATGGCGTGGTTGTTTCTTTGACCCATCGCCACAAGAGTTTTACATCATAGGCATCATTGGTCACTTGCAGGTCATGTAGCCCTAGGCCTCCTTTTCTTTTTGGCTTACAAACCTTCTCCCAAGCCACCAGTGCCCATTTTTTTCCTTATTTATGCTCCTCGCCAGAGGAATTCACTTTGTATGGTTCTTATTTTTTGTAGAATCCCCTTGGGGGCTAGGAAAACTGACATCATAAATGTTCGAATAGCTTGCAAAACCAACTTGGTTAGGATAAGTCTTCTAGCTAACTTGAGGGATCTATACGTCCAATTTTTTACTCGGTCTCGTAGCTTGTTGATTATTCCTTCCCAAGTTGATAGCTTGTAGGATTTATTTGTCAGAGGGATGCCCAAATACTTGGTTGAGAGGGATTTGTGGTCAAAGCCCAAGATGTTGGCCAAATTCCTTTGGATAGCAGGGTTGGTATTAAAGAAGAAGATCATAGATTTGGACTTGTTTATCTCTGCCCTCGAGGCTTCCCCAAACTCGTCTAATATTCATTTGTAGGCTTTTGCTTCCTTGACCGTGGGCATGCCTTGGAGTAAGGTATCATCCATGAACTGTTGGTGTGTATAATTTGGGAAATTCTCGTAGGGTTTGATACCTTTTATTTCTCTGTTGTGGTTGCGCTTTTTATTCTTCGACTGAGTCCTTCCATCATTAGGATGAAAAAGAAGCGGGACAACGGGTCTCCTTGTCTGATACCTCTCATGGACCAGTAAGGTTTTGCAAGGGCTCCATTTACTAGTATCGAGAATCTTGTTGTGGATACTAGGTTGACTATCCATCTGATCCAATGTTGGATGAAGCCGAAGGCTTCCACGGTCCTGACCATATAGTGCCATCTAATTTTTTCATAAGATTTCGCTAGGTCTAGTTGTATTATCATCCCCCCTCTTTTCTGAAGCTTCAGGCTGTGGAGAAGTTCATGGGAATGGATAATATTGTCCATTATATGCCTTCCTTCCAAGAAACCTTACTGCTCTTGTGAAACCAGTGTGGGGAGGAGTGGTTTCAATCTATTTTATATTACCTTGGAAATTATATTATACACCACATTGCACAGTGCTATAGGTCTGTAACGATCGAGGGTTTTGGCTTCATTTTATTTGGGGATGAGTATAATCAAAGTAACATTTAGTGCTTTCAGAATGGAGGTTGACCTTCTTGAGTCTTCCACTACACTATAAATTTCATGTTTGACGAATTCCCAATAGGCTTTGAATAACTCCACTGTCAAACCATCTCGGCCTGGGGCTTTTCCATTCGACATTTCCTGGAGTGCTTGGTATATTTCCTCCTCCACAATGGGCTTGATCAGGTTGTGGTTTTGTTCATATGTTACTAGGTGACGGATATGTTGGATTACCTTTTGTATGGCCTTTGTTCTATCTTGGTTAGGTTCCTGGGATATCCTGTGGGCGTGGTTTACCAGAGTTGTTTCAATGTCCTTCTGGGACTCTCTTTCTATGCCATTCTGGTCCCTAATATTCAACATTTTTTTGTGGGCTCTTTTGGCCATGGTTGTTCTATGAAAAAAAATGGTGTTCCTTTATCCTTCCTTTAGCCATATGATTTGGGACTTTTGTCACCAGATAGTTTCTTCTTGCTGGCACCTCTCATCCCATTCCTAGGTCATCTAGATCTCCTCCTTTTTCCGCTCATCACTGTAGCCCTCTGAAATGTAGGTTTCCTGGAGCTTTTTCATTTTTTCTTCAATTATGTTCTTCTATTGGTTTATATTCCCAAAAGTGTCCTTGTTCCACTCCTTGAGCCTATGTTTGATATGTTTTAGTTTCTTGTAGAGTTTGAACATCCTTGTCCCTTGCTCTGGTTGCTCCTCATACCACCACTGTTTGATTTTTTCCTTGAAAGTTGGGTGTTCCATCCTAAATTTGTCGAATCTGAAGGGTTTGTTCTTTAGTGTGGTCTGGAAGCTTGCTTCTAGTTGCACTGGCCAGTGATCAGATCCACCCCATGGGAGGATGTTGCAGTTTAAGGTTAGCCTCTGCATAATGATTGACTCTGACACTAGGAATCTGTCAAGTCTTGTTGCGACCTGATACTGGCTCATTTACTTATTGTTCCAGGTGAACTGACCATTATTGGTTTTTAGATCTACCATCTCCATTGTGTCTATGAAATTTGAGAACTCCTTCGCATCTCTATCCAATCTTCTTGTACCTCCCTTTTTCTCCACAAGTGACGTGATGATGTTGAAATCCCCATCTAGGATCTGATGGAGGTTGTTGGCTTGGTTTTTGAGATCATCTAGGTGTATTAGCATTCCTCACCTATCCTCTGACACCTGGAGTCCATACACATTGGTGCGTAGTTTTTTTTTTATTTAATAACATAATGGTGTTCTCTACTAATATCGGATTGGTGCTTATAGTGTTAAGTTGTGCATAAGATATTTTTTAAAGATCGCTATTATGGGAGTCATTATTTCCCGATGAGTCGTTATTTACGTAGTGCACCAGATAATATTTTTTTATTTGAAATAACCCTGCTACAGTGCGCTAGTTTTGAGGGAACCAATGCATCTATTGTATAAAATGCACTGATTCATTGTGTACTAATAAAATCACTTTCTTAAAACATCCACTAAAACCTCTGCCTCCTCGCCTCTGCTAGTATAATCTTCTATAAATGTATTTTTGGGCTATTTTTATATTATCATCCGCAAAATCCTCCGATAGAGGGTCTTTTCCTTGTAGTGATGTTTTTTCTAGAAATTTCGCATTCGTATCATACCAAGGGTTAGTTGTATTGTTTATATGTTTACGTAACACCTCAACATACAATTATTTAATGGAAGTTGAGAAAGTTGTTGTGAAATTTTGATAGTCAACTTTAATATTGTTTTAAATCATTTCTTAAGCATTTTAAGAAAAGATTGATAAGTGGGAGATTGATTTCATTGGGCCAATCAACCCCATGGTTAAGAACTCAAAGTCCAGGTATATTATTATTACAACTCATTATCTTACATAATGGGTTGAGGCAGAAACTGTTCAGGATTTCTCGACTAATACTACTACCAGGTTTATTTTTGAAAGAATTATCACTCGGTTTTGATGTCCTAGGAGTCGGACTAGTGATCAAGGTGGTCATTTTATTAGTATTACAATATCAAATCTTACAACAAAGTTATTAATCCAACGTCATAAAAGTATCCCCTACCACCCACAAGCCAATGACACAATAGAGGCATTTAACAAGAGTCTGGGGAGAGGATTAATGAAGGTTTGTTGCACAAACAGGGAAAATTTGGATGAAAAAGTTCGAGTAGTTTTATGGGCTTACAAGACAACCATGAAGAAGCTCCACAAGTATACTCCATTTCAGCTAGTCTATGGGAAAGAGGTTGTGGTACTTGCAAATTTCATTACCCCGAGTCTATACATCACACATATTGCACACATGTCAAAGGATGAATCAATTGCAGTGACTGTTACAGACTTGCAAGAACTTGATGAGACCAGGTTTTTAGCATACTTTCATCAATCAGTTGAAAAAGAGAGGCATAAGGCTTGGCATGACAGGAACACTAAGACTAAAACATTTGCATAAGGAGATAAGGTCCTACTTTATGACATTCGATACCATAAATATTTAGGTAAGTTGTGCATGCAATGTTTGCGCCCATTTATAGTTGCAGAGATCTGACATTCTATCACAGTTAGACTAGCGCAACTGGATGGTATAATTTGACCGGGATGGGTGAATGGCGCTCACCTGAAACCTTATATCTCTAAGCACTAACCTAAAGAGTTGTTTTCAAGTCCAAGGGAGAATGTATAATAGTTAGATTTGAATTTTTGCAAAATTTTTGGTTGTTTTTTGAATTCAGTTAATAAAGTCGGAGTGTGCATTGTTGCGACGCGACATGTATTTCAATTTCCCATCTAAGTATTAGTTTGGTGCAAAACTACTTACTCAGTAGATTAGGATCAAAAGAGCCACGATTCCATTAAAGAAATTCATTAAATGTGATGGGGACCCCATTGTGTTCAGAGGAGGGTGAATCTAAACGCAATACTGGTCCATGTGCCACACAAACCCAGTCCAGTCATAGCCTTTATGATTTCTACAATAACTCGTCTAAACGTTGTTAAACCATAAAGCCGCGATACACGAAGATGTCATCGTTATTCATGCCAGAATTCTCATCCATTCAAATGGTAAGGTCTGAAGTTAGCCACGTCCCTAACCAACTAGTGTAGTAAATGCTAGAATCACCCGATAGATTTACTTCATTAACAGTCCTGTCGGACAACTCATTTCCCGATTGTGTTTATTAGATTAATGATGAGTGGCCTTAGTAGTTATTAGAGAAATTATCATCTAATCCTAAGTATAAGGTTATGCGAACTCAGTGTAAGACATGTTGTTTCCGATAGAGAACTTTGTGCCTTGCGATTTATAAATTTTAGTAATGCCTGTGCAATCCCTTAACCCTCAATCATGATCTCGAATCCAAATTAGCATGTCGAAGTCTGTTAATGGTCTAGAGTCACTATGTCGAGAGATACAATAAGCATGAGTTATGTTTTCAAATATGTAGTGCCGAATGATCCATGTGATCCCCGGGTTGAGATCGTGGATGATCTCAAGGGAAAGGTTGAGTAGGTGAAACTCATCGACCTCGACCTAAAAAACTAGGTCAAGTTATCACTAATGAACTTTAGTGTATTCTGGGACTTGGCTCCAGATACAATGGGAGGGATGCAGTTCATCCCAAAGCCATAATTCATCAATTTTTTCAACTCCAGCATCATGAATCTCAGAGATTTACCAGTGTTCGACACGTTTGGTGAGGTTGCGAGGTGTACCAAGTTCCTCATCAGCCGGTTACATGACAGGATCCTATGGCTCGATATAAATTACCCAATTCATGTAGAGGATATGCATCAAATTACTGGATTATTGCTCGAACATGAGGATGTGTCAAAAAGGTTTCAAGGCCCATGTAATCATGGGAAGAAAAAGGGCGAGCCCAACCTATATTAGAAGTTACATACACAATGAGGGGGGTGCACCACCAAGATTGACCCCATTCTCCAAGACATAGTCAAGACCACTTTCTATGTAATTGTTAGCAAGGTCATGCATTCATATTACAAAGGTGAATCCACATTAGATGCCCTATCAGTGGCATATTTTTGTGCCAACAACGTTGTGTTCAATTGATGCAGTTAGCTTGTGGAAGAACAGTTGGTATCCTGTGAGGAGGTGAAGGAGAAGGGCACAACATTTATAAATGGGTACTTTCTAGCTGCATTATCCATGTGGAAGTGGACGTCACCCCTAGGTATACCACTATCACCGATAGACAAGGGACGTCTGGAAAATATGTTTGAACCTTGACATTCAAGGTTGGACTAAAAAAATATAGAATTCAACAATGTCAAATTCTTGAAATGGTAAAAAGGGATAATAGACACAACTTAGAGGTTGTGCAAACCTCAGGAATTGCTCAACCTGAACACGCGCAACATCGTGTTTAGCATGAACCACTACCACACCTTTGTCTTCCCAAGGCATGCCAATTTAGAAGACTTTCACCCTCAGATGATGTCGTTCTACCTGGATGAAGAGGCCTTTGAAAAGGAGGTCATGTCATGGTCACGAGTGAAGCGCAACTGACGCAAGTTGGGGGTGCACTATCTTCTTCCCCCTGAGCTCCTAAAGAAAAGGGGCCAGGAAGAAGCAGTTGGGTTGAGTTTTGATCTAGCAACACCAATAGAAAAGAAGAAAAAGGTTGATATGCCATCCGACTCTGAGACAAAGGAGGATGAGATACCTCTGGAGTGTAAGGAGAGAACACTGCCAGTTTTCCCGCAGCTTATAGACCAGGTTGTCCTCTTAGGTAAATATGTCAATGATATCCTTGTTGTTTCTTTCATAAGAGATGCCACACCCACAAAGCCTCGGACAAGGGTTTCCCATGTTGATTCATTAAATCCACAACTGATATCATCGTCTTTACCTCATACCAGAGCCGCCACCCGCACTGTGTAGACGGTGATTCACATCACTTATGAACCTGAACCAGACACCACTGCATCCACCACCATAATCACCAAACAACCCCCATCACCACAACAACCTCCATCACCACCATAACCAAAATCCCCACTGCAAGAAACAATCATCCCACCCCAAACCACTAAACCTGAGCCTATGTAGTTGGACCCCCCCCCCCCTCAAACTTCTCGAGCATATACCAAAACTCACTTGTCTTCCCCATGAAGTCCCAACCCATTCCATCGTCCCATTTGTACCAATTAATAACACTCTACCTTCAACAGAGATTCAAATTGTACCAATACCGCAAGTCCCAAGCCCTTAGCGCACTCCCTCAACAATCAATGTTAAGGGTGGTATTAAAGGAAGTAGATCTATAGAAATAGTGGTATAGAAACAAGAAGAAGTACTAGAGGTTCAGAAGGAACCTGAATTAACATTTGAATAGAGTGCAACCTTGTTACAAGAACAACTGGAGATAGTACTCCAAAATCCACAACAGTGTGCAGAGATGGTGCAACTCTTCTTGGTGAAAGAAGAGTTGCTCCAATTCCTTCCAGCAATGGTAAGGATGAAACTTGCAGAGATGTCACAAGTTCCATATACAGGGGAGGAAGAGGTGGAGACACCATCGGAGCATTCAATGGCTAGTGGACTCCCACTGCAAGTCTGATTACCCAGGGAGACCACTACTTCCTCTAGTGACCTCGCTCAGTGGCCAACAACACATTTAATAGGAATGATCAGAGCCTCAGCTAATCAATTGGAGCAGAGGCTACATCAAGTCGAGCAAGATGCATAGTTTTCAAAGGAGGAAGCACTCCTTTCCCAAGCACATCAGACACAAGAAGGATATGAAAAGATCTAGGCAAAGTAGAAACTTTTAAGAGTCCAGGAGAAGCTTGCAGAAGCCTAGATAGAGATTTGAAAGGTAGCACCACAACTTCCTGAATCCATTGCAGCAGGAAAGTTAGTGCAGAATATCGTGCTACTCTAGGTATCATGGTAAGAGCTGGCCATTCGCATAGAGAACCTGGAAGCACATTTGTGAGATATTAGACGTGAAGTAGAGAAGCGACCTCAAAAGTTGCAAGAGAAAATGGAAAGTGTTGAGGTTGAAGGGAACAAGGCCATAGTAACTCAGCACTGAAGAACTGCAGAGTGCACAAATATTTTTTGATAGGTTAGTGAATGGATGGAAATTATAGCACTGCGTAACCAAACTCTGAAGGAATTGTGTGTGAAGGTATGGTCACTCAGCGAAGAGGTCACCATTACATTGTATCCTCTATAACAATAGGAAAAATATGACCAGATCCATCAAAATAACAATGAGCTAAATGCTTTATATGAGGCTCTGTCACTAGCTAAGACAGAGCTACGCAATTTCCAACCGGTCATGTAGAAAACCTACTTGCAGATACACCAGATGGATGCTACAGTTGATTCAGAGTGGAACACTTTGGTTGCATCTAAACCCAAGGGATGCATTACGGATGCAACTCAACAGTTTTTGGATGAAGCTTCGTTGTTGGCCAGAAAATGACAGGATAAAGATGACAACCTCCAATGTGTAAGGAAGACAGTCGTCGAGTTGGTTCTAGAGTTGGGCCCTTCGTTTGAAGAGGTGGAAGAAGAAATTTCTTAAGAAAAATATGGAAGTAGATAAGAGAAAGAGGATAAAGTAAAGTAACATGCCTTCCCAAAAACCAAAGAAGAACCGAGGACTTGACTCAAGGGAAATTCAAGCATTATGGTAGGAGCCTGTTGGGCCCTTCATTTTTTGTTAATAGAAGTTGTGCAAGAAATACTACAGTCCCAATTTTGGTTAGCAAGTTGTGCAATTCACAAGAAAGATGTACAAAGTAATGGAGAAAGAAATAGAAAGTGGTTAGAGGTATAGCGCAACACCAGCGCAAAGAAACAGGTTATAACAAGAACAAGAAAGAAAGAAGTCAAAATACAACTGGCTTATATATACGAGATGTATATGATTGTAAAGGGTTTCCGACATTATCATTCATTCCATTTTAGGTTATGTTATTGTAATTAATATCCATCTTGGGAAAAGGGTAGATAGAGCTCTGAAGAATGAGTTGGAGCCATAAAAGGTTGTAACAGAGTAATGACTTGTTATAATATCGAGAAAGAAAGAAGCCTCGGATAACCTTGTTTCTCAATAGTATAGAGTTGTTGTTAGTTTTGGCAAGATAAAGCAGTGCCTGTATCTATTGAATTGTATATGAGAAACCTTATGATGACAATATATGGAGGGACCTAAAATTTTGAAATATTCTATGTAATTCTTTGTCTATGTCTATGAATTGTCATTTTACTTTACTTCTTCATGATTGATAATATCAATATGTTATATCTTGTTTGCAAATGTTCTAGCAACTCTATTTCATTTACTATTAGTTATGAATGGGATCATATTTTCTACTTGTTAGCTCATATTGCGTGAGACTATGTTGAATCATGAAGATTCTGGAGATCTACCTAAGTATTCTCCTTGGCCTTCCCTATCTTCTTGTCTTGGTTGCGCTTCAGGTGAGACTTCTTCTCTCTAGAGAAGATGAAAATTCTAGTTCTCTATACTACTCGGTGCCCTTTTGTGGGTAACCTAAGAAGGACCATGTTCTGATCAATTATGCACCAACAAGTTTGAACCATTTGATTTATTAAAACCACTCATGCTCCTAGGTTAATTCTCCTAGTTGTGGTTCCCTTGAAAAATATATTATTCTTTGTTCATTGATAATTATGATAATCGAAGGAAGTCCCTCTGATTGAAGTGAGGCTCATGTTCCTAGGTGATTTTTAATGCTCATTCCTTGGCTCAAAGAAAATATCTTCCCTCCTTTCAAGATCCTATATAGGGTTTCCTCCTTGGGTAGGATAATGGTAATACTCCTAGGTTCTCTAGGTTCATTCTACTAAGGTGGATACTCTTTTCTTAGCTTAGAGAATATATCATTATATGACTCCTTTGAAAATATTACCATGAAGTAAGTCCCAAGGGTTGATGCTCCTATGGTATCCTTAACCATTCTAACCATTGATGTCTGTCAGGGTATAATAAGGATATAAGAAAGGCCCTAGGGATAAAGATCCTAGTTTCCCTAAGTTAATGAGCCTTTCCTTTCTCTTCAATAAATTAAATTCTTCATTTTATTTTATTTTCTTTGCTTGAATGGAATTTGCATCCTTAGGAAGTATAACAAATGAATGTTTCCTTGTAAATTTTAACCATTTAAGGAAGTCTCGTCATGCTCCTAGGTTTCCTAGGTTAATTTTCTTTTCTTGACTTGAACACAATCTCATCCTTTCTCTCCTTCTTTGAGGTTCCCTAGGTGGATATCCCCATTTGTGATTTCTTGGATTTAAACCTTCTTCGATGGTTCATGATACTAAGTTTGGGGGTTGTTCTGTCTCCCCCAAGATGTCGCGTAAAGAAAATATTTTCTTTCCAACACTTCATTTTAATCGAGAAATACCTGATCCTATCCCACTACCAGAAACAAAGACAAGAGCTATAGTAGTGGAGGTTAAGGAAATTGACTAAGTGGAAGTTTTAAGAACTACTATTAGAGATAGACAAAGAGTATATTTAAGATCATCCAATCACAATGTCAAATTATGAAGTTCTAGAGGAAGTAGAAGACCCATTAGACATAAGGGTAGTATTTGCAGTTGAGGGTGGGATTGATTCGCTTATTATTTCCTTCTGCACTAGAGTGAGAGAGATTTTTTTATTCCTTCATTTGAAAGTGAATTTATTTCATTCATTTCTTTCATCATTCCTTCATGTGCTTGGGTGGGTTGGAAGGAGAGAGAGTTCCCTTCCTATGCTAGGGAATTATTGCACCATCCTTGATCATGTGTTCATGGGAAATCTAACAAAAATCCATGTAAATCCGAAGTAAAATACTCTCCCTCAGCCAACTAGATCCTTGGAAGGAACACTCTATTAACTTATTGGAGGAGAAGAACAATCGGGAACAAGTCCCAATGAAGTAGTTGATCAAATATAGATAACTAGTTGTAACTTGACCTATTGAATCCATCATGTAATAACAATGACCTATATAAGAATACATCCTAATATAAATAACGTCATGGTAATTCTTCTCTCAGTTTTGGTGATAGTATTCATGTTTTACTGTTCTAGTTAATTTCTTGAGTATGGTTATGGTTTTTCGGGTCCATGCTTTTTCGGGTAGCCCATAGTATTGTGTCCATGGATTGCATGTAATGTATCCTATAAAATGCTTGGTGAACTCCATTGTAAATGGGCCTGGGGGTGAGTGGTGAAGGATTACTTATGGTCCTGGAGGTGAGTAGTAAATTCTTACATGGATGGCTTGGCTGGATTGGGTCAAGGAAATGTCCATGTTAAGGTGGAGCATTGAGACTCCATTGTAAGGTACCTTGTGGTTAGCAACAAAAGTTCATATGGGTTGTCTTGGCCAGTTTTTTGGTCAAGGTTTTCTCGAATGCAAAGTTCGAGGTGGAGCAGTGCGTTCAATTTAGAAATGTGGTTCTGTAAAAAGGATGAAGTGTTTATAGTTTTGTAGAACATTGGCACGTCAATCATGTATTTTTATAATAGATGATGGAGGCAAGTTTATTTTTGTGGATTTTCAAGGAATACGGGATTGAAGTGGCATGCTCAGTAATGCCAAGTTGTAGGAAGTGTTGTGGGAAGAAGCGGTTGTGTTATCTAGTAAATCGGTCACCATCAGTTGCAAAAATAATGGAACATTCTGGAAGAGGTATAAACATTATATCTGGTGATTATTCAAATATGAAATTATTTGCTTGTGATGCTTATGTTTTTTATCAACCTTCTAAGTAGGACCCAAATAAAATAGGTAGATATTTGTTATGGTGGTGATGTTAAGGGATGTAGATTGTGGGATCCTATTGCCCACATAATCATCATGGAAAACGATGAATTATTTGATGAATATGCTTTATAAAATAAAAAGTAGTAAAAGATGAAAGGTACAAAGCATGACTAGTACCAGAAGGGTATTTGGAATATATTGATTTCCATGAAAGTTTCTCACCGGCTGTGTTATTACTAGCTGTGTTACTTGATCTTGAGTTAGTACAACTAGATGTTAAAATTATTTTACATGCAATTTTGAATAAGGAGATGTATATGGAATAACTAGAAATGTTAGTTCAATATTGCAACAAAATATTTATTTGCAAACTCAGGAATCATTGTATGGCCTAAGGTAACTAGGAAATGGTACAAGATGTTTTATTCCTTCACGGTGTGCCAAATTTTACAAGTGAATATAACCATTGTGTTTATGGTATATTTATTATCTTGGCATTAAATGTTATGCTTGTTGCAAGCAAAAGCATGTTCAATATCAACAGGCTAGCTCAGTTGGCTAGGATGTTTGATATGAAGGATCTAGGAGTAGCGAAACAAATCTTGGGCATGGAAATACACAGAGACAGGAAACATGGTAATCCTTGGTTATCACAAAAAAAGTATGTGGTGAACATACTCAGGAAGTCTGGTATGAATAATGTGAAACTGATAAAATCCCTTTGGCTTTCCATTGCAAGTTTTCTTCAGGTTTATGTCCTAACTTACGAAGAAGAAAATGGTTATATGTCTCATGTATCATATCCTATTAGGAATTTTTATGTATGTGATGAAATGGTCAGTATTTCACATGGAGTTGATGTTTTCATTAGACACATGAAAAAACGAGGTGAAGAGCATGGAAATGGGTGATGATGTTTGAGATTGAAATGTTTAAGTATTTCACATGTAATTGGTGTTGTGAGTGGATACATGGAAAAACCATGTGAAAAGTATGGAAATGGCTGATTCAATATATTATAATCACAAAAGAAAAAGTATCACCTACAATGTTTGTAGTGATTTATTCTATGGTTATGATTGAGGAGATTTGGACAAGTGGAGACCTACCTTAGGTTATGTGTTGCAAGAATGCAAGGATGTATTGGGTAAGTTTTGACAAGTACATGATAATGTGTTCTATGGTGGTGAAAGAGTTGTGCATTTGACTAACAATATAGCATATGAAAATGGGACAATACATTGTTTTGTTAGACATGTTACTAATGGAGGTAGAAGGCAGAATGGTCCATACTAGAGAAAATTGTACATAGATGTTCTTGTAATCAGTATTGTTAGAGAAGTTATGGATCTCTCATAGTGTTTGGATTCTCTTGGCTTGCAAAACAGGTGATGAATGGGGTTGGGAAATTTATCAGGTAAATTATTGTCAATGTGGAGATTGTTGGACTTGCGACAAGAATAATAATATAAATTTATTGATAGTAAATATTTGGTAGTTTGTATAACGAAGGAAGTTCGTGAATTGATGTAACCAAAGCAAGTTCTTGAACTGATGTAATGATCTAACCTATATTGTATATATACATAAAGCCTCGAAGGACATTTGGAAGGTGGGGTAAACCTGATTGTAAGCCTCTTGAATAATAAAAGATAGTGATACCTTGCCCTGTGAATGTTTCCTTCACACATTCTCAGTTTTTATGAAGTAAATGTTATGTATTATCTGAGTGACCATAATCTAAATCCCAACCATTCATAAAGATTATTACTTTTTAGTAATTAGTACATTTTAGTATAATTTTCTATGTGACATTGTTTTATATGTCTAATGGGATTTGTCTTTTTATATTTGTCTTTTTATACAAATTTATACCAACATATTCAAACAAAAAAACCAAAACTTAAAAGAGTTAGACAACCGCAGTCTATGACTTGTGGTAGAAGGCGTTCATGGAAGCCGTAATTAACAATGTATGCAAAGAAAGGTTTGACCTGGGACTGATGTTACATGGAGGAGACGTTCACGAAGACCAAAGCGAATAATTTATAACATGATATTTCTTTTCATTGGAATGTTTCTCTGTGACAAATAATTTATAGCTGTTACCATGATCTTTCTCTTTCATTGGAAGGTTCCTCAATGGACAGTGTTACATTTTTTTCTTATTTTGCAATGTTACTTCGTGGTTGTTGGCATTATATTTTTATTTGACGAGTAGGGTTACAGTTTGGTCTTCATCTTGCAATGTTACTTTGTAGTTGTTGGTATTATATTTTTATTTGATCAGTAGGTTACATTTTTATCTTCATCTTGCAATGGTACTTCGTGGTTGTTGGCATTAGATTTTTGTTTCACTAATTAATAGTTGTTATCAGTCCAAATATTTAAAAGAAATTTAATAATTATTATAATTAATAACTATGTTTATAATTAATATCTATCTAAAATTTATATAATTCTAATCAATATATAAAGTTGATTATATTTATTATTAATATTTATATAAATTTATATAGTTATAATTTATATAGAAATTGATATAGTTATTATTAATAGCGCTATATGATTAAGAACAAGTTCAAATTCAGAGGGGGGTAGGGTATGTATACCTCTATAGACTTTACTAGTCAAATCGCTGGGTTGAGGGGGTCTGATACACCAATTTGGTGTCTAGCTCACTCACCTTAAAAACTAGATTATTATTATTATTATTAATATAAGGTTGAGTATGAGGATGATGATGATTTTAATGTCTACTAGTGTTAGGATATTTAGACACTTAAGAGTTAGTTAAGATCTACTTGGTCTAATATGTTGTTAGGTAAAAGTGTTTTTCTTTAGTATGCATTAGTATGCATTTGTAGTTAGGCAATCCGACGGTCACGATATGTTCCTGACATAGAGTGATCCGACGGTTCATACTCTCCTCGATCTTAACGACCATTGATCTATGGCTTAACACCTAATTGGTCCATGATCTCTATTTAAAGAGCATGGAGGGTTATTTTCCGATGATCGATTGTGAGAAACTCTCTTGTAAAATCTCTCTGTAATCTTTTTCTTTGCATTAATAAACTGCTCCAAGTGGCTGCATTGGCTGGGGCTGCCGATGTTTCCCCTTAGGGGTTTTACCACGTGAAAACATCCGTGTTGATATTTGATCTGGTTATGTGAGTGGTTACTGAAGGTGTTCGTCCTCTATTGGAATACCTGTGTTGTCGAACAACTAGGACCAAATGGTGTACCTAACCTTAATATGTAAGCTAAGATCACCATAGTTTTGTATTTGTATTTATATTGAGATTTGAATATTGCGAGAAGTGTTCCAAGATCACCATAGTTTTGATGACTTAGGAGGTTAGGAAGATTTGTATTAAGGTAAATATTCTTAAATTGGGATCTGATATGGGTATAGGAATGGCAATCTAAGAGGAAGTGTTTCTCATCTTCTACCCTCTTAGTGTCACAAAGATGATAGATTCTTTCATCTCACAATGTTTTGGGAATTGTCCAACGTCGAGTATGTAGCTTGTGAGAGTTTGTTCTTATTTTAGCAATGCTGATTTTCTTCTTTGCACTTCTCAAAACTAAGAGGCACTTTTGATATTCTAAATTAGGGTTGACCACCTTCTTGTAGTATCTTAATTTCCTTTATCCACTAATTTTTTATCACACCACATATTATCCTTAAATTCATAAGTGACAATATTTGTGATATTCTTGGCATTATGCAATATCGCATCTTCTTGTATTTTCCAATGATTTATCCAAGATTTCACATCTTTATGCCATCCTCGCTTGAGTTGGTTGTGGGTTTTCCTAGATTTTGAAGCAGTTTTAGGGGGCCTCTTGTCATCCATGTTTTTTTTTCTTGTTCTTGTTATAAGTTAGGTATCTAATCATAGCAATTATCTCAAAGGGGAAAGCCTTGATTCTATGAGGAGGATAGGATAGAGTGTATTTCCCTTAATTTTGAGATTATAAGTTATACAATTCTTTTGGCTCTATGTTTTTTTTTTCTTGTTCTTGTTATAAGTTAGGTATCTAATCATAGTAATTATCTCAAAGGGGAAAGTCTTGATTCTATGAGGAGGATAGGATAGAGTGTATTTCCCTTAATTTTGAGATTATAAGCTATACAATTCTTTTGGCTCTATTCTATCTTTCTCCAAGGATATTGTTTTTATCCCAAGGCCAAAGGTTCATTGATTTACAATTGCTTTCAAGGCTACCATAATAAGCCTTTGACGCTCCATTTATCCTTTTTTCAACCCTATATTTCAAATTAAGTTTGTGGTGGATATTGATTCCAAGATATTTTTATGAAGGAACTTCTGCTAAGCTATTGTTGTCATAAATAAAAGTATCATAGGTGATCCTTTTGGATTTTATTGTCATAACCTTTTTTAGTTAGTGTTCACAACCATGCCCATGCTAGAGAAGCATTTCTTGATGATTATTAGTTTCTTACCTACGTCATTGGGACTCTTCACCATAAGAATGATATCATTAGCATAAATAAGAAGGATGATGACTATACTAGAGAGAGGCGGTCCAACACAACATGCATCATCCAAATAATCTTCTAACTTATCAATATAGATGCAAAAAATGGTAGGGTATTATTGGCATCCCGACATATTTTTAAACTTTTTATATCAAATATTAATCTATGTAGCTGCCTAACTGGGGTCGTACATTTTTCTGTTCTTCATAAGTAATTTTTGAAATGACAAATGTAGGTTTTCTGTTATTCCTAGTGTTTTTGTTTTCATGCTTCTTTCATGATTGAAAGTATGAAAACGAAACATTAAAACTTATGACTGTATTACTGCTCTATTTAAAAGTTTATGAAAGGCAAATGGCCTCACAGTTTTTGTTAACAAAGTCTTTGTTCCTTGCTATGAAGTTCATTCTCTTTGTTTCGACTCCTCGAATATGAAGCATGCTTATGGATTGTTATTTGAATCAACAAAGGTCAATTCACTTTAATCATCGATATATTTTTGTGTGGTTCTTGATCATATGTTCCCTTGTCACTATACTTTGGTTTATAAAATTTCCCTCTCCCAAACATTAGAACCTAACCCACCTTGTTGTGCAATCATTTTTATTTTAATGCACCTGGTCATGGCCTGTACTATGTAGGAGGTGGCAGTCCGACTACAGTGAGCCCATCATTTTGAAGCTCAGTCTTGGGTTTTGCAACACTCCTCACATTCATTTCAATCAACGCCTATCTTTTTGTTGAGGGTTTTTTTTTCATATGCCATAGATTGTTGATGAGTTTCAGGTTTGAAGTTTAGTTTTGGTCTACTCTTAGAAATCCTCTTTACTCACTCTGTTTCCTTGATTGCTTGTCGAATTTCCCATGGCCTGAGTTGTTAGGATTGAACCCAATGGCTCTCAGAACTTGCTCCTGTGAAATGATGCAAGGGAGGATCTCGAGGGTCAATGTTGGCTTGTATTCCTTGAGAGATTCTAGGGTTTTAACCTACAAACCACTCAGGAATTCGCCCTCTCATTTGAAGGATGTCGAGCCAAGGTTGGGGAAATTAAGCTTGAAGTTACAGAAGAGTTTTTAGGTAAAGCAACAGGTCTTTCTACGAGCCGACATAAGTGGTTCAAAAATGCTAAGGTCGAGGAGGTTCCGTGGAGTCTTTTCTTTACATCTTGAAAGATCAATTATTGTGATAAAGGTATGCCAGTGTCCCTGTTAAAAACCCGATGGCATGGTTTGCTTGCAGTGTTGAAACAATTTGTGATGTGTGAAGGTCATTTTGGTTTCGTTTTTCTATATCACCTACATTTTCTCATGAATTTCATTGGGTTTCCATTAAACATGCCTTATTACCTATGGAGAAGCCTGTATAAAATGGAAAAAAGGTATAAGACACAACGTTTGGATTCAAGCATGTTCCACCATGGTCTGATAAAAATAATGCTTGTACATCAATTGAAGTTATAGAACGATGACTGTGATGACTTCCTAACCTGAAATGGATTTGCTAACTCCAATACTGTAGAAGTTGACAACCCCATGATTGAGGAAACCATAGTTTCTCTCGGAGCATTCCCTTCATCTACACAGCCCTTTGTTACGACCACCCACAGTAAGCCTATACCCAACCCAAAGGTTGTTGGAAAGACCCATGAACAAGATGCACAGCTTAACGCCTCTGCCAAAGATGCAAACAGATCTTTAGGCAAACCATCTAAAGGTGATATTGATTTAAGTTTTAAAAACAAAAGGGCAGGTAGGTTGATTTAAAGGAAGCTATGAAATAAATCAAACCCTCATGTGAGCTCGATCGAGATCCATGAGAGCTCGTATTCTGAGATTGATAGGCTTATGGTTGAAGAAGACCCTCATTCCTTCCAAACAGATCTCGATCATTCTTACAATTTCGTGGATAATCTGTCGCCTTGTCTAAAATAAAGGGAAGGGTTTCTAGGAATTAGGTTTGGTAAAAAATCTACAGGCCACATTGGGGATGTTTTAGTACACAAGCATGGATATTCTCAATCAACCATCGCACAATCACAATGCGAAACTTGTCTGTTCTAGATTGATAAGTATTACACCGATATACACATTTTATAGTCAAAGATCAAAGTCCCTGTTGATCAGGTTGACCCCTTGACAAACGAAAATCATAAGATAATTTCTATTATTAAGGGACAAGGAAAACACTTGAAAACAACTGGGAACATCATATTAAAAAATGTCGAGACTGCAACAGTGGTGATAAATTATGAAATCATGTGAAACGATTTGATTTTACAGTTAAAGGTAAGATTTATTTTTATCTTAAAATAGTGTTATATTTTGTTCATTGAATAAATTAGATTTCATTACTAAAATAGACTAGCTACATAATCAACAGATTCTGTAGCCAGTCTATTCTAATTCGAAATATGGAAATTATTGGTTAAATGTATATATGAATCTCTCTATTTTATCTTTTTTTTTTCAGGATATTTGGGAGTCTATGGTGACCAAGTGATCTGAAGAATTTTTTGGGGGCTTGTTAGCCATATCTATGGTCCATTTTTGTATAAACAAGAATAATTTTTTATTTTTTTTAGCTTTTTAAAGATTTTGTGTGATTTGGGGTGGTTATATTCCCCCTCTATTTTTGTAATCAATAGATGATTAGCTCTTATCTCATAAGATAAGACAGCTACCTTTCTGAACCCTTTAAAAACTCATATTTTTCTAAAGGAATCATCTTGGCCTCGGGTTGAAGGTGGACAGTTTCTTCACGAATTTAGATGGAACATATGTTTACATTTCTGCTTTAGCTCTCTGTAAATGTTGTTTTCATTTATGGTTCATTTATCCTGATAATTAAGTAATTGTTGATAGCTTTTGTCTTCACAAATTATTATGTCATCAAGATAATATCTTTAAATATCGTCCACATTTTGATGCTTCAGATATTAAAAATAGTGATCACTCGTTCAATCCAAATGATAATGTTTTTCTTTAATTTTGTTGAATGATTAAAAGCAGGTTTTTACACTTAGATTTATCTTACGTGTAATTGCTTGCAATCACAAATACCACAGCTATTATTTGTGTCTTATCATTCTATCATCAAAATCCAACAGTCAATATATTGTTTTTCATTTATTCCGAACAGTTTGAAGGTTCACTGCAGTTTTATCTCTTGGACAGGCTGGCTGGACATTCTATAATCATACAGATGATTGGATGTATGTCGATTAACTCGTTAATAGGTTAGTTTATTTCTATTCATTGTTTGTTTGTTTTTTGAAACTCTTATATGCGATCTGGCTTTGACCGTCTACATATTCCCGTTTCATAGTATATTTTCGATTTAATCTTATAGACAAATAAAGATAAAAACAAAAATAGTTTATTTTCTTTCTTTATCTGCTTTTGTTAAAAGAGCCATCCTTTCATAGATTTTTGTGAGTTTAGATTAAAATTCACAACTTGTACATCATGCACATAAATTAGATAAATAGATCTGTTGTGTAAATATTATTTAAAATAGTTATATGTATACGTATGTACATAAATACTCTAAGTAGTTATTTGTTAGTTTGTTCTTTTTCTTTTATTTGTTTCTTTTAGGACTTTTAGATTGGCCAACGGAGCCATTAAACCTGTCAGAGCGAGTCATACCAAATGGCTTGGGTTATTCAAACAACCCCAGACCGGACTCGTTCTTCCAATTGATGGACGACCATTTTTGCCCGTCAACAGATGGTGCTAGAAGGAGGGACTGAACACTATTGATGGCATGTGGAGGTCGCAAGACTCCTCCCCCACACACCTGCTCCCCTATAGTAACAAGAAGTCGTTCTGATGACAATATTAACTCTCAAATAACAACCACCTCAAACAAAAATCCACAGATTATCGTTGAACCAATAACACCAACTCCCCTAGGGTCTGACGTACAAGAAATTGTTCATCAATCACTTCTAAGGACACATGATGCTTTGGCCTGTATTAGAAAACCAGGTCGGCCACTGAATCAACCATTAAATTTTTCTGATATTAGAGAGCAACGTGAAGTCACTGGTCTTATCCTAAATCCTACAGATCCAGATCACATCCCCACTCCTACAGCCAGAGGATCTGGTATCCCACCATCACCACCGCCTTCATCTCCCTCCTCTTCAAGAGAGGAGTCATTGGCTGAAGGCATTTCTTCATCTCAACCTTCGATACCACCCACGCCTATGGCAAATCCAAATAATCCTGCCATACCATGGCTCAATCAAGATGTTGTGGCCATACCTGGACCCCAACATCCTTTGCCTAAACATCCAAATAAATGGATCCCTAAATTCGATCTAGATTCCAAGCAAAACGCTGAGGATCACATTAAAAAGTTCATGCTAGCCATTAGACTCCAAAGCGTAGAACATGAAGATGTAGTATGTAGACTTTTTCCGTACACATTTGAAGGCAATGCCTCTACTTGGTAATTTTCCCAACAACCCCACACCATTGTATCTTGGGATAGATTCAAATCTTCTTTCCTTGAGAAATTCAGAGACGACAAATCTCCCAAAGTCTTAGTCATGGAACTCTCCAGTTTAAATATGAACCCCAAGGAAAAAATAAAAGACTTTGCTCAAATGTTTCTAACATTAAAGAATCGAATCTCCACTGATTCAATGCAAGATGAAAATATTAACGTTGCATACTACACCAAAGCCTTACACCAGAACAAAGAAATCTGGGTAAAAAGGTCTAAGAAGGCAACATTATTGGAAGCCTTCGAGGAGACAAGCAAAATTGAGAAAGATATTCTATGCCTAAAGGACAATATTAGTAATGAGGCAGATATTACCCCATCTTCCAAGAAGAAAATATAAATTCTTCCTAAACCTCCCCAAACCAAAACTCAATTAGAAAGTTTAGATCTGGAAAGTTTACATAAGGTTGTTCAGAAATTGTCAAATCAAGTTGTAGATTTAAGGAGATCAACTGAAGAAGCTTCTTCAAGAAAAGGGTCTTACAAACCCCCTTTTAGAAAGCCTTTTCCCACAAACTGACCCATTTTAAATTCTGAAGGCCTTAATCTAGAAAGCCTACAATATGTTATCTAGACAATCTTGGAAGCACATGATAACTTAGTTCCCCCCGAGATTTCTGAAGACATGGCTAAACAAGAAATAGCGGAAGAGGATGAATCCTCTCCCAACATCTTCGGGCATTTTCCGGATAGTATCTTTCAAGCCAATTTTGAAATGGTGCATCCTTACAATACCAGAAGCAAAACAAATAATAAATCCTCTTCTGAAATTGGAACTAATGCACCCCAAAAACAATTTAAACAAACTAGAGATAAACAGAATTTGGCAACTCAAAGTTTAAAATATGATTTGATTGAAGACCTTAAGAAACTTAGACCTAATATTTATGTTTATGAATTATTGAAATTTCCTTTTCTTCTGCAAAATATGCTTTAGAACATTTCAGAAAACAAAAAAAACAACAATATGAAAACCAATAAATTTGCAGTAAAAATCCCTAAAAAACCTCAAAAGGTCCCTGTTAAAATGACACTAGAACCCTCTAATAAAAGAGACCTTGCTGTAAAAAGCATAACAAATGTAGATAAAATAATTCCAGGGACTGCGACTAAAAACCAACAAAGTTCTGTTGTTAATAATTGTAGAAATGTCCCACCTTTTTTGTTGACCTTTGAAATTTTCAATAGGAATGTACATAATTGTATGGTAGATTCTGGCACATCGTCAAATGTAATGCCTTTCTCTGTATGCCAAAAAATCAATGCTGAAGTTCAACCTTCCAGTCTGAAAATTATTCATCTTGATCGGACCAGTGTTAAGGTAATAGGTGGATTAAAAAATGTCCTTATCAAATTATCATCTAATCCTAAAGTCCACCAGATTATTGATAAAATTGTCGTTAACATCCCTGAATTATATGGCTTATTTTTAATTAGGGATTGGTCCGAACAGTTATATGGTTACTTTGCAATAGACCGGTCTCATTTATGGCTACCAGAAAATGGAAAGACTAACAAAATCAAGATCAATCGTGAGCGTTACCTCAAGATTATGGTAACTGATTTAAATGACGTTAATGAACCATTTCTTCTTTCGCTAATTCACCCAAAATGCAGGGAGTGAACACCTTTCTCGGTAACTTCATGGCTGAAACTTCTACCATTTCTAACCCATAACAACAGTCAGAACTCATGACATACACACAGTCAATAGTTCTCCCTAAGGTGTCACATACAACTGATGAGAATCACATATGGTCTCTCTACTTCGATGGATCCAAATCTAAAGAAGGAACCGGTGTAGGATGTGTTCTCATTGACCTAGCAGGTATCAAAACTTTGATCACTTATCGATTAGAATTTGAATGAACAAACAATACGAATAAATATAAGGCACTTCTGCAACGTCTCAGAAAGGCACTAAACTTGAAAATACAAAATTTAATGGTATTCGACGATTCATAAATTGTGGTCAGACAGGTAAGAAATTTCATTCATTGCCTATCTCCACACCTATAAAGTTTTCAAGTTGAGGTATGGAATTTAATGCACAATTTTTTTTCATTTAAAATTAATTCCATTCCAAGATTAAATAATTCTGAGGCCGACTTGTTGGCTAATGTTGCTTCTAAAAATTTTCCCGCAGAAGGCCTTTCTCCAAATGCATTTCCGGTTGAGTTGTTGTTCAGACCAGTCGTCCCATACAACATCACTAATTGGAGAGTGTTCGATGATGATCAACAGATAATCAGTTTCCTGCACATGCAAAATACTTTCCAAGGTGTGGTTTTCGATGAAGGCACCCACGACGAAGACCTGCATAATTTTACAGTAATATCAGACCCAAGGTCTCCGGAATCAACATAAGATCCGGTAAATTCTATCCCAAAATTTGTGGTAAGATTAGAAAATTTTTATGATTTGCATGATAAATTCAAGAAATCAGTAAATTGTAAAACAAATAGTTCTTCCTTGACCCGTGAAAAAGTGAATCTAGGAACTAAAGATAATCCGCAATGCATCAATTTGGGAACGAGATGTTCTGAGCATGAGAAGTCATCCTTTATTAAGTTGTTTAAGGAATTTAAGGACGTCTTTTCTTGGACATATGATGCTCTAAAAATATTTGATCCTAACGTTATACAACACATCATTTCCATGAAACTCTAGACTCAACCTTTTCAACAAAAGTTGAGAAAGATGCACCCAAAACTTGAACCAATGATCAAGAAGGAACTAAACAAACATTGAATGCAAAGATAATCTTCCTGGTGAGACATACACAGTGCATCTCTAACCTTGTCCCTGTGAGGAAGAAAAGTTGTGAGATCTGACTATGTGTCGATTTCCAAAATTTAAACCGAGCATCTGATAAAGACAACTACCATGTTCCTCCGATGGAACAAATTCTCTAGTAGGTATCTGGTTCTGAAAGATTGTCACTGCTAGATAGTTTTTCAGGGTATAACCAGGTCCTCGTGTCTCCTCCAGACCAGCTAAAACCCACTTTCCGTACTCCGTGGGGTACCTATGCTTATAGAAAGATTCCCTTTGGGCTTATAAATGTCGGTGCCACTTTCTAGAGAGCGATGGATATCGTTTTTCGCGGTCTAATCAATCAATCTGTAGTAGTCTATCTAGATGATGTCACTGTTTTTTCAAAGAATAAGGGATATCATTTAGCTCATCTGAGATCTGTTCTACAACAATGTCACAAGTACGACATCTCTTTAAATCCTAACAAATCTGTCTTTGCAGTGGAACAAGGCAAACTGCTTGGATTCATAGTATCTAATGAAGGGATGATCATTGACCCTGAGAGGACTCAATTCATTTCAAAACTTCCTCCCCCCTCTTCCAAAAAGTCTATGCAATCATTTTTAGGTCAGATAAATTTTGTTAGAAGGTTTGTCCCAAGTTTTTTAGAAATGGTGAGGCAATTAAAAAACTTAATAAAAAGTGATGTGCAATACCATTGGGGACCTCAAGAAAGTCAAGGTTTTGACTCAATTAAAAAATCTATAGTGGAGGCTCCATCCCTAATGAGCCCTAACTTTTTGTGAGATTTCACTCTTTACACGTTTGCCTCCGATCGATCTTATGCTACTATGCTAACCCAAAGGAATGTTGAAAACAACAAAGTTCCTATTGCCTTTATGAGCTCAGCCTTTAAGGGAGAAGAGCTTAATTATCCAGTTGTAGATCAGTAGGCTTACGCTATTTTTAAAGAGGTAAAACATTTTTGATCTTATCTACTGAAATCTAGAATGAAAGTCATTGTTCCTTACTCCGCTGTGAGAAATTTATTAATACAGAAAGAATTGGGTGAGAAACGGGCAAACTAGGTCACATCCTTACAAGAATATGACCTCAAGATCACTCCAGCAAAAATTGTTAGAGGCCAAGGTCTATGTAAATTAGTTTCTGATTCGGTTATAGAACAACAGAATCAAACCGGTATGTTAATTGAAGAACATCATAATCAAAATCAAATCTGTTGTGTACAAAATCCTACAAGTCCTTGGTATTTAGACATTAAGTTTTATCTAACACACGGTTCGACTCCTCGTCAGATTGATCCAAAAAAGAGGAGAACACTGATATTAAAATATGCACCTTTCCAACTGGTGACTGGTATATTGTTTCGCAAAATTTTTGATGGAATTCTTATGAATTGTCTAACAAGAGATGAAGCAGATAAAATCTTATCAGAATTTCATGCAGGAGAAGCTGGTGGGCATTTCAGTGGAGACACTACTACACACAAAGTATTCAGGGCGGGGTATTACTGGCCCACTCTTTTCAAAGATTCCCATGCATTATGCTGCAAATGCATAATTTGTCATAAGGCTTCTGGACGAGTACATAAGGCAGCATTCCTGCTGCAACCTATCTCGGTGGATTTCTCTTTTCAGCAATAGGGTCTTAACATCATTGGCCTAATTAACCCCACTTCCTCACAGTATCATAAATACATCATTACAACGACATATTATTTCACTAGATGGCCTGAGGTTGCACCCTTAAAAGTGGTAAACACCAATTAGGTAATATCTTTCCTTAATTCAAACATCATCACTCATTTCGGTATTCCTGAATTTCTAGTGTTCGATAATGCTTCATATTTTTCGTCTCTCAACATGAGTGCCTTTGCTTTAGCAAAAGGAATAAAACTAAAGTATTTTGCTAGCTATTACCCCCAAGGAAATGTTTTGGTCGAAATGACAAACAAAATCCTAATCAAGATCATCAAGAGGACGGTCTCCGAAAACCACAAAAACTGGCATAATGCACTATTCAATGCAATCTGTGTTGATAGGGTAACTCCGAAAATTGTTGTTGGTAATTCCCCCTTTTTCCTCATTTATGGTAGGGAAACAATTCTTCCGCCACACGTTCTCCTTCCATCTCTGCAGTTATTGCAGAAGGTTCAGGAAGAAGACTATCTTCCTTTGGAAGGTCAAATTAATGTTTTGCTAAAGTTAGAAGAGGTAAGGACTCAAGCAAAACAAAAATTGGATCAACATCAACTTATTGTCAAAAGATGGTTCGATTCGAATGTTGCCTCAGACATGAATTTTGAGGTAGGTCACTTTGTCCTCAAGTGGGACAAACCTCATGAGGGGAAAGGCGAGCATACTAAGTTCCAAAACCTGTGGTTGGGACCATTCTTGATTGCTGAAAAACTAGGTCCGGGTTCTTTTTGCCTGCATAATTTAAAGGGACAACCAGACACCTTCTCGGTGAATGGAAAATCTCTCAAAAGGTATTTCATCTGACAAATCTCAGATACACCTTTTGTACATATTTTTCTGCTTTGTTTTCTTTTTCTTTTCATTTTTTTTTCTAATTTGTTTTTATTTTTATTTTTGTTTACTAGTTTTTTTGAGTCAAACTTGCCTATATTACAGTTTAGTTCAGGAGACAAGAACAAAATGCTTCATATTGAGAAAACTGTCAAGGGCTGTCAGAGCATCAATTGTTGTGTTTTTCTAAAAACGTAGACCAGTTAAAAGTGATATTTTGTTTGAGAATTGATTTCTTGGTTTCGATTTGCATGTGATGACTATCTTTAAAAAACTCTTTACGTTGTCCCTGATCCTATGAAAAACAACTCAACGATGCCTCCTTGTCCTTGAAAATTAGTTTTATTAATAAACTATTTTCAGATCTTGATGAATATTAGCAAGAAAAAATTAAAGGCCTAGAAAATATTAAGTTGTGTAAAAACTGGAATTTTCAGCATCACCTCGCTCTACTGAGTGTCTTTAAAACTATATCAGATTATGAATAATTTCCCAAAGAGTTGTGGGAAGTGTTTGTAAACCCACCAGGAAACTGAACAGGTCTGTTGGTAGTAGGTAAATGCCTGCATGATGCCAAGAAAACTTCGTTGGAGTACTAAACAGGCCCGCTGGCAGTGAAGCGACATCAGGTTAAAGAAAATTCTCAGATATAAATTTTGATTTTGGCCATAAGCATCCTTCATTCTGATTTGAGATTTCTTGGAGAAGATATAGGCGCCATAGTGGGTTAATTGACATCCCTGTCGAGGCTATGGACGCCTGTTGGTAGCAGTGGCCCTGTCAATAGTATTGGAGCCATTAAATCAAACATCATGGCTTTCGTTTGTTAAGTCTGTCACCATATTTCATTCTTCTTAACGCAAGATATCTCAAGCTAGACCACATCATGATTATTAAAGATGCTGAAATGAATTTTCAGTTGTTCTTTGATTTGAAATCATTCAAACATTTCTAGCCTGAACTCGTCAGTAATTCAAAGATAACTGCTTCTCCCAACAAGTCGCCATTGTTGGAAGCTCGACATATTTTTAAAATTTTTATATCAAATATTAATCTATGTAGCTGCCTAACTGGGGTCATACATTTTTCTGTTATTCATAAGAAATTTTTGAAACAACAAATGTAAGTTTTCGATTATTCCTAGTGTTTTTGTTTTCATGCTTCTCTCATGACTGAAAGTATGAAAACAAAGCATTAAATCTTATGATTGTATTACCACTCTATTTAAAAGTTTATGAAAGGAAAATGGCTCCACAGTTTTTGTTAACAAAGTCTTTGTTCCTTGCTATGAAGTTCATTCTCTTTGTTTCAACTCCTCAAATATGAAGCATGCTTATGGATTGTTATTTGATTCAACAAAGGTCAATTCAATTTAAGCATCGATATATTTTTGTGTGGTTATTGATCATACATTCCCTTGTCACTATACGCTGGCTTATAAAATTTCCCTCTCCCAAACCTTCGAACCTAACCCACCTTGTTGCGCAATCATTTTTATTTTAATGCACCTGATCGTGGCCTGTACTATGTAGGAGGTGGCAGTTTGACTACAATGAGCCCATCATTTCGAGGCTCAGTATTGGGTTTTGCAACACTCCTCGCATTCATTTCAATCAACGCGTATCTTTTTTCTCAGGGTTTTTTGTTCATACGTCACAGAATGTTGATGAGTTTCAGGTCTGAAGTTTAGTTTGGTCTACTCTTAGAAACCCTCTTTACTCATTGTGTTTGCGTGATTGCTTGTCAAATTTTCCATGGCCCTGGTTGTTAGGATTGAACCCAATGGCTCTCAGACCTTTCTTTTGTGTGATGATGCAAGGGAGGATCTCGAGGGTCAAGGATGGCTTGGTTTCCTTGAGAGATTCCAGGGTTTTAACCTGCAAACCGCTCAGGAATTTTCCCTCTCATTTGACGAATGTCGAGCCAAGGTTGGGGACATTCAGCTTGAAGTTACAAATGATTTTTTAGGTCAAGAAACAAGTCTTTCTGCGAGCGGGCAGAAGTGGTTAAAAAATTCTAAGGTCAAGGAGGTCCCATGGAGTCTTTTCGTTACATCTTGAAAGATCAATTGCTGTGATAAAGGTATTCCAGTGTCCCTATTAAAAACTCGATGTCATGGTTTGCTTGCGGTGTTGAAACAATTTGTGACGTGTGAAGGTCGTTTTGGTTTCATTTTTCTATATCACCTACATTTGCTCATGAATTTCATTGGGTTTCCATTAAACATGCCTTATTACCTGTGGAGAAGCCTGTATAAAATGGAAAAAAGGTATAAGAAGCAATGTTTGGATTCAAGCCTGTTCCACCACGGTCTGATAAAAATAATGCTTGTACATCAATTGAAGTTACAAAATGATGAGTGGGACGCCTTCCTAACACAAAATGGATTCTATAACTCCAATATTGTAATCTCAAGTCTATTATTAAGCTCAAGTGTATTATTAAGGGACAAGGAAAATGCTTGAAAGCAACACGGAACATCATATTAAAAAATGTTGAGACTGCAACAACGGTGATAAATTCTGAAATCATGTGAAACGATTTGATTTTAAAGTTAAAGGTATGTTTTTTTTTTATCTTAAAATAGTGTTATATTTTTTTCATTGAATAAATTAAATTTCATTACTAAAATAAACTAGCTATAGAATCAGCAGATTCTGTAGCGAGTCTATTCTAATTCGAAATTTGGAAATTATTGGTTAAATGTATATCTGAATCTCTCTATTTTATCTTTTCTTTCAGGATATTTGGGAGTCTATGGGGACCAAGTGATCTGAAATTTTTTTGGGGGGCTTGTTAGCCATATCTATGGTCCATTTTTGTATAAACAGGAATAAACTTTTTTTTTTTTTCTAGCTTTTTAAAGATTTAGTGTGATCTGGGGTGGTTATATTCCCCCTCTATTTTTGTAATCAATAGATGATTAAATATTATATCATAAGATAAGACAATTGCCTTTCTGAACCCTTTAAAAACTCATATTTTTGTAAAGGAATCATCTTGGCTTGGGGCTGAAGGTGGATAGTTTCTTCACGAATTTAGACGGAACATATGTTTACATTTCTACTTTAGCTCTCTGTAAATGTTGTTTTCGTTTATGGTTCGTTTATCCTAATAATTAAATAATTGTCAAAAGCTTGTGTCTTCACAAATTATTATGTCATCAAGAGAATATCTTTAAATATCGTCCACATTTTGATGCTTCAGATATTAAAAATAATGATCACTCGTTTAATCCAAATGATAAGGTTTTTCTTTTATTTTGTTTAATGATTAAAAGCAGGTTGTTACAATTAGATTTATCTTATGTGTAATTGCTTGCAATAACAAATATCACAGCTATTATTTGTATCTATCATTCGTCATCAAAATCCAACAGTCAATATACTGTTTTGCATTTATTCTGAACAATTTCAAGGTTCACTACTGGTTTATCTCTTGGACAGGCTGGCTGGACATTCTATAATCATACAGATGATTGGATGTATGTCGATTAACCCGTTAATAGGTTAGTTTATTTCTATTCATCGTTTGTTTGTTTTTTGAATGTCTTATATGCGATCTGGATTTGACCATCTACATATTCTTGTTTCATAGTATATTTTCGATTTAATCTTATAGATAAATAAAGATAAAAACAAAAATAGTTTATTTTCTTTCTTTATCTGCTTTTGTTAAAAGAGACATCCTTTCATAGATTTTTGTGAGTTTAGAAATTAAAATTCGCAACTTGTACATCATGAACATAAATTAGATAAACATATATGTTGTGTAAATTTTATTTAAAATAGTTATATGTATACGTATGTACATATATACTCTAAGTAGTTATTTGTTAGTTTTCTCTTTTTCTTTTATTTGTTTCTTTTAGGACTTTTAGATTGGCCAACGGATCCATTAAACCCGTCAGAGCGAGTCATACCAAACAGCTTGGGTTATTTAAACAACCCCGAACAAGACACATTCTTCTAATTGATGAACGATCATTTTTCGCCTGTCAACAAGTATAGGGGAAAACCTTGCTTAACTCCTACATTATAGTTAGTTTCCTTTGACCAACACTCAATACTTTCTTAAACTTGCCAATAAATTTCTCATATATTCTTAGTGCAATGACTCTTAACTTGAAAGGTACTTTAATCTCTTCTAACCTATTCCAAAGGTTTGTCCTCGACATAGTGTCAAAATATTTTCTAAAATCAATGGAACAACAAAGGAGATTAGTTTTATCATTAAAATACTCATGCACAATGATCCTCAACGTAACAAGGTGGTCCATAATAGAATGGTAACCTTTAAACCCATCCTATCCTCTAACTCCTTTTCCATGGATTTCTAGCCATGTGTCGATCTTCTTTTCCAAAATACTTCCATATAGCTTAGCTAAAATGGGGCTAATCATAATGGTCCTATAATTAGAGGGATTTCTTTTATTCCCGCTTTCAAAAGTAGGTACTATGAGGCTTTGATTCCAAGGTTTTGGGAAGCCTTACTCGATAACTAAATTGAAGAGATTATGTATGTGAGGGATGAGAATCTAGGTTCTCCAGTTTTTTATATTTCATCTTGGTAACGTTTGATGTCCTTAGTTTTTCCTTTTTAGAGCCGCTTAACCCCAAACTTAATGATTTCTATAAGGAAACACTTCATTCTTTGTAGAGTTGTTTGGCATGTTGTCTATGACATTAGGGGAATCATACATATTTTTAAGTTATAAATTCCAATCCTTCAAGGGAATCCTATTATTTTCTTTAGTTTTACAGGTTAGAATTTTCCTCTATAATTTCTTAGGATCTATCTTAAATAGGTAAAAAACATTCTCTTTCTTTTTATTGGTACAATATTTTCTTCATTGATTTAATTAAAGTTTTGTATCTATATATCTTATTAGATTTTAAATATGCATGGAAATCATTCCTAATTCACTACAAGAAAAATACCCTCTAGAGGAGGTTATAGTGAAGGATTTTAGTGTTAAACATTTGATAAAAATTGTCAAACAAACCTCTACAAAAACATTTGTTTTTGGTAGTGGATGGTTTTGTTGATGTTATAACAAAATTTCATTACAACTAAAAAAATTTGGGTGGGCAAAGGTTGTAGTGAATATTTTTCCATGCGATGTGCTTCACAACCCATATGCATTAGTGCACTTAAAACATTAACGCATCGGTGCATACATTGCACAATAGGCATCATACGAGTCCTAAAATGTTGGATCCCCAATGCATTTATACAAACTACAACCCGATGCTTTAATAAAAACAATGCACCAATAAAATCTATTATATTGAGCGTTGATGTGTTCTTCAACTTAAATCCCCATTTCTCACATGTCAACCAAAGCACTGGGGCTATCCAAGAAATATGGGGCATCAATTCTCTTATAAACATAAACACATCGATGCCTTAATAGGAATAAAGAACCCGAAAAATCAATGATAACATGCACTGGTCCATTAAAAAACAAACAGGACCAGTGCATGATGTCCAGAAGGATCCGATGTGAATTCATGAAAGACAGGCATCGGTGCACTTATCAATTTAACGCACCGATAAGTTGTATTATTATTACAATTTTTTGTTGAAATATTATTAATATCGATGCTTTTTAAATTTATGTTAGGACCGATGCGTATTATGTTACAACATGGGTGTGTGTTATAATTAAAGTCATATTTATCATTGAACACATCAATTGTCATTTTCTCTTTTCAGAAGCATCGACCTATGACACTACACAATTATTGTTATTTTTTAATTCCACTGTTTATAAATAAAAATGACATATATCTTATAATAGTATTCATATAAATTAAAATTTGATTACTACATTTGGATATGATGTCTCAATTATCTCATTATATCATTAGTGTTTGCATCTCTTCATTATAATATTTAATCATCCATATATTTATTCAATGATGTAACATTTCACAGTAACATTTGACAACAAAAAAGACTAAAACAAAAAATATTTTATTATATATGAATAAGAATCTCTTTGTCATACAAAATGGGACCCTTATTGGTAACCCCTTGTCTTTCAATTGAGATAGTGCTATTTCCATTACATTAAAAAAAAATGTCTAATTTTTACAAACAACTATTTAAAAAAATACAGCATACATTGATATCCAAATATATAGATCATAATTCTTTGTTGGAACCATTTTCATATGTGCTCGAGCTACTTCCATAATTTGGGTTATTTGGTCAAATGTTTTTTTGATGGGCTCGATTATTTTCCACTTCTTCAAATGATTTAATCTACAAAAATAAAAATAAAGTGTAATGAGTGTATCTGCATTGGTGAGAATAATAAAAATTGAAATAAATAAGATACATGAATTTAAATTGAAAAGAAACATACCATAGAAAGAATCGAGTCCTGAATGATACACATTTTTTCAAAACCAAATCTCATGCCTTATGTCAACAACTCTTCTATTGGCACATTTCCATACTTGTTTCTTGCAGTGTTAATATACCCCATAATAAATTATAGATTTAATATAAAATATTTTGTTTGTTTCATTAATTATAAAATGGGAGAACTAGAACAACATAGATACTTACAAATTCCATAATTAATTTTTGATATGCAAACATATACTCACAACCCTTTCTTAGCCCAATGCCAATCAATTATTGTGATGGTTCTTCTTTGTATGTTAGCACCTCTTTAAACACATTCAAGGATGGTTGTTGTAAAACAAATTAAAATATACAAAAAAAAATCTTAAGTTAATGCTATAAGGAAATAAAAATTACTCACAAACTTTTCTATCAACCTTTTCTTCCTTGTCCTGTTTTATGTGCTGAATGAGTTCCATTTTATTTTATTTTCTACAAGAAAATACATGAAAATTAATAATTAATGCTAAATTGTCTATTTATATGTAACTAATAAAAAAATTCAATGATTTCATACATTTGAAGAACATTGTTGTTGAAATGGCTCCTCATGCAATGCAATGATTTCCATTTCTTTTACCATCTCCTTGTACATTTTTTTTGAGATTCCTACTGACATATTTCGGATATCATGTTGTTGATCCTTTGGTATTTTCATAATCTTCCTCAAAAAAGTAACATGATAGTTAAATATTTTTATATTGATATATGAAAAATACATATAACAAGTTTAATATTAATAAATTTGGAATGATTTGTAGTAATATATAGATATTCTAGAAAATCAAGGAATATTTCTTTTTGAATGATTATTTTTTATTGTTGTATGTTTTTGTTATTGCAAGTCTTGCAGGTTTCAATGACCATTTCTCTAGAAATGTTTCTTGTAATTTTGATATAGCCTGGTTATTCGAATCATTGGATTGATTTTTGTACTGTAAGTGGAAAGTGAATTATTACGTTCATTCCAATATATCCCTCATAGTTTTATAAAAGTTTTCCCCGAGTTCATTAACTTCCAGCACCACTCCAGATGAGCTAAGAACCAATTCATCATCATTTACATCTTCTATAATTTTTATTTTCTTAGGATGACATTTTCTTTCTTCATTGTTGGTCCCAACTGTATAACATTAAACATATGTGAATTAATAGATTGTTTTGAACATGTTATCTAATATTTTAAGGTAAAAAATTAATGAAAAAAAAAAATCATATTGAACATAATTTTTTCATTCACATCGTTCATCATTTAAAAAAATTTCCTTCAAGATTTTACTCTCTTCTTCACTGAAATCATAAATAATGTTCCCAAGCATCATCATTTTATGGCTCTGCAGGACACACACTAACCAATACATATTAGTTAAACTTACATATAGTTCAAACATATTAATTTTTTATATAATTTACAAAGAACTTGTCTTTTTAACATATTAATTTTGTATAGAATTTATAAAG
Organism: Picea glauca; assembly: GCA_000966675.3. Taxonomy (NCBI): domain Eukaryota; kingdom Viridiplantae; phylum Streptophyta; class Pinopsida; order Pinales; family Pinaceae; genus Picea; species Picea glauca. Next base: position 334,403 of record JZKD02S1907744.1, read on the forward strand.
AACTTTTCTTCTTTTCCTTTTTGGATGTCCTATATTTGTATCCATTATAATTTTTGTTACTTGAACTATTCTCATACAATTTTTTATCAATATACAACCTGTACCATTTAATACATAAGATATTAAATATATTTTATAAATAAATCACATAATTTTCACCAAAAAAAATCTCGATGGGTTGTATTAATATTAAAGAATCAATGTGTTACATGTTATCAAACACACCAGCATAAAAAAAAATATTTAAAAGAATAGTAAATTAGAGTGATGCACAATATATCATTAACAACATGATGTGTTCAATGTTAAAAATGCACTCAGAATTTTTTTTCAAAAAAAATAAATTAGAACGATGTGACAAGTGTCATTAACAACACTGCTCCAATTTAAAAAAACAAAAACAAAAACTGTTTGTATATGTAAGCACGCTAGAGAATTATATTACATAAGACACACCAATTACCTAAAACTGTATTTTTAAAAGAGTGATAGGGTCGAGAGGGTTTTGATCCAATGCATCACATGTCAAACCTATTTTATATGGAAACATAAACCCATTAAATCTAAAAATCCAAAATGAAAATCTATGATTATTAAGTGATAGAGGAATTTAAACCCTAAGTTGAAGTTTTTCAGTCACAAAAACAAGAAGAAGCAAGGGTTTAAGGTAAGTACGATATTTTTTTAGTTTTTTTATGAATCACAAAACCCTTCGATTTCTGATTTTACAAATAATTTTGATTCTCCAAGAGGGTTTTGAATGAATTACCATATCCTACGAATTCTTATCTTCTGAATAATTCTTCTTTCAAAAGTATTGATCTGCTGCTCCATAGTGCTCCTATGTATGTATCTCTTACAAATTTATACCCTGTAAATTTTGGAAAAGTAATAAAATATTGAATAGCTTAGTACCCATGAAATAATTTATCAAAATTGTTTTAAATGAATCACCATAGTTACCTTCAAATTCCGATATTCAAAACAAATTATGTTCTTCTAAAGTATTATGTTGCTCCACAGTGCTCTCCAGTATGGCTCTCTTGCAAATATTTCCACTATAAATTTTGGTAAAATAATGAAACAATGAACAAGTTTTTACTATTTAAATGACTTTATGAAATTAGATTTTAAATTCCTGCTCATTTTTCAATTGTAAAAAGACAAAGTGACATTTCTTTTTTTAATTTCAAAACTTTAAAGTGAATTTATTACTTTAATGCATCGGTGTCGATATGTATACAACACACCGGTGCATTTTAAAGTTTTGGAGCGCCGATATTGGATAATTATTTTTATTATTATTTGAATTCATGGGACCGTTGCGATGTGTATATAAACACCCGATGCTTTACAATGTTATAGACGCATCGATGCGTGTTTGTTATAGTAACGCACTATTATGTTTTGAAATTTATCTGAATTTTTATTTGCACACAAAATAATATATTCATCTTAAAATATTTTTCATGATGCATCCACATGACTTACAATACATCATAGTATACATTTTTTAATTAAAGTCGCCTTATTCTTAAAAATAATTTACTATTGATTTTGCTCAAACACAGAGAGAGAAGCTTAGAATATCAAATGGCAAATTATTCAATTTCTATCCTATTCCATATTGCTCAAATTCCATCGTGAATTTCTCCCTTTCCATCTCGAGTAACTTCATATTTTATTTATATTTTGATTATCTAATTGAATTTATTTTTGTTATTCATGTCAATTTGAATAAAAAAAGTATCCAAATTTGCAGGATCCTAATTCAAAATTAAGTTCAGATGTAGATAATATTCCATTACTAATTCAAAAACATTGGAATCTCTTATCAAGAGCAATATACCGCAAGAATTTGGTAGATGAAATGGAACAACCACTTTACACTACCAATAGTAACATGCCATCTTCTAGCCGCAATCCTGGCTCAACGATGGTAATAATTGTTTTATATAATGTGACTTGAAAAAACAAATTGCATTGTGCTTACTAATATCATCGATGTACTAATATTCAATATTTTTGAAATTAGGATTTTAGTGATGATGAGCGACCTACGTATAATCTTTCATTGCACCCCACTACAATGTCAAATCGAGAAAAGGTTGCAATAAGAGAACAAATCAGAAATCAATCATACCATGAATGGTTTAAGTAACCACATATTCAATTCTCACTACGTCCATATTCACCAATTACGAATGACTACAATAATAGTAGTTCTTCAGAAGTTGGCAATGGAGTCAATGAAATAGAGGTTGGTATGGATGATTATTTATGAGATACAACTTCCATGGAGACAATGTTTTTAGATGCATTCCAGAACAATGAGTGAGGGGATGATGCTCATATCACTGATACCTTATTTGAAATTTTGAAATCTTCTTCCACCACCCCTCTCTTTGGACCTAGCCTATCAAATTCTACCCCAATGGGGAAAATAATGTTACTTTACAACTTGAAAGAAAATTTTGGCATGTCAAGCACATGATTCTCAACAATATAGTGGTAATTGATAATCATTAAGTCCCTTATAATTTGAGAAATATTGCCAGACAATAAACATTAAAAACAATTGATTTTATGAATGCTAAATAACATTTTACATTTATATTTCTCACTAACTACAGGTTATTCAAAGATAAGTTTCTTATGAGTGATAATGTCTTTCCAGGTAGTTGCAAAGAAGAAAACAAAATGTTGAAAATATTGGTGTTGAGTACATATCATATCATGCGTGTTCAAATGATTGTATTATGTATAGAGGATAATATGAAGACAAAGAGATATGTCTGAAATGTGGGCATGAAAGATATCATAAATCAAATAAAAAGGGTAAATCACATGGTCCTCCTCATAATATTTTGAGGCACATGCCTATAATCCTAAGAATTCAAAGGCTCTTTCGTTGCAAATAATTATCTATGTTACAGGGATGGCATGCCTCGCACACAAGTGAGTTGGGAGTTATGTGAATCCCAACATATTCAATATCCATGAAGCATATAAAGGATACATGGCCTGAAAAAATTTAGATATGGAGTACAAATTCTGGGACTTAGCATTTCCATGGCTGGTGTCAACCCATATTCCTCCAAAACACAAACTATTGTGTTTGGCCTATAGTAGTGATCAATAAAAATATCCCTCCTTGGTTTTCCATGAATACTGAACATATTATGTTGGCTTTTATAGTCCCTTGTATAAGACAAGTGAAGAATATGGATGTCTACTTACAACCATTGGTAGATGAGTTGAAAGAATTATGGGAAGATATACATGTATATGATGTATCAAGACCCTTCACAACAGAGAGGATTTTTACATTGTATGGAATATGTTATTACACCACACATGATTATCCATGCTTAGGAGTTTTCTCTGGTAAATTACATGTTTATTTATATGTTTATATATGTAACAATATTTTTTGGCATATTTAATTCGTTGTGATTGGTCTGGACTTTGACACTAACATACTCTATTGGATACATTAATAATTTCACAGGTCTTGTAAAAAAAGGCTATCATGGATGTAAATTTTGTGGACCTTCTCTAAGGATAGGTGGTCCAACCAACTACGAAATCTAGTGTATGAATTCTCTAGGGTATTCCTCTGAGAGAAACACCCCTATAGAAGAGAAACATCTTCTTTCAATGGTAAACCATAGAGATCCCAAAGTCCTTCAATAGAGACACCATCAAAATGGCTTAAATCATATGAGAGAGAGAGAGAGAGAAGGAGAGGGAGATTACATAAATATTTGATTCAAATGGGGAGCCTATTTTCAATGATCCATAATTATTCGAGACCTATGTTGAGAAATTTTCCATTAGGATGAAAAAGAAATATGTCTTTTATGATCTCCCATATTGGGAGCATATTAATATTTTTCACTTACTAGATCACATGCATATATTTAAAAAAGTTTCATCTTCTTTATGGAGACACATATCATCAAAACAAAGTAACACATTGGTGGTTAGGAGGGATATTATTTCTTCAAAATGTAAAAATAAACATTGGCCAAGAAAAAAAATTAGAGGAGATGTTGGTTCCTCTTGCTCTTTCAAAGAAGGTGATGTCCCATGGATATTCAAGAAAGTTTATCTTTCTTTGGAAAAAGGAGTTACATTGGGTATGAAGGTTCCTTTTTTATATGGGTCCTCACTATGGTGAAACTTTAGTGTGGAACACCATTTGTCGGGGTTAAAATCACATGACCATTTGAACCTTCTAAGAGTACGTATGTCAAAAACATGATTTTATTATTTGTTTTATAAATTCATGCTATGGGATAAAACACAATTAATTTTGTATGTGTTTACTTTGTAGTGTCATTATACTCTACTGGTACGTGGGTCTGTGAACCATGACTTTCCCCAGGACCAACAATGTGCCATATCTAAATTATTTGTGTTTGTCCATTGGATCACATCAAAGGATATTCATATGGATAGAATTCCATGACAACATGCAGAGATAACTGAGATTGTTTGTATGTTTTAGAGGTAACTATCGACGAGTTTCATGGACTTTCTAGCTGATCTTATAATTCACCTACTAGATGAGGTTGAATTAGTCAGAGTGGTCTCCTATCATTGGATGTTCTTCTTATAGAGGTACATGAAGAAATTGAAAGGATTTGTTCGACAAATGGAAACAATGGAGGGGTCTATGGCAGAGGGGCACATATCATATGAGTCTTTCTATTATGATGGTGAGTAAATCAAGTTGATCGAAAACACAACAGGTGTTGTGATTTGGGATGATGAAAGGGATGAATAAAAAAGGGAAGGGGATCTTCTGCAAACAAATGGAAAAAAGGCGCTTGATAAAGAGGAAGTGACTTATCGTTTGTCAAATTTCTACATAGTAGTTATTCACACTAAAATTCATAATGTATATTTTGATCTAATACATACTATATATTGGTTTGATTTCATTTTTTACAATTGAGAGGAAACATAACCATGGGTTGCATTGTACGAACATAAGAGGAAATGAGACAGTGAAAATAAATAATTTAGATGGTTGAATGGTAGAAGCATGTCTTATTATGATCATTTAAAAGAAAATATGTCAGTGATATTCCCCAATAGTTGGGTTGTTGACCAAGTCGGAGAGAAATACAGTGCATTTGGTCGTTACCCATGTGTTGAAGAGGATGCACTAAACATAGGGATTGGGTGAAAAAACTCACTAATAGTATCTTTGTGTAAATTTTGTAACATTTAAATGCACCTTTGAACTATAACACCTGTAGTTTATATTTTATTGTTTGACTTATTAGACACGTGACACTGTGATTTTTTCAATTTTTTATAGGTGCATTTGTTCCCATATATACGGGAATATAGACATAATTTTCACATAGAGGATGTCGACGATGGATGCATGACACAAGATTGTGGAGTGGAATTCGAGTTATTCCAATCTATTCATGCTAGCCACCATGATCAAAACCTAATATGAGGGACGTTAGGTCATGTTGGAAAGATACAAGAGATCATTCAAGTGTACTTCTGTTATTTCCAATGTGTTATTTTTAGGTGCAAGTCATGGGACATCTTTGATAAGAATAATGTAAAGGAAGATCGTGATAGTGGGATGATATTTATCAACTCTAAAAAGATGTGGGATGAAGCTAAGGATCATTATGTTTTCCCAAAACACTACAACCAACTGTTTTTCCACCTAGATGTGTTGGATAGGGATTGGTGGATTGTATTAAGACATGACCATGGATCAAAACATACTTTTGAGAACAACAATGTTGTCATGCCAAGAGAGGGCGGTAATGAGGGTGATAACAATAGAGAGTGGCATCTATATGTTTTATTTCATATTTAATATTGTTGTTGTATATTTTTGTTATATTATATTTTTCTCTAATTATATGGTTTTTTATTCATCTTCTGACACATGAAATGTTAAGTTAATTATAACAAATATTTGAACAATTCTAGTTGGTTAATAGTCAATTTGATGCGTAATGTGTTTGTCTTTCAAATTATTTGTGATTGCATGGAACAATTTTTATTTGAACATATTTATATGCCGCTGCATATATTTAAAATTGTTTCATCTTCTTTAAGTATTTTCAATTGTGAAATCCTAAAAAATGTTAAATGTCCATTTGGACTTTTAATGGGATATGAATTTCTACTTTTTATTTTGATATAATTAGATGTAATAATATGGTTTATATGCATGTTTAATAGTACAACAGTTTTTAGGATATGTTAACATGAGGATTCAAAAACTGATTTTATGTTCATTTATTTTATAGACTTAAAAGCAAGATTAACAAAAAATATGGTTTATAATTAAAAAAATAAATTTATAACATGATTTTGTGATAATTTGGTTTTTAACTAAATTAGTGTTTGTTTGTTTTTTTTTGTAAGTGAGTTGAGGTTCTATATTACTAAGAAAAATATGGTACAAACAGCGACGGAGGGGCATCCCCTGATCTTCCAAAAAGGAAACCAGAGCAAGGGTCCTAGTGTTGCACTGTCTATATAGGCGGAGGGAGGGTTGGGCTGCCACTCGGGGAAACCGACCTAGTCTTTGAAATCTAGTTTGAAAAAAATATACCATTAGAAATACATAAAACCAAGAACGTATAACATGGGTTGCTCATACATTGATAAACAAAATGACCTCCAGTTGAGGCTACTCTATTCCAAGAGGATTGGATGGCTTTCATATCCTTCCTTCCTTCCTTGCCCTGTTCTCCTTTTTCTGCTCCACCATGCGCGTCTTTCTGATGCAGGATGTTGTTCCACGTCGGTCTACTAGAGTGATGTCCATATGGTGGACATAGCGAACGTAGAGTTGGAATTTTCCTGCCAGTCATTCCATTTTTTCTCTTTGGTTCCTCTAGTCCTCTGCTATTCTTCTTGAGTTGGCCTCCAAGTTGTTGAGGCGGCTCAGAAATTCTATGAGTTCCTTCTTATGGCCTCGGTTTTACACCCTGTTGGTCTCGTTCTTGTTATCTCTCAGCGTACTTATCATCAATTTTGTGCACCAATATTCCTCCACCATTTTGTGGTAGAGGGTTTTCCTGGGCTATGTGGCCCCTGGGTCCCTTATCCCGTCTGCTTCTTGGGTGAGTTCTGCCCAGGATTTTCCCTGGCGCTTGGTGTTGAATTCCCGCTCCCATCTGTCAATGACCGCTTTGCCTTTTGTGGCAACCTTCTCAAGAAAGGTGCCTTTGGCCTCTCTAGCCACCTGTTCCATCCTAGTGACATTCTAGGTGCTTGTTAGGAGTTGCTCCCCATGGGGCCCCCTCTTACTATGGGTATTCTTCATTCTTACCATATATGTTTGAATGCAATGGATTATGTCGTGACTTTGTCCTCTTCTTGTATTTGCCCCTTCTTGGTCTCTATAGTTCCTGCTCGTTGGTCTGTAGCTATCCCTGATGCTTCTTATTTTATGGGGTTTCCTCGTAAGTGATATTGTCCTAGTGATCATGGGTCTCCTGTAAAGGCGTACCTTCTAGTCCTTTTTCTCTATTTCAGAGTGTGTGCGCTTGGGAGCCCTACCGTCATCCCAATGCCAATCCTTTGCCTTGCACGTTATATGCCATTATTTTCCTCCCACATAAAATGTTCATGGATGAGGTGTATCCATTCCTTCCCTCGGGCTATCCTTTTGATATTCATCCTTTGTCGGCTGTGGATTAACTTTTTTGCTCTCCCACGGCCAACCCCTATACTTCATTCTATTGACATGATTGTTGTGTCGTACCTCCTCTTATGGTGTAACTTTGATTTTCATTGTAACTCATGTTTAAAGGGCGGCCTATTGAATTCTTCCTGGATCCTACTTCCCTTCAATTAATTCTGTGCCTCCAGCCTCGATGTGGTCGCCGGAATTTGGCTATCGTCATAGTCCTTTGCCGCTAGTTGGGTACAGTCTGTCTGAAAATGGCCATTTAGGATGTTATTCCATGTGGAATCCATTTCTGATCCTTCCTTTTCGACCCCTCTGTTAGAAATTCTATTCACTAGTCCATTTGATGACCTTCAGATCTAGCGCAACTCCACTGTGATCCCCATTTGCAAATGCTCCTAAATTTTTTGTAGGGAGTACGCCAAGTGCTAGTGCCTCTAAAGTTTTCCCACTTTGGTGCCTTTTTTGGAGCTTCCTTACTATGTTGATGAACAACATGGAATATCCTTCCACTACTATGTTGGTCATCCCTTCCCTGTGTAGTATCTCAAGGCTGGGCTTCAGGGCCCCAAATTTCGCAGCGTTGTTGGTTGAGTTCACCAAACTCACTGTGTACAGTCGGATAATTTTTCTTTGACTGTCCTTGATTACTCCCCCTGTACCTGTCCATCCTGGGTTACCGTTCGATGCCCCATCAAAATTTAGCTTGAGGGATCCCTCTGGTGGCGGTTTCCAGTTACGCTCACCTACTTGTAGTTGCAGCAACCGTATCACCTGATTGGTGTTATGTCCTCCTTTCAGTTAAAAGGCCTCTAGAATTATGAGATCCTGGTCTATGAGTTGCGCTCCTTATATTTGGCAGTTGCATCTCTATAATATTTCTCTTGTCATGTCAATTGTTGTTTCCTTGATCTTTCCAGCTGTCCATCTTTGGTTCCTAAAGATGCACCAATTCCGTTCCTTCCATATTTCCCAAATGATCATGCCAGGAATGAGGTTCCAACAAAGGTTCACCTCTTCGTTTTTGGTGTAGTTTTCCTTCCATGTGTTTATAGTTGTGGAGATATTACCTCTGATCCTATTAGACTATTGGAATATGCCTTCCACCCAGTCCCATACTTATGATATGTAGGGAAGTTCATCCAAGAGATGGTTCATTGTTTCCTCCTTTTCTTCACATAGGTGACATCTTGAGGGGCCTATGAAACCTCTCTTCTTTATGTTTTCCTAAGTTAGGATTCGGTTGTGTAGTATTAGCCACTGCAAGATTTTTATTTTTGGCCAATGTGGGTTGTTCCAGAGCTTGTCCCGTTATTGTGTCGTGTCTTCTTGGTTCTTCTTGGTTCTGGTTCGCTATGTAGTGGTGTACTTCTTTGAGATTGAATTCCCTGCCTAATTTATGCCCCCATCTCAGTTGGTCATTTTCATCTGTGACTGCAATTTTTCGTCTCCTCAATTCATCCTCCACCTCTTTAATTGTTGATGCGGTCTATTCTCTTGTCTGTGGGGTGAGAGTGTTCCAGATTCTCCATTTGTTGCAGTCTTTTTCTTATTTCCAGTAATGGTAGACTCGGGTTTTTCCCTGCACCAGCGTCTCCTATTGGAGTTTCTCCCATCCCAATTTTCCCATTCTAGGTTCTTGTTTCCAGGCATCCTCTCAGAATCGAGTGGTTCTTCCATTCCTTATTTCCCAAAAGCTATGTGTCTAGATCCAGGTCTTGTTGCACCAGGATAAGTTTCAGATGGCAGAACCTTCCCTGGGGCCTCTGAAGCAGATTTCTTCCTAGCCAGTAATGTCTGGGGAATACTTTTCCTTCCACAGGTTGACCCATGGTGTGGTTGTTTCTTTAACCCATCGCCACAAGAGTTTTTCCCCATAGGCATCATTGGTCACTTGTGGGTGATGTAGCCCCGGGCCTCCTTTTCTTTTTGTCTTACAAACCTTCTCCCAAGCCACCAGTGCCCATTTTCCTTATTTCTGCTCCTCGCCAGAGGAATTTCCTTTATATGGTTCTTTTTTTTTATAGAATCCCCTTGGGGGCTAGTAAAACTGACATCATAAAGGTTCGGATATCTTGCAAAAGCAACTTGGTTAGGATAAGTATTCCAGCTAACTTGAGGGATCTATACGTCCAATTTTTTACTCGGTCTTGTAGCTTGTTGATTATTCCTTCCCAAGTTGATAGCTTGTAGGATTTATTTGTCAAGGGGATGCATAAATACTTGGTTGGGAGGGATTTGTGGTCAAAGCCCAAGATGTTGGCCAAATTCCTTTGGATAGCAGGGTTGGTATTAAAGAAGAAGATCATAAATTTGGACTTGTTTATCTCTGCCCTCGAGGCTTCCCCAAACTCATCTAATATTCAATTGTAAGCTTTCGCTTCCTTGACCGTGGGCATGCCATGGAGTAAGGTATCATCCTTGAACTGTTGGTGTGTATAATTTGGACAATTCTCATAGGGTTTGATACCTTTTATTTCTCCTTTTGTGGTTGCGCTTTTTATTCTTCGACTAAGTCCTTCCATCATTAAGATGAAAAAGAAGGGGGACAGTGGGTCTCCTTGTCTAATACCTGTCATGGACTAGTAAGGTTTTGCAAGGGCTCCATTTACTAGTAGCGAGAAGCTTGTTGTGGATACTAGGTTGACTATCCATCTGATCCAATGTTGGATGAAGCCGAAGGCTTCTAGGGTCCTGACCATATAGTGCCATCTAATTTTTTCATAAGATTTCGCTAGGTCTAGTTGTATTATCATCCCCCCTCTTTTCTGAAGCTTCAGGCTGTGGATAAGTTCGTGGGCATGGATAATATTGTCCATTATTTTCCTTCCTTCCAAGAAACCTTACTGATCTTGTGAAAGCAGTGTGGGGAGGAGTGGTTTCAATCTATTTTCTATTAGCTTGGAAATTATCTTATACACCACATTGCACAGTGCTATAGGTCTATAACGATCGAGGGTTTTGGCTTCATTTTCTTTGGGGATGAGTATAATCAAAGTAGCATTTAGTGCTTTCAGAATGGAGGTTGAACTTCTTGAGTCTTCCACTACACTATAAATGTCATGTTTGATGAATTCCCAATAGGATTTGAATAACTCCACTGTGAAACCATCTCGGCCTGGGGCTTTTCCATTGTGCATTTCCTAGAGTGGTTGGTATATTTCCTCCTCCATAATGGGCTTGATCAGGTTGTGGTTTTGTTCATATGTTACTAGGCAAGGAATATGTTGGATTACCTTTTGTATGGCCTCTGTTCTATCTTGGTTAGGTTCCTGGGCTATCCTGTGGGGGTGGTTTACCAGAGTTGTTTCAATGTCCTTCCGGGACTCTCTTTCTATGGCATTTTGGTCCCTAATATTAAGCATTTTTTTGTGGGTTCTTTTGGCCATGGTTGTTCTATGAAAAAAAATGGTGTTCCTTTCTCCTTCTTTTAGCTAAATGATTCGGGACTTTTGTCACCAGATAGTTTCTTCTTGCTAGCACCGCTCATCCCATTCATGGGTCATCTAGATCTCCTCCTTTTTCCGCTCCTCACTGTATCCCTCTGAAATGTAGGTTTCCTGGAGCTTTTTCATTTTTTCTTCAATTATGTTCTTCTCTTGGTTTATATTCCCAAAAGTGTCCTTGTTCCACTACTTGAGCCTATGTTTGATATGTTCTAGTTTCTTGTACAGTTTGAACATCATTGTCCCTTGCTCTGGTTGCTCCTCATACCACCACTATTTGATTTTTTCCTTGAAAGTCGGGTGTTCCATCCAAAATTTCTCGAATCTGAAGGGTTTGTTATTTGGTGTGGTCTGGAAGCCTGCTTCTAGTTTCACTAGCCAGTGATCAAATCCCCCCCATGGGAGGATGTTGCAATCTAAGGTTAGCCCCTGCATAATGATTGACTCTGACACTAGGAATCTGTCAAGTCTTATTGCGACCTGATACTGGCTCATTCACTTATTGTTCCAGGCGAACTGGACATTATTGGTGTTTAGATCTACCATCTCCGTTGTGTCTATGAAATTTGAGAACTCCTCCGCATCTCTATCCAATCTTCTTGTACCTCCCTTTTTCTCCACAAGTGACGTGATGATGTTGAAATCTCCATCTAGGATCCAATGGAGGTTGTTGGCTCAGTTTTTGAGATCATCTAGGTATCTTAGCATTCCTCACCTATCCTCTGACACCTGGAGTCCATACACATTGGTGCCTAGTTTTTTATTTATTTAATAACATAATGGTGTTCTCTACTAATAGATGATTGGTGCTTATAGTGTTAAGTTGTGCATAAGATATTTTTTAAATATTTCTATTACGGGAGTCATTATTTCCCAATGAGTCGTTATTTACGTAGTGCACCAGATAATATTTTTTTATTTGAAATAACCCTGCTACAGTGCGCTAGTTTTGAGGGAACCAATGCATCTATTGTATAAAATGCACTGATTC
>JZKD02S1907744.1:346536-368256 GCA_000966675.3 Picea glauca
TGATTAGGGTTGCATCCATATTTCAGTTGAAAATCCTCTAGAACTCGAAGGTCCTGGTCTATGAGTTGTACTCTTCCTGTTTGGCAGTTGCAGATCCGTACCGTTTCTGTTGTAATGGAGATTATTGTTTCCTTGATATTTTTTGCCATCCATCGTTGGTTCCTGAAGATGCATTGGTTCCTTTCCTTCCATATTGTCCATATGATCATTTCAGGGATGAGGGTCCAACATAGATTCACCTCTTTGTTTTTGTTGTAGTTCTCTTTCTAGATGTTGATAGTTGCAGATATATTACCTCTGATCCTATTAGATTGATAGAAAATTTATGTTGTCCAATCCCAAACTTCTGTTGTGTAGGTACATTCATACAAGAGATGGTTCATTGTTTCCTCCTTCGTTTCACATAGGTGACATCTGGAAGGACCTATGAATCCTCTCTTCCTTAGGTTTTCATAAGTTAGAATTCAGTTGTGGAGTATTAGACACTGGAATATTTTTATTTTTGGCCAATGGGGGTTGTTCGAGAGTTTATCCCATTGTTGTGTCGAGTCCTCTTGGTCCTAGTCCGCTATATAGTGTCTGAATTCTTTAATATTGAATTCCCCACCATCTTTGTGCCCCCATCTTAGCTGGTCATTTCCGTCCATGACTGAAATTTTTCATCTCCCCAATTCCTCCTCCACCTCTTTTACTATTGTTGTGGTTTGGTCTCTATTTTGTGGGGTGAGAGTGTTCCAGATTCTCGATTTGTTGTGATTTGTTTCTTGTTTCCATTAATGGTAGACTCTAGTTTTTCCTTGTGCAATCATCTCCTGTTCAAGTTCCTCCAAGCCTTGTTTTTCCATTCTAAGTTTCTTTTGCTAGGCGTCCTCCTAGAATCTAGTTGTTCTTCCATTTCTTACTTCCCAAAAGCTATGTGTCTGGATCTAGGCCTTGTTGCACCAGGCTAGGTTCCAGATGGCAGATCCCTCTCTATTCTCTTATGTCCGAGGCATACTTTTCCTTCCACAGGTTGACCCATGGCGTAGTGGTTTCTTTGACCCAACGCCACCAGATTTTCACCTCATATGCATCATTGGTCACTTGCGGGTCATGTAACCCCAAGCCACCTTTGATTTTTGGTTTACATACCTTCTCCCATGCCAATAGTGCCCATTTTTTCCTTGTTTCCTCTCCTCGCCACAAGAAGTTCCTTTGTATGGTTCTTACTTTTTTTAGTATTCCCTTGGGGGTTGGGAAAATAGACATCATAAAGGTTGGAATTTCTTGCAAAACCAACTTGGTTAGGATAAGTCTTCCGACTAGGTTGAGGGATTTGTACGTCCAATTTTTTACCCAATCTTGTAGCTTGTTGATTATTCCTTTCCAACTTGATAGTTTGTAAGCTTTGTCTATTAGGGGAATGCCCAAGTACTTGGTTGTGAGTGCTTTGCGTTTAAAGCCCAAGTTATTGGCCAAATTTCTTTGGATTGCAGGGTTGGTATTAAAGAAGAAGATCATAGATTTGGATTGATTGATCTCCTCCCCCGAGGCTTCCCCAAACTCCTATAAGCTTCGTTTGTAGTTTTTGGCTTCCTTGACCATGGGTATGCCATGAAGTAAAGTGTAATCCATAAACTATTGGTGTGTGGAGGTAGGGAAATTCTCGAAGGATTTGATACCTTTTATTTCCCCTGTTGTTGTTGCACTCATTGTGCTTCGACTGAGACATTCCATCATTAGAATGAATAGGAAAGGGGACATCGGGTCTCCTTGTCTAATACCTCTCATGGGATAGAAAGGTTTGGAGGGGGCTCCATTTACTAGTAGTGAGTAGCTTGTGGTGGATACTAGGCTGACTATCCAACTAATCTAGTGTTGGGTGAAGTCGAAGGCTTCCAGGTTCTTGATCATATAGTGCTAGCTAATTTTGTCATAAGCTTTTGCTAGGTCTAGTTGTATTATCATTCCACCTCTCTTCTGAAGCTTTAGAGTGTGGATAATTTCGTGGGCATGGATGATAATTTCCATTATTTGTCTTCCTTCCATGAAACCTGCCTATTCTCATGACACTAATGTGGGTAGGAGTGGTTTCAATCTATTTTCTGTGAACTTGGAGATTATCTTACACACCACATTGCACAACGCTATAGGTTTCTAATGATCAGGGGTTTTGGCTTCATTCTCTTTGGGGATAAGTGTAATCATTGTAGCATTGAGTGCTTTTAGAATAGAGGCTAACCTTCTTGAGTCTTCCACTACCCTATATACGTTGTGTTTGACAGTTTCCCAGCAGGATTTGAAAAACTCCACTCTAAAACCATTTGGGCCTGGGGATTTTCAATTGGGCATTTCCTGGAGTGCTTGGTCAATTTCCTCCTTCGCAATGGGTTTGTGCAGGTTTTTATTTTGTTCTTCAGTGACCAGCGAGGGATATGTTGGATTATCCTTTGTATGTCCTCTGTTCTGTCTTAGTTGGGTTCCTGGGCTATCCCGTGGAAGTGGTTTGCTAGAGTTGTTTTGATATCCTTGTGTGACTCTCTCTTTATTCCATCTTGGTCCCTAATCTTCAAAAAAAAATTATGGGATCTTCTAGCCATGGTTGTTCTATGAAAAAACTTGGTGTTCTGTTCTCCTTCCTTTAGCCATCTGATCCGGGAATTTTTTCGCCAAAGAGTTTCTTCTTGCTGGAACCACGCTTCCCATTCCCGGATCATCTGGATCTCTTCCATTTTCCACTCCTCCATGTAGCCCTCTGAAATGCAGGTTTCCTGGAGTTGTTTCATTTTCTCTTCAATATTGTTCTTCTCTTGGTTTATGTTCCCAAAGGTGTCCTTGTTCCACTCCTTGATCCTATCTTTTATGTATTTTAGTTTCTTATAGAGTTTTAACATCCTTGTCCCTTGCTCTGGTTTCTCCTCCCGCCACCACTGTTTGATTCTTTCCTTAAATGTCGGATGTTCAATCCAAAAATTTTCAAATCTGAAAGGTCTATTCCTTGGTGAGGTCTAGAAGCCTGCTTCTAGTTTCACTGGCCAGTGATCATATCCCCCCCAGGGAAGGATGTTGCAATCTAAGGTTACCCTTACATAATAATTGACTTCTATACTAGGAATCTGTCGAGTCTTGTTGTCACCTAATGTTGATTCATATGCTTATTGTTCTAGGGGAACTAGCCATTATTAGTTTTCAGATCTACCATCTTCGCCGTGTCTATGAACTTTGAGAATTTTTCCCCATCTCTATCGAATCTTCTTGCACCTCCTTTTTTCTTCGCAAGTGACGTGATGAAGTTGAAGTCTCCCACTAGGATCCATTGGAGGTTATTGGATCATTTTTTAAGATATTCTAGGTCTCTTATCATTATTCTCCTTTCCTTTGACGCCTGGGGCCCATACACATTAGTGCACAAAATCACCTCTGTGTTCCCAATGATTTTCATGTAGACTGTAAGGGTATGCCTGGTCGCTTCAGCTGCTATTAGGATTAGTAATTGTGGGTTCGACAAGCTGAGGATACCTCCTGCCATTTGGTGGTCTCTTATAGACACCATATTGTACTTGGGCCATTGTTGTTGACTGATTGTTTCCATTCTGTTTGTCTTACATTTAGTCTCTTGAATAAAACATAGATCCGATTGTTCCTGTTTTAGTCTATTTATAAGGATTCATTACTTTCTTGGGATATTTAGGCCTCTTATATTCCAAGTTATAACCTTCATTTAAACATGAATGGGGGAGTTGGGAAAGAGTTTATTGATCTTACCCGAGTTTATCAGTAGTGCTCCAAGTTCCTATAGGGCTACACTATTTGATTTCCTGCCTTTTTTCCTCCGTGTCTACTTGGCTGAGACCTGTGGTTGTCCCCCATCGGCTTTGACTCCTATGTTTCCAATCTCCCCATGTGTATGATTTAGGCCTCTATCTTTGGCTTTCGCCCCTAGGAGGAACAAGTACTAGATGTGGTCAAGTTTCTCTATTAGTACATTGTCTACTCCCTGTCTTTTCCATTTCTCTAGTATGTTCGTGAGATCTATCCCTTCCCTTTATACAAGTTCACTGAGTTCAAGATCGTTTGTGCCTACTTCACTTGGGGTCATCTCCGAATATCCCTCTGCTTATTGCATGGTGGTGTTGTCATCTCTGGTTCCTCCACCCATCAGGGTTGCACAACTTCCCTGTTCCTTCTAGTTACTTGGCCGATCGGTGGGCTCATTTGTTGATTGTTCTCTAACTTCCTGATCTTTTTCCTTATATTTATCATCTTTTCCCCTTTATTGGTTCTATACCTTCCTTCCATTTTATTTCGGACCTCTGGTTTATTTCATGTTGGGGCTTTACTCTGCTTTTTGTTTGCTCTACTTCTTGGGTTTGGTTTTACAAACCCATCCTCATCCTGCTATGCTTTGGGGTTTTCTGCTTCTTGTTTTTTATTAAAAGGACATTCCTTGATCAGGTGACCATGTTCATGGAATCTTCTGCATATAAAAGGGATATGTTCGTAATTGATGTTTTGGATCCATTCTGCATCCCTGAATTTAAGGCTTATGGCTTCTGGGAGTGCTCCCAACACATCCATCTCTATACATATTCTTGCATAAGATGTATACCTCCCTTTTAGGTGGCTTTTGTGGTATTTATATATTTCCCCAGTTTTTTTCCTATTTCTTTGAAAGTAGAGGGTAACTAGTAGTATAAAGGTAGGGTATATAATCTCATCTAGACCGACACCTTTTTGAAGGTCTCTTTTTTTGGGGAGAAATTTTCCTTCCATGGCTGCATGTACAATCTTGCTAATGCATGGAAGTATGGCCCTCCTTCAAAGAATTTATTCCTATCCTCTAGGTTTATGAAGATTGTTGTGAAGAAGCCTTTCGAACCTAGATGGAGCTCTAATTCCCCATTTGGCTTCCAGTGATATTTGATCCAGTTGCGCAACATTCTTTCAGTGGGCCACAAGCCCATAAACTTGAATATTAGCACATGCACCTTCATCTGATCCTTGTAGAGTTACATTTGTGAATCCTCCAGTATCACCTTGGGTATCATTGTTTTTTTGGGTTTGCACGGGTTGCACCCTTCTGCCTAATTGGTCTTCTTTGTGTCTTGCATGTCCCTTTGGGTTTCTCTGGATTCAACTTCCATGCACTCTATTTTTCCCTAGTTCCTTTCCTGACCTTTTTTGGGGGTTTGAACCTGAGGTGCCTATCATTGGTGCCTTGAAAAATATGCCCCTTGGCCCTTTCCCTCTGTCTACCACTAATTTTTTGTATGAGGGGGTACCCTTCCCCCCCCTTTGGTGCTCATCCTGTCCTCTGTTATGACCGCGACTGTCCAGACCCTAGCTTGTGGTCATACAGGTTGCTAGATTGATCTCTAGAGCATTCGTGCTTTTCTCTTATCTGTTGGGTATGTGTTATATTCTTTGCACGAGTAGTAGTGGGGTAAGAGGGGGGGCCGCTAGGCCCCCCCTCGGGGGGTGCAATGCCCCCGAAAAAATTTTTTTTGGCCGACATATATTCGCTGATTTCGGGCCAACATATTATCGCCGAGCCGACATATTTCCGGGACCACATGATATTGGGTGGTTTTCGTCACATGGTTTTTGTCGATGGTTTTCTATTTCTGGTTAAGGAATTAGGGTTTTGGACTAATCCAGGTCATTGGGTTAGGGTTTTGGATGCCTCTGGCTCCTATATGTATATTGTATTGTAAACAATGTAACACAATGTGTATGAATATAATATATGTTGTTTTTCCCGGTTTGGGTTTCCAGGTGAAAAATCTCTGTGTAATGTTTGTATTTGCCATTACATATTTTCTGTTCTTTTCTTAATATCAGTTTGCAGTAGATATTGTACAAGGTTAGAATTTACATTATCATTAATTCATTTTCTTCCCTCTTATTGCAACAAAGATGATAGATCTTTTCATCTCGCGATGTTTTGGGAATTATCCAATGTCAAGTTTCACTATGTATCTTGTGAGAGTTTGTTCTTGTTTTACCAATGTTGATTTTCTTCTTTGCATTTCTCAAAACTAAGAGGTACTTTTGATATTCTAAATTAGGGTTGACCACCTTCTTGTAGTATCTTAATTTCCTTTTATCCACTAATTGTTTATCACACCACATATTCTCCTTAAATTCAAAAGTGATAATATTTGTGATGTTGTCGACATTATTCAAGATTGCTTTTTCTTGTATTCTCAAATGATTTATCCAAGATTTGACATCTTTATGCCATCCTCCCTTGAGTTGGTTGTGGTTTTTCCTAGAGTTTGAAGCAGTTTTGGGGAGCCTCTTGTCATCCATGTTTTTTTTTTCTTGTTCTTGTTATAATTTAGGTATCTAATCATACAAATTCTCTCAAAGGGGGAAAAGGTTTCTTCTATGAGGAGGATAGGATAAAGTGTATTTCCCTTAATTTTGAGATTATAAGTTACAAAATTATTTTGGATCGATTCTATCTTTCTCCGAGGATTTTTTTTTTATATCTCAAGGAAAAAGGTCCACTAATTTACAATTGTTTTCAAGGATCCCATAATAAGCCTTTTACACTCCATTTATCCTTTTTTCAACCCTATATTTCCAATTGAGCTTGTGGTGGATATTTCTTCCAAGATATTTGTATGAAGGAACTTCCTCCAAGCTATTGTTGTCATAAATAAGAGTATCGTAGGTGATTCTTTTGGATTTTGTTATCATAACCTTTTTTAGTTAGTGTTCACAACCATGCCCATGCTAGAGAAGTAGTCTTTGATGATGATTAGTTGCTTACCTAGGTGATAGGGACTCTTCACCATAAGAATGATATCATTAGCATAAAGAAGGAGGATGATGACTATACTAGCGAGAGTCAGTCCAACAAAACATGATGACTATCCTGTCCTCTGTTATGATCGCGACTGTCCAAACCCTAGCTTGCGGTCATACAGGTTGCTAGATTGATCTCTAGAGCGTTTGTGCTTTTCTCTTATCATTAATTCATTTTCTTCCCTCTTATTGCAACAAAGATGATAGATTCTTTCATCTCGCGATGTTTTGGGAATTATCCAATGTCAAGTTTCACTTTGTATCTTGTGAGAGTTTGTTCTTGTTTTACCAATGTTGATTTTCTTCTTTACATTTCTCAAAACTAAGAGGTACTTTTGATATTCTAAATTAGGGTTGACCACCTTATTGTAGTATCTTAATTTCCTTTTATCCACTAATTGTTTATCACACCACATATTCTCCTTAAATTCAAAAGTGATAATATTTGTGATGTTGTCGACATTATTCAAGATCGCTTCTTCTTGTATTCTCAAATGATTTATCCAAGATTTGACATCTTTATTCCATCCTCCCTTGAGTTGGTTGTGGATTTTCCTAGAGTTTGAAGCAGTTTTGGGGAGCCTCTTGTCATCCATGTTTTTTTTTTCTTGTTCTTGTTATAATTTAGGTATCTAATCATAGAAATTCTCTCAAAGGGGGAAAAGGTTGCTTCTATGAGGAGGATAGGATAAAGTGTATTTCCCTTAATTTTGAGATTATAAGTTATAAAATTCTTTTGGATCGATTCTATCTTTCTCCGAGGATTTTTTTTTTTTTTTTTTTATCTCAAGGAAGAAGGTCCACTAATTTACAATTGTTTTCAAGGATCCCATAATAAGCCTTTGACACTCCATTTATCCTTTTTTCAAACCTATATTTCCAATTGAGCTTGTGGTGGATATTGCTTCCAAGATATTTGTATGAAGGAACTTCCTCCAAGCTATTGTTGTCATAAATAAGAGTATCGTAGGTGATTCTTTTGGATTTTGTTATCATAACCTTTTTTAGTTAGTGTTCACAACCATGCCCATGCTAGAGAAGTAGTCTTTGATGATGATTAGTTGCTTACCTAGGTGATAGGGACTCTTCACCATAAGAATGATATCATTAGCATAAATAAGGAGGATGATGACTATACTAGCGAGAGTCAGTCCAACAAAACATGAATCATCCAAATAATCTTCTAACTTATCAATATAGATGATAAAAATGGTAGGGTATAGGGGAAAACCTTGCTTGACTCCTATGTTACAGTTAATTTCCTTTGACCAACACTCAATACATTCTTAAACTTTCCAATAAATTTCTCATATATCCTTAGTGCAATGACTCTTAACTTGAAAGGTACTTTAAGATATTCTAACCTATTCCAAAGGTTAGTCCTCGGCATAATGTCAAAATATTTTATAAAATCAATGGAACAACAAAGGAGATTAGTTTTGTCATTAAAATACTCATGTACAATGATCCTAAATGTAACAAGGTGGTCCATAGTATAATGGTGAACTTTAAACCCATCCTAGCCTCTAGTTCTTTTTCCATGTCTTTCTAGCCATGTGTCCATCTTCTTTTCCAAAATACTTATGTATAGCTTAGCTAAAATGGGGCTAACCATAATGGTCCTATAATTAGAGGGATTGTTTTTATCCTCGCTTTTAAAAATAGGTATTATGAGGCTTTGAGTCCAAGGTTTTGGGAAGCCTTACTGAATAGCTAAATTGAAGAGCTTATGTATGTGAGGGATGAGTGATGCAACCTTCCCCACTCCTCAGAGAATGATCACTCTCACCAGGACCTTCTCTTCTCTCAGCCCGAAGAGTTAGATCACTCTTCTAATTCCCTCTCAGGAATTCTTTACCCACAACAACTCCTTATTGATCTCCCTTATCTGATCGGGAAATTGGAATTTGTGAGTTCGTGAATTTTGTAGTCATGCCCCTTATGCCTTACAATTCCCCGAATCCCAACGTGGGTCAATCAATGACTTTCTTCCCCTTTCTATCAGATTTCTCTCTATTGGAGGATCACTACTCACGATGTCAACAAATCGAAACTCCAATCTCTGAATCCTGATGTGTCGATTTTCCGAGACACGTGTGGACTTGACTTCTCCACCTTTTATCCTTCTATCAGAATTTTGGAACTCGCGGGATCGCGAGTCCTGATGTCGATGGATTCGGGACTTACCTTTTCCCGATCCCCGATACGATGCCACCTGTACTCCACCAACCCCTGGGGTCCCACACTGCCACGTCACCGTCGGGGTATCGCGGGTCGCGAATCCAACATACCAGCGTTCTCTCTCATCGAGAACCCCGATTCTCCGAACCCCGATTCCTTTGGATCCCTTGACACACGTCCCCACGATCAACGGTACTGATCCTTTTGGAATATCATGGATCGAAATATCGTCACTCCCGTTACACCAACTTGGTGCTCCAACTCGCGATATGTCGATATGCAATGTCACATATGATCTGACGGTCCCTGAGACTCTAGATCGACGGCTCTATTTCCTTCTGAGCTTCGAACCTTTACCACTCTATGCACAAACCTGCAACTTTCCTTGCAATCTCTCCAAGCACGACTTGTCTATGTCGCTCCTCGATGAACTCGAAGACCTATCCCTTCTGAGCTTCCTTATGGTTCCTGGGTCCTTCGAAAGAATTCTTTGCACGCACTCCTTGTGGAAAATCTTCAAACACGACTAAGTGTTGAAGCTCTTTGACTCTGTGCACAAACCTGCAGTAGCAGTCCTTCAATACTTTTCTCATAATCGCAACTCTGAGGTATCACTTGGCCTACGCACTCCTTGCACAGCTCCTTCGTGCCCACTGCACTTCTGAGATGAATGAGGACAAAAGCTAACATTAATTGAACCCTGTAGTTATGCACTCCTTACGGACAAATTCAATTTCACTCCTTGCAGAAATCTTCTGGCTTACTTAGAGAAACAATTGAAACTCATTCACTCTTCCTTTCAAAATTCAGTTTCAAAACTTGAAATCCCATACACAGCATATAAAAGAAAAGGTATGACAAGAAACAAACATTCATGAGCATAATATCAACAATACACAGAGAATAACACAACCATGGAATTGAATCAAAGCTTTTCTATTAATTCAATATCTGTACATGGTGGTTCTTCATACAATTCTCTGTTTCTCTTCTCTTCTGATTTCTCCTGTTACAATGTACAAAGGAGGGTGTCTATATCCCGCTTCCTTCTTGGATTCTAAAGCTATCAAATCTATAATTAAATTCCTATCTACCAACATTAACTAAAATAAATGTCGTCTATCTACCTAAGGACGAGAGCTTACTTGCTCAAGGTCAATTTACCATATACAAAGTGTGCTTCATTAACTCTCCACATTAATGTTTGGCGCAACCATTCCAAAGTGAATTTCAGAAATAAATCTGCGGGCTTGTCCAGCTTTCTTCCGCTTGATGTGTTGGCTCGCTGGATGTGGGCGATGCTCCTGCATCATTCTCCCTGGCTTGAAAAATATCACGGGCTCTTGTCCATGAGCTCCCGCACAGTTTGCCCATGCTTTTGGATAACTGCTTCAGTCTCCCAGCTGGCATCCTCCACTGGGTGATTCTTCCATTTGACCAGGTACTCAAAATATTTCTTTCGCCTGGTCTTTCTAGCCACTCTCTTGTCCAGTATGCACTCCATCTGCGGCTTTTCTGCAACTGGCAATTGTTTCATCCACTGGATCACTAGTTCCTCCATTCCAGCCTCTGCTTCTCCAGCCCTGTATGGATATAAATCTAAAACATTAAATATCGGAGATATATCGATGCCATCTGGAAACTCAATCTCATATGCATTCTCTCTGAATTTCTTCAGGACTTTGCAAGGTCTGATTTTCTTCATTTTCAGCTTGTTATATGTTCCTCTTGGGAACCTTTCTCTCCTCAGATGTGCCAAAACTAGATCGCCAACTTTGAACTTAAGTTGTCTCCGATGCTGATATGCTCTGCGCTTATACTCCTGATTTGATTCCATCAGTCGCTATTTCACCCTACTGTGAAGTTCCTGCATTGCTTCAGCGAACTCTTCTGCACTAGCGCTGCTAGTCGCAGTCTATTCTAACTCCCCGAGTTCAGAAACCCCCCTCGGTTGTGTCCCATACACAATCTGAAATGAACTCTTTCATGTACTCCGATTTAGTGAATCATTGTATGAAAACTCTGCTTGTGGTAAAACATTGTCCCAGCTGCTGTGGTGCTCTGTCACTAGGCTCCTCAATAAATCTCCCATACTTCTGTTGACCACTTATGTATGTCCGTCTGTCTACGGATGATAATAAGAACTAAATGCCAAGTTAGTTCCTAGCTTCTTCTAGAGCGTCCTCCAAAAATGCCCGATAAATTTAGTATCCCTGTCTGAAACTATGCGTTTTGGCAATCCATGGAGTGTAACAACCTCTTTGAAAAACAAGTTTGCGATGTGGGTCGCATCGCTGGTCTTCTGGCATGGGATGAAATGTGCCATCTTTGAAAACCTGTCGACCACCACAAATATGGAATCAACTCCCCTTTGCGTCCTCGACAAACCCAATACAAAATCCATGCTTATCGCCTCCCATGGCTTCTTTGGTATGGGAAATGGATGATAAAGGCCTGTGTTCTGCTTTCTACCCTTCGAATGCTGACAAATTCGACATCTATCAACAAATCGCTTGACCTATGATCGCATGCCCGGCCAAAAATATGATTTTCTCAGCTTCGAGAATGTTTTGTCATGTCCAAAGTGACCTACCAATCCACCACTGTGCTTCTCTTTCAACAAGTTCTCCCTCATGGAGCAATTCAGAATGCACAGTTGATTTCCTCTGAACAACAATCCCTCCTGGATCATATATTCTATCTAAGGACTCTTGTCTCTAAGAACTGGATTCTCAGTTGCTTCATATACTTCTCCGAAATCTGTATCTCCTGCGTACATGTCCTTGAGATTCTCAAAACCCAATGTTTTGACTTGGAATTCCTGTAGCAGCAAAAATTTCCTGCTCAAAGCATCAACCACTTTGTTAGCAGTACCTGAAATGTGTTTAATTACAAATGTAAAATTATGCATATACTCTACCCATTTTGCATGTTTTTGGTTCAACTTCTCTTGTTGACTCACAAACTACAATGCATGATTATCGTTGTATAATACAAATTCCTTGGGTATCAAGTAATGCCTCCACTTCTTCAATTCCTGTATGATAGCATAAAATTCCTTGTCATACGTGGAGTATTTCATCTTTGCTTCATCCATTTTCTCGCTGAAATATGCAACTGGTCTATCTTCCTGACTTAAGACCGCTCCTATGGCATACCCGCTCGCATCACACTTCACCTAAAATGTCTTCTGAAAGTCTGGAAAAACTAGTACCGGTTGCTCTGTGATCTTCTGCTTCAACATATTGAAGCTCTTCTCAGCCTCTGCTCTCCAATGAAAAGACTTGTGCCTTTTCTTAACTGTGTCCATCATTGCTGCGCTAATTCCACTGAAATTTCTGATGAAATTTCGGTAAAAACTAGCTAAACCATGGAAACTCCTCACCTAAAATACATTTCTCGGTGATGGCCAATTCTTAATCACTTCCACCTTACTCGGATCCATTTTCAATTCATTCGCCGAAATCACAAAACCCAAATAAATGAGCTTTGTCTTCATAAATGAGGACTTCTTCATATTGATCAACAACTTCTCATGCTGTAGCTTCCTCATCACAATAGCCAAATGATTCAAATGTTCAGCCCTTGTTTTATAGAAAATCAGTATATCGTTCAGATATACAACAAAAATTTTTCTAATGAATTCCCTCAGGACTTCATTCATCAGCCTCATGAATGTGCTCGATGCGTTTGTCAAACCAAATGGCATGACCAGCCATTCGTACAAACCTTCATTTGTCTTGAATGTTGTTTTCCATTCATCACCTTCCCTCATGCGAATCTGGTGATATCCGCTCTTCAGGTCAATCTTTGAAAAATAATTTTCCCCACTCAGGCAATCCATCAGATCATCCATTCTCGACAGTGGAAATCGGTACCTGATGGTAATTTTGTTTATCACTCTCGAATCAGTGCACATTCTCCAACCTCCATCCCTTTAGACTGAGCACTGTTGGAACAGCACATGGACTCAAGCTCTCCCTGACTAATCCTTTATCCAGCAAATCCTAGACCTGGTTTTTTACCTCCTCATTCTCCTGCGGCGTCAATCTGTACACAGCCTTATTCGGCAAACTGGCTCCTGGTATGAGGTCGATGTGATGACTCACACTCCTCATCGGTGGCAACGAATGAGGTAATTCGTCCACTATGATATCAACGAACTCTCCCAACAGTTCCTGAATCTCATCTGGTAGGTCATCCACTCTTGTGCTAGTCAGGATAATTATTGGTTTCCTGACCACAAAGAATTGTGGATCTTCCTTCTTCTCCATCTCTGTGAGAAGCTCCTTCCCACTCATGAGAAGTATGGTACTACTTACTTTCAGCTTCACCTCCTTATATTTTATCGGAAGCAATCTATGTGTCCTCCCATCTTTTTCCAGGGTGTATGTGTTCATTTTCCAATCATGAACCACATTCCTGTCATATTTCCATGGTCTACCCAGCAATAGATGACATACATCCATAGGAATAACATCACATAAAATCGCATCATTATACCCACCTATCTTAAATTCAACCAAGCATTGTTTAGTGACACTCACCTGATGTCCTTTTTGTAGCCATGATACTTTATATGGACTCGGGTGATCAGTCGTTTCTAGCTCCAACTTTTCCACCATCTCGGTCGAAACAAGATTATCTATGCTTCCGCTGTCCACAATGACCTTACATTTCCAGCCCTTGGTCTTGCAAGCTGTTCTGAACAGTCATCTTCTCTGAGCTATGTCCTCCACCTCCTTCTCGGGTGTCAAAAAGACTTTATGCATTCCAAGCGATCTTCCGCTTTCTGCATCTTCAGATTCAGCATCACACCTCTGCGCTTCTACGATGTGAGCTTCTCCATTATCCTTCTTCTTCTCTGGACACTCGAATGACTTGTGCCCATTCTTTCCACATGTAAAACATATGATCACTCCACCTCGGCCTCTACCTCGACCTCTAGTGGAAGGAAGAGTGTTTGCATCAGCATAATCACCCTGCTGATCATTTTGTTGTCCTCTCTGCTCAACATATGGCTACCTCTGTGAGGTTCCGCCTCTCTCAACCTTACCTTGAGGTTTCTTCCATTCATTTTTGGGCTTCTAGAATTTTTCTTGGGTAACCGCCTTACCTCTGGGTTGACTCCTGCCTCGCCCTCATTGACCTTTCTTACGGCTCAGCTTCTCTTCAGCTTTCATAGCCAATTGGTAAGCATCTTCTACCGTCCTGATGGTTAGCATGCTTAGTTCATCCTGAATGTCATACCTCAGACCATTCAGATATATGGATACTTTCTCATCATCGCTCTCTCAATGACCTACTCTGATGTTGAGATTATAAAATTCCTTGGTGTACTCCTTCACCTTCATCAACTTCTGTCTCAGGTTCTACATTCTTCTGAACAAAGTGATTTGATAATCCCTTGGGATGAACTTTGCCTTCATCTTTGCAATCATTCGATCCCAGCTTTTGATTTTTTGTTTTCCTTTGGAACGTCTATCTGCCTATAGCTCATCCCACCATAACACTGGATGTCCCTTCAACTTGGTAACAACATGTCTTACCTTTTTGTCTTCTTCGATATCTTCATAATCGAAGTAGGTGTCAAGAGCTCGGATCCAATACAACAACTCTTCTGCATCCAGACTTCCTTCATAGATTGGAATGTCGATCTTCGTCTTGGAACTCATCCTGGAAATGGCTTTGATCAACTACTCGTTTGATGCATCCTTTGTTGTGACCTCTTCTTCATGTCCAGCTTCCTCTTCAACTTCGGAATCACTAATATCCCCTGCACCAACTACGTGTCTTTGTGTTGTTTCCATCTCCTCTAATCTTGCTCAAAGATCTCTCATCTGCCACTCCATTTCCGGATTTCCTGCTGGCCTACATCTTCTTCGCACCTCCCTATCTTCGGGATCAGGTGATTGTCTTTCTCTTTTGGGTGGCATGGTGAATTGTTGTTTCTCTCTGTTACAGAAAAAAAAGAGTCTTCCCGCTCTGATACCACTTGATGCAACCTTCCCCACTCCTCAGAGAATGATCGATCTCACCAGGACCTTCTCTTCTCTCGGCCCAAAGAGTTATATCACTATTCTAATTCCCTCTTGGGAATTCTTTACCCACAACAACTCCTTACTGATCTCCCTTATCTGATCGGGAAATCAGAATTCGCGAGTTCGCGAATTCTGTAGTCACGCCCCTTATGCCTTGCGATTCCCTGAATCCCGATGTGGGTCAATACCTGGATTTATTCCCCTTTCTATCAAAGTTATCTCTATCATAGGATCACTACTCGCGATGTCAACAAATCAAAACTCCAATCTCCAAATCCCGATGTGCCGATTTTTCGAGACATGTGTGGACTTGACTTCTCCACCTTTTATCCTTCTATCGGAATTTCAGAACTCATGGGATCGCGAGTCTTGATGTCGATGGATTCGGGACTTACCTTTTCACGATCCTCGATACGATGCCAACTATACTCCACCAGCCCCTGGGGTCCCACACTGCCACATCACCATCGGGGTATCACGAGTCGCAAATCCAACATACCAGCGTTCTCTGTCGTCGAGAACCCTGATTCTTCGAACCCTGATTCCTTTGGATCCCTTGACATGCATCCCCATGATCAACAGTACTGATCCTTTCGAAATATCGTGGATCGCGATATTGTCACTCCCGTTACACCAACTTGGTGCTCCAACTCGCGATATGTCGATATGTGATGTCACGTATGATATGACGGTCCCTGAGACTCCATATCGACGACTCTATTTCCTTCTGAGCTTCAAACCTTTACCACTCTATGCACAAACCTGCAACCTTCCTTGCAAGATTTCCAAGCACGACTTATCTATGTCGCTCCTCGACGGACTCGAAGACCTATCCCTTCTGAGATTCCTTACGATTTCTGGGTCCTTCGAAAGAATTCTTTGCACGCACTCCTTGCGGAAAATCTTCAAACACGACTAAGTGTTGAAGCTCTTTGACTCTATGCACAGACCTGCAGCAACAGTCCTTCAATACTTTGTGATACCACTTGACGCAACCTTCCCCACTCCTCGGAGAATGATCGTTCTCACCAGGACCTTCTCTTCTCTCGGCCCGAAGACTTAGATCACTCTTCTAATTCCCTCTTGGGAATTCTTTACCCACAGCAACTCCTTACTGATCTCGCTTATCTGATCGGGAAATCAGAATTCGCGAGTTCGCGAATTCTGTAGTCACGCCCCTTATGCCTTGCGATTCCTCGAATCCCGACGTGGGTCAATCACTGACTTTCTTCCCCACGTCGGAGAAAGAAACTCCGAGTAGCGATCCTCTGATAGAGTGATGTCAACAAATAGAAACTCCAATCTCTAAATCCCGATGTGCCGATTTTCTGAGACACATGTGGACTTGACCTCTTCACCCTTTATCCTTCTATCATAATTTCATAACTCGTGGGATCGTGAGTCCTGATTTCGATGGATTCGGGACTTACCTTTTCTGGATCCCCAATACGATGCCACCTATACTCCACCAGCCCCTGGGGTCCGACACTGCCACGTCACCATCGAGGTATCACGGGTCGTGAATCCAACATACCAGTGTTCTCTGTCGTCGAGAACCCTAATTCTCCGAACCTAGATTCCATTAGATCCCTTGAAACGCGTCCCCACGATCAACGGTACTGATCCTTTTGGAATATCGTGGATCGCGATATCGTCACTCCCGTTACACCAACTTGGTGCTCCAACTCGCGATATGCCGATATGCGATGTCACGTATGATCTGACGGTCTCTGAGACTCCAGATCGATGGCTCTATTTCCTTCTGAGCTTCGAGCCTTTACCACTCTATGCACAAACCTGCAACTTCCCTTGCAAGCTTTCCAAGCACGACTTGTCTATGCCTCTCCTCAACGGACTCGAAGACCTATCCCTTCTGAGCTTCCTTACAGTTCCTGGGTCCTTCAAAAGAATTCTTTGAATGCACTCCTTGTGGAAAATCTTCAAACACGACTAAGTGTTGAAGCTCTTTGACTCTGCGCACAGACCTGCAGCAACAGTCCTTCAATACTTTGCTCAGAATTGCAGCTTTGAGGTCTCACTTGGCCTGCGCACTCCTTGCACGACTCCTTTGTGCCCACTGCACTTCTGAGATGAATGAGGACAAAAGCTAACTCTAATTGAACCCTGCAGTCACTCACTCCTTACGGACAAATTCAAATGCACTCCTTGCAGAAATCTTCTGGCTTACTTAGAGAAACAATTGAAACTCATTCACTCTTCCTTTCAGACTTCAATTTCGAAACATGAAATCCCATACACAGCATATAAAAGCAAAGGTATGACAAGAAACAAACATTCATGAGCATAATATCAACAATACACAGAGAATAACACAACCATGGAATTGAATCAAAGATTTTCTATTAATTCAATATCTGTACATGTTGGTTCTTCATACATTTCTCTGCTGCTCTTCTCGTATGCTTTGTCCTGTTACAATGTACAAAGGAGGTTGTCTATATCCCTCTTCCCTATCGGATTCTAAAGCTATCAAATCTAAGGACGAGAACTTATCCTCTCAAGGTCCATTTACCATATACAAAGTGCACTTCATTAACTCTCCACATTAATGTTTGGCGCAACCATTCCAAACTGAATTTCAAAAAGAAATCTGCGGGCTTGTCTAGCTGTCTTCCACTTGATGTGATGGCTCGCTGGATGTGGGCGATGCTCCTGCATCAATGAGGATCTAGGTTCTCCAATTTTTTATATTTCGGCTTGCTAACCTTCAATGTCCTTAGTTTTTCCTTTTGAGATCTGCTTAACCCCAAACTTAATGTCTTCTATAAAAAAAACACTTGATTCTTTGTAGAGTTTTTTGGCATGTTGTCCGTGACATTAGGGGAATCATACATATTTTAAATGTATAAATTCCAATCCTTCAAGGGAATCCTATTATTTTCTTTAGTCTTACAGGTTAGAATTTGCCTCTAGAATTTCTTAGGGTCTGTCTTAAATAGGTGCAAAATCTTCTCTTTCTTTTTATTTTTACAATATTTTTTTCATTCCTTTAATTAAAGTTTTGTATCTATTTATATTATTAGATTTTAAAGATTCATTGGAAGCATTCCTAATGCACTACAAGGAAAATACCCTCTAGTAGAGATTATAGTAGAGGATTTTAGTGTTAAAAATTTGACAACAATTGTCAAAAAAACCTCCGCGAAAACATTTGTTTTTGGTAGTGGATGGTTTTGTGGAGATGACAACGGAAATTCATTACAACTAAAAAAATTTGGGCGAGCAGAGGCTATAGTGAGTGTTTTTCCATTTGATATGCTTGACAATCCATATGCATCGATGCACTTAAAACATTAATGAACTGGTGCCTACATTTCACAATAAGCACCAAGAGAGTCCTAAAATATTAGAGCCCTGATGCATTTATCCAAACTACAACCCGGTGTTTTAATAGAAACAACGCACCGATCAAATATATGATACTGAGCATTGATGCGTTTTTGAACTTAAATCCTCGATTCTCACATGTCAACCAAAGAACCACATCTATCTACGAAATATGGGGCATCAATACTCTTATAAACATAAACACATCGATGACTTAATAGTAATAAAGCACCGGGAAAATCAATTATAACATGCACTGGTGCGTTAAAAAACAAATAGGACCGGTGCATGATGTTGAGAAGGATATGATACAAACTCATGAAATAGAATCATCGATGCACTTATAAACTTAACACACCGATAAGCCGTGTTATTATTATATTTTTTGGTTAAAATATTATTAATATCGGTGTTTTTTAAATTTATCTCAGCACCGATTTGTATTATGTTACAACATTGGTGTGTTTTATAATTAAAGGCACCGATGTTTTTTATCATTGAACACATCGGTTGTCATTTTTTCTTTTCAGAAGCATCGACCTATGATAGTGCACAATTATTGTTATTTTTTAATTCCATTGTTTATCAAAAAAATGGCATAGATCTTCTAATAGTATTCATATAAATTAAATTTTGATTATTACATTTGGATATGATGTTTGGATTATCTTGTTATATCATCAGTGTTCACATCTCTTCATTATAATATTTAATCATCCATATATTTATTCAACAATGTAACATTTCACAAGAACATTGGACAACATAAAAGAATAAACACAACATATTTTATTATATATGAATAAGAAGATCTTTGTCATACAAAATGAGACCCTTATTGGTAACCCCTTGTCATTCAATTGGGACAATACTATGTCCATTACATTAAACAAAATGTGTGATTTTCATAGACAATTATTTCAAAAAATACAACAGCTTGCATTGATATCCAAACATATAGATCATCATTCTTTGTTGGAACTATTGTCAAACATGCTCGAGCTACTTCCATGACTTGGGTTATTTGGTCAAATGTTTTGTTGATTGGCTCGATTATTTTCCTCTTCTTCGAATGATTCCATCTACAAAAATAAAAATAAAGTGTAATGAGTGTATCTGCATTGGTGAGAATAATGAAAATCAAAATAAATAAGATACATGAATGTAAATTGAAAAGCAACATACCATAGCAAGAATCGAGTCCTGAATGATAAACAATTTTTCAAAACTAAATCACATACTTTCTGTCAACAACTCTTATGTTGGCACATTTCCATACTTTGTTTCCTACATTGTTAATATACCCCATAATAAATTATATATTTAATATAAAATATTTTTTTTGTTCCATTAATTATAAAATGAGAGAACTAGAACAACATAGATATTCACAAATTCCACAATTAATTTTTGATATGCCAATATATACTCACAACCCTTACTTAGCCCAATGTGAATCAATTATTGTGATGGTTCTTGTTTGTATGTGAGCACCTGTTTGAAGACATTCAATGATGGTTGTTGTAAAACAACTTAAAATATACAAAAAAAAAATCTTACGTTAATGTTATAGGGAAATAACAATTACTCACAAACTTTGCTATCAATCATTTTATTCCTTGTTGTCCCGTTTTATGTGTTCAATGAGTTCCATTTTTTTTTTCCTTTCTACAAGAAAATACTTGAAAATTAATAATTAATGCTAAATTATTTATTTATATGTAACTAATAAAAAAATTCAATGATTTTATACATTTGAAGCATATTGTTGTTAACATGGAAACTCATGTAATGAAATTATGTCCATTTCTTTTGCCATCTCCTTGTACACTTTTTTCGACATTCCTACTGACATATTTCATATATCAACTCATTGATCCTTTGGTATTTTCATAATCTTCATGAAAATTAAATATTTTTATATTGATATATGGAAACTAAATATAAAAAGATTGATATTAATAAATTAGGAATGATTTGTAGTAATATATACATATTATAGAAAAACATTTTTAGAAATATTACTTTTTGAATGATTCTTTTTTCTTGTTGTATGTTTTTGCTATTGCAAGTCTCACATGTCTTAGTGACCATTTCTCTAGAAATGCTTCTTCTAATTTAGATATAACCTGGTTCTTCGAATCATTGGATTGATTTCTGTATTGTAAGTGGAAAGTACGTCTATACGTTCATTCCACTATATCCCTCATAGTTTTGTAAAAGTTTTTCCCCTTTCATTAACTTCGAGCACCACTCCAGATGAGCTAAGGACCAGTTCATCATCATTTACATCTTATATAATTTTTATTTTCTTAGGCCGACATTTTGTTTCTTCATTGTTGGTCCCAGTTGTATAACATTAAACATATGTGAATTAATAGATTGTTTTGAACATGTTATCTAATACTTTTAAATAAAAAATTAATGAAAATTAAAAAAAAAAACTCATATTGAATATAATTTTTTCATTCACCTAGTTCATCCTTTTGAAATTTTTCCATCAAGATTTTACGCATTTATGCACTTAAATCATAAAGAATATTATTGAGCTTCCTCATTTTATGGCTTTGCAGGACACACACTAACCAATAGATATTAGTTAAACTTACATATAGTTCAAACATATTAATTTTTTATATAATTTACAAAGAACTTGCCTTCTTTTCCTTTTTGGATGTCCCATCTTTGTATCCATCATAATTTTTGTTGCTTGAACTATTATCATACATTTTTTTATGAATTTACAACCTGTACCATTCAATACAAAAGATATTAAATATATTTTATAAATAAATCACATAATTTTCACCGAAAAAAAATCACGGTACGTTGTATTAATATTAAAGCATATGTGTATTACATGTTATCAAACATGCCGCTATAAGTTTTTTTTTTTTAATAACAGTAAATTAGAGTGGTGCACAATATATCGTTAACAAAACTAATATGTTTAATGTTAAAAATGCACTGAGAAATAATATTTTCAAAAACATTAAATTACAACGATGCAATAAGTGTCATTAACAAGACCACTCCAAATGAAAAAAATGAAAATAAAAAAATACCATAAAAAATTAGATTTACACATCCATGAATAATGTTTTTTAATTATTTGCAGCATAGTCGATGTGTTTTTATCTCTAAGTGCACTGGTGCATTATATTACATAAGACACGCAAATTACCCAAAACTGTTTTTTTTAAAACGTGACAAGGTAGAGAGGGTTTGGATCCAATGAATCACATGTCAAACGTCTTTTATATGGAAACATAAACCCATTAAATATAAAAATATAAAATGAAACTATATGATTATTAAGTGATATAGGAATTTAAACCCTAATTTGAAGTTTTTCAGT
>JZKD02S1907744.1:393702-414885 GCA_000966675.3 Picea glauca
AATGAGGTGTTGGTCTTTGAGGTGTAGTGAAAGTGGATCCTTTCTAGAATCCACGATATCTAATGTCTGATTCTATTGCACATGAGATGAAACCTGCCTCGTGGGTCTTTCTTTAGTCCCTCTCTGAACCTTGTTGATAAGCTCCTACTCTGCTATGAGGGTCTTCTCAACGGCCTCATGCAAAGTTTGAGGCATCAAAACCCTATCCTTTTCATGAATGTTGACATTGATGCCAAGCACGAGCATGTTGACCTTAAGTTTCTCAGTATTCAAGTTTGAAGCATATCGAAGCAACTCCAAAAAATAGGCCTCGTACTTGGGCACCATACGACCACCCTATTGCAAGGCATTGAACTCATTGAGATGATGCTCAATGAATTCCTCTAAATGATACCTCTCTCGGAACCATTCCTTGAATAGTTCCCATGAGACATCTTCAATGACCATGTTCAAAAGTGGCAGGAGCGTCTTCCACCATAGAAGATCACTCCCCTTCAGTTGAAAGACCACAATGCATACCTTCATGTTGGAGGTCATAATCGCGAAGCATGAATCACATCGAAATTCTGTACAACCAAGCCTTGATGGTGTAGTCGTTCGCGACACTCGAGGACTCAAGAACTCATCCCTCTCGAGTTCGTGGTGGATGCTAATAGTACTGGCTAGGATGTGCTGTGGACCCTCAGGGGTACAAGCGCCCTGACCTCATCTCATCACAGATGGTGAATCAAGGCCTCTTACAATATCTAGAAGGAACTTTTCAGACCATCATCATCCATTATAAGAATCAGATCCAGCCCAAGGACTTGTTCTTCCCCTTGGGGCTTAGACTCTGAGGGCGTAGGCACTTCTAGAGGTTTCGGACCTCCTTCCACAACACCCGTTGTGAATCTTTGTGGCATCCTCTCATTCGAATCACTGCATGGACGGGTTAAATTTTTAATTAATTCTAGGTTATTACTCAACGATTTACTGCAGTGGAAAGCATGATGATCCATAGTCGCAGGGTTGAACCCACTTTGATACCATATGTAATGACCCCATCATTATGAATATAAGAAACACAAGAAAGTGTTTTTTGTTTTTTTGTTTTTAGGAATGAAGGTAAAGACCACAAGAGTTAAACATCACAACTTGACGATGAACACAACTTACACATTCAGGCAACACAAAACAAAGACTCAACATACTAGCATAAAAGGAAACTAGACGAAACATGTGACAATCAAGAGATAGATGAAAATGGCTACCCACCCATCACAAGAAAGACAACACCCACCATCTAAGGACAATATCAACAAACCCGACACATGACTTCGATGACCAGTGACTAGACTCCTCTACGGCGCACAAAACCAAACACATTGAGGCATTACAAAACCAAGTACCGACATCAAATTACAACGAACAAACACCCACATATGGAAGCACAAGACTCTGGCTAGGTTATTATTCACATCTATCCATTAGGGCACATAATGATCCCCTCATCAGGAGTCATTCCATCAGGAGGTGATGGGTGTGATGGTAACCCTGGTGCAACAAACATATCTAGACCATAACCCAAGGATAAATCCAATGTGCTAGGAGACCAAATTATCTATAAAAATTGTGAAGACTGTACCCATGCACCTAAGAAACAAGTCGACAAGACGCAGGGGAGAACTGACTATTGTACAACATAAATCACATTAAATTTTTGGCACAACAAATTTTTAGGCAAACATACATCAATTAAAGGACGTGATTAGCCATCAATGAATTGTTCCCTATTGGGGTCAACAAAGAAATCACTATCTAAAATTAAAATCGTTGTCCCTAAAGGTTCACGGGAAACAATCCACAATGTTGTCTATTAATATATCTATGTCTAACAATGGCAATGTGATCTAACTGTAATTTCTCTATCTATTAATATATATCCTTCTAGCATTGATATCGCTGTCTAACAAGTATTCTTATCTATTAATAAAGGTTGTCTAGATTATATTGTTGTCTTTTAATATATGATATAGCAGAATTAATATATGATGTTGTTGTCATTTTAATATATAAAATCGTTGCCAATAAATATTCAAATCGCAGTCACACATCACATATAAAATCTCTTTTATTAAACATTCAATTCACAGTCACCATTACCTATAATATTGTTTTCCATAAATACTCAATCACAACCACACATTACATATAAAATCACTCTCAATAAACATTCATTTCCCAGTCACCATTACCTATAAAATTGTTGTCTAACTGTAATTGCTATTGGGGTCTATTAATAATCCTATTGTTTCTATATTAAATACGATATAGTTGTATATTATCAATGTTTTATATTAATTATTATGTTGCTAGTGCATATGCTATAGTTGGCATAAATTGTTGTTGAATAACCATTGTTCTTTGAAAAATAAAATCATTATAAAATACATATAATCGTCGTCAATAAATCAATATAATTAGCTGTCCAAAATTGGAACAATTATGATGCGCTATCAATAATCAATGTAATGCTATTTAATAATGTAGACAATATTAAATTGCTTTCATTTATAGAATTATTTCATTGGCATGTAAATGTTAAAAACACGTGTACAATAATGAAATTCGTTGGCAATCGGTTCATTAAAAATGTTGGTATACAATAATGGAATTCGTTGGCAATCAGTTCATTAAAAACGCAGGTTTAAAAAATGGAATTCATTGGCAATTTGTGGTTGAATAAAACATAGGCACAAAAACCAGTGGAAAACGCTTGGTAAATTCGTGGTTGATTAAAATGAAGGCACAACAACCAATGGAAAATGCTTGGTAAATTCGTGGTTGATTAAAATGTGGGCACAAAAACCAATGGAAAATGCTTGGTAAATTTGTGAAAAAGGGTATGAACTCTATCAACAAACTCTCTTCCAGGTAAAATTGCTAAGGTATTTCTAAATTGATGTATATAAAAACACAATTACAGTAATAAGGTCGTAGTCACCAAAATTTACAATAGCAGTGACACCTTAAAAAACATTGTCAAACACTGGGTAGTTAAATTAAAGGGGAAATTTAAAACTCAATCAAATTACATCACTTTCGGGCCCAATCATTATATATATTCATTGTAAGGAATGATAATGATGATATCTCTATTGGGAATGATAAATAATATGCCAAGAATTATCAAAAAAAAGTTGGGAATTGTGTAATAATGCAGACATGTCAAAACGCAGAAAAATCATTAAAACACAGAGATTTAATCCTTCCAAAACACAAGAGATCACCATTAAAAGAAATGCAGAGGGCTTACCATTCAACATTGAGATTTTACCCCCCCCCCAAAAAAAATGCAGAGCTAATCCTTCAAGGAAAATAAGAGGTAATCAATCAAAGAAATGCAGTGATAATATTTCAAGGAGACGCAAAGGTTTTTGGAGTTAAGAAATCAAAACGTAGAGGTACTTGTTCACAAGAAGACACAAAGACTAATCATTCAGACAAAAATAAATCAACACAGAGATAAGAAGGGATAGACAACTAGGAAAATTTTATCCTTCACTCATCATCCATGCACAGAAAAGTAGGGCATTTGAATCTATAGGTGTTTAAACAACGAAGTGACGACCATCGATTCAGCTACTGGCCAAATTCTCAGGCAAGGAATGATGACTAAAGAGATAAGGTAAAAACATAAATTTCTTCGTAATAATCAATAAATAAAACATAGAAAAGTCATAGCAGTCAAGGTTAGGTTCGCCCAGGGAATCAATTCAATGCAGCAAGCATAAGGCTGGGATGAATTTAAGTTCATTGATTATAAAACATTGGGTAAAACAGAATATTTACACAATAGAAGAACAATAATGAAAGAACAGGAACAATATTAAACTACCATTCAAATTATACACATGCGTACCATAGCCAAATGTGAAAGATCTGAGTCGTTATCCCATGTGCACTCTATCCAGATCCTACTTGCCGACCAATGTGACCTCACCGGTACCTTCCAGCCAACATTAGGGGTACTCTTCTTCCCCCTGAGTCCCCCGAGCCACAAAGGGACCACAAACTCAATATCATAGAACTGTTAGCACCCAGCTTCCCTCTCAAGGTCGAGCTACCACTTGTTGCATGAGCTGGGTATCCCAACTCCCACAAGATAAGTTCAATCAAGACATCAATTTAGCATCGTAACGTTATTCATAAAGATCAGCTCCATACTCCTCCATCATTTTTATATAGTTTTTCAAGTAATTAGTTTCCCCAATTCTCGTTAAATTTTGTTTTCATTTAATTAATTAGGAAAAACCTCCCTTGTGCACATGTCACCCATCCCCTAGTTGCACCATAAATTCAATTTTATTAATTAATTAATTATTCCTATTTCCCTAACCCACCTAAAAGCATTCCTAAAAACACTCCTAGGTGTCCCAAAATTTCCTTACACTTCTTAAATGACTTACGCCTTACTAAATTCCTAGTTGAGTTCAAAAATAGCAAGTTCCAAAGGTAAGATTCCTTACTAAGTTAGACATTCAATTTTTTCTTTATGTTTCCCCTTTCTTTAGGTTTCCCCTTTTTCCTTTACTTTCCTATTTCTTTTAATTTTCCCTCTTTTCCCTTTTTAACTAAAAATAAATTTAGAGAGTGTATAAAAACAACCATTTACCCCTTTTTCTTTTTAACTAAAAACAAAATTAGCATATGTAGATAAAACAATCATTTCCCTTATTAAAATTTTAATCCCCCATTATAATTTGATTTTAAAATTTAATTTAATTTCTTACCCCCCCCTTCTTGTTACAAGTTTATTTATTATTATTTTATTTTTACCACAAGTTCTACTTAGACCTAGTTTCTTAATTTTGCTAGGTTGGGCAACATTTTTATTAGGGAAAGTTGCTTTTAAATCTTAGTTATCACATCATTCATTTTAAGTCCATATAGGTTTATTCACTTACCAGTTAAAAATGCGACATGCCCTTCAACATGCACTAGGTGCTCAAAGGGTACCACTTGCCTCTTTCCATTTTCCTTGCATGATGTGCCCTTCAGGATGCACTATGTGCTCCA
Organism: Picea glauca; assembly: GCA_000966675.3. Lineage (NCBI taxonomy): Eukaryota > Viridiplantae > Streptophyta > Pinopsida > Pinales > Pinaceae > Picea > Picea glauca. Next base: position 398,761 of record JZKD02S1907744.1, read on the forward strand.
AGGGTGCCACTCTCCCCTTTTCATTTTCCTTGTATGACATTCCCTTTAGGATGCACTATGTGCTCCAAGGGTGCTGCTCACCTCTTTCCATTTTCCTTGCGTGACATGCCCTTCAAGGCACACTATGTGCTCCAGTGGTTCCACTCGCCTCTTGACTGACTTGGTAGACATTAAAAACCCCTAAAGTCAATACTCCATGAGACGATATTATGGGAGACTAAGGGCCTCTAAAGAATAATGCCCCTCCTTTATTTCACGCCCCTTAGAGTCATCGTGAACGACTGTCGCAGTCTTCCCTCGCGACATCATGGGTCTTCTCAAACTAGGTAATCATTAACCTACTGTTCGAGCCATGGCGTGAGTGCTAGTAGGTTGTGGCAGGGATATTGTCCACACCTCTCCCTCAAGTATTTGGTTGTCTTGCATGACCCCTCTACTCCACATGTGAGTCTGTTTGGCAAGTTATCGTCAGCTTGCATGCATAAAAAAATCATGTCAACAATAATAATCAATCTTCATAACATCTAATCATATGTACATGTGTCACATCAATAACATTCAAACCCAATAGTCCTCTCCCTGACTCGATCCAAAGTCCAAGGGGTTTCATCGATGCCTCAACATCCTCAATGTCCAAATTCTTTCACACTCATGAGAACTCAGTCAATAGCACCTATTTATGTGAATACAAAAAAATAACATATCATCAATCCATAATGTCTCGTAGTCATAATTGAATGGATGATAGTATAATAATCTAGATCACTTTCAAGCAAGTGTCCTCAAGGATAAGTTCGCTCAGTGTGCGCAAGAGCAGGATGTTACATCTAGTGCTATAAAAAACTGGAAAAAAAAATGGCAGACCATCTAATACACTTTGGTATCTTTACCAACGAATCAACATAATATAGAAGAGGACAACTAATTCATTTCCCACAACTAGTAAAGTGGGATATGGTCATAACTAACTGTCAGAGGAACCCAACCTCCTCTGCACCGAAGGATGTGATTATTAGTTGTCCACCAGACAACTGAAAATCAGTTGGGGATAGTACATCAATGCAAATATATCACTAAGAGTACATGAGATGAATCTCAACTGCAACACCTACTAGGACATATGGGAACTGGGGAAAATCCTCCCCTCTCCTGGATAGCCTAGTGATAAAGTAAATATCCTCCTCATTTGGATGATACCACTAATCTAGACCCACATGGAAAGAATGTGAATGGACATCCCATCGACATATCAGATGCACCACAACCTGGAGTGCCCCTTAAGGGATTTAGCCTCCTCATAGCACTTCAGGAGGCCTACATTCATCAAGAGAGCACGAGTCGTTGCAGTAATAGGGCGAGGGTACAAATACCTCTCCCTCTCCCTCACCTCCCATTCCTATACAACATTGTACATGTCCACCTTACTCTCTTGATGTTGTTTCTTCTCTCTCCACTTATGTTTCTTCATGATTAACATATGAAATATATCAGCCTCACTCATACATAAAACATAGAAAAAAATCTATTGAATGGTAAATTTATCTATAAATACTAAAAAATAACTTACTTAAAAAAATAAGTTAATTTCATTACCGGTGCGCCCCTAAAAATATTCACACAGCTTAGACAACCTGTATACATTGTGAGCATCGTCCACCATGTGTCAGTGTAAAGTAACGCACCGAACAAAATATGTTCTATTATGTTATGTAGTGCGTTGGAAAACAATACCGCACCAGGGCGCTACACTAAAACGCATATGCACTAGTGCACTACATTTCGTCTATGTACTTCTTAAACCAAAAAACAAATTAAAATCTTAATGCAAGTAAACAATTTTTTTTAAATTAGCAAAAAAATAGTGTGTATATGTTCACTACATGCACCAGTGCATGTAACGAACGTCAAAGCACCGTCACATAAACTTTTCCAAATTTTCGAGTACAAAATGTTTTGCAGTTCATTTCAATTGCTACTGTTGCACAACGTAGGGTGCCACCAAAATATTTACGGGGTGCAGCACAACACAATGTTACATTTCTCAGCAGTGCATTTGGTAAACATGAACACCCCAGTTTGCACGTTTTCCAACACACTGTGTAAAAACATATATGATAAAGGAGGTGCACCATGTACTTTAACGAACTGATGTGTTATCTTTACTCTGATGCACCACCCTACTAGTTATATATTTTTTTTCGGTGCATCGATGCATTTATGTTTGACATTGGACCACCAAAAAAGGTAACAAGGTACGCAGTGTGCCCTATAAATTTACAGGTCGCATTGTAGCAGGTGTGAGCCGAGCGCTTTGAACGCACCACGTGGTTTCTTATTTTTTTGTACACTTAAAATTTCACTAAATTTTAGATTTTAATACGGTGAAAAATTAAGTTATGAAGAAACAAAGACATTACTAGGACATTTTGTCATCCGGGAGGCATGGTTGCAACGTACTCAAAAAAACCAAATTTTCCCACAGTTTGGAAAAATTTGAAATCCACGCACCGAGAAATAGATGAAAGGAAGGAAAACAAGGAAAGCATTGGCGATAGGGTGCTTTAAATAGGAAAAGGTTTCACCAATGCTTTTGATCTCGAAAACACTGAAAATGGTAAAAATGATTTTTATCGTCGGTTTTTTTTTTTTATAAAACCTTGTTTCAGTGTGCTAGATGACCAAGCGCACTGGGGCATGCATGTTTTTTGAGTGTTCCAGTTATATATTTATTTTTAAAACATCCCTAGCATGGTGCATGTGTTTTGGGGCATGCATTCGCACTGGTGCGTTTACTACTACATAGCACATTGTCGTACATTTCTTGAAAATATACAATGATGGAATTTATTTTTTAAGCATGACATAATGCGGTATAATAATAAAGTCCCCAGTGTGGTCGGTTTTACATAGTGTACCACGTAAATTTGGAAATTAACCCTAACACGGTGCTCCATATTGGAGCATTTATTCACATGATACAATGGGGTGCACCAACATATATTTTTTGACACTATCATACATTGGTGCATAATTTTTTTATTATTTAACCATATAATGGTGTGCTATACTAATAGTGCACCGATGCTTCCAATGTTAATTTGTGAATTGGATATTTTTTAAACAATGATATTATCGTGTGTCAATATTTCTTGATGCGTCATTATTTCCGTAGTGCACTGGATAATATTTCTTTTATTTGAAATAACCCTACTATGGTGCGCTAGTTTTGAGGGAACCAATGCACCTATTGTATAAAACACATCGATGCATTATGTACTAATAATAGAACTATTGTAAAACATCCGTTGAAACCTCCGCCTCCTTGCCTCTGCTACTTATCATTTGCTATAAATGTATTTTTGGGCTATTTTAATAGGGATTTCGCAAAAACCTATAATAGAGGGTCTTTTTCTTGTTGTGATGTTTTTTCTAAAAGTTTTACATTTGTATCATACCAAGGGCTAGTTGCACTTTTTTTTTTTTTACATAACACCTCAACATAGAATTTTTTAATGGAAGTAGAGAAAGTTGTTGTAAAATTTTGATAGTCAACTTTAATATTGTTATGATATGATATGGGTTTTAATGCATTTCTTAAGTCTTTTAAGAAAAAAATGATCTTTTTTTGTCAAAAAGTAAGTGGATTTGGTTGTCAGAGTTATCTTTAATGGAGTTTTGTTGCATGGAAAATTTAAGAGTTAGGGTTAGAGGTATATGATCATAGTCAAGTTCACGTTCATCTAAAACATGAAAATTTACTATTTGGCTGTATATGGGGATATATGATATTACATAATCAATGACACTACTATGATGCTCATGGATACAAGTCAATCTATTACGATTTGGTCACTTCTTTAGACCATTGAAAATTATTAAATATTGAGAACTATAGAGCTTGATTAACTCAATACCAAACAAATTCTCGATGAATTCTTCAGAGTTTCATCTGTAACTATTAGCTAAAAAAAGGTTCTCATCTATCCAAAGAGGATTATGGTTGGAGTCATTACTTAAAACAATGGCTTGATTGGTTGCAATTATAGCTTAAAATCTCACAACATGAGGGTATTACTTTCATTTTTCATATTGTGGATATCTTGGTCTATTCTTTTGTAGGGAATTGTTTTATCTAGATTGTCTTTTTTATAAAAAGTAGAGTTAATAGGTGCAAAATAACATATTGCTATTTAAATATTCTTAGCATTAATATGATATATCTCCATCCATATGTATTAATTGATAAGACCTTTCTTATTAAGGTGGATGTGAGGAGAGATGTTTGTTTTTATGTAACAGGGTATACCTCCAATCCATCTACGGGGGGACTTCTTGTTCCATGTTGACCAAAAAAACAAATCCTTCGACATTAGGGACCTTACATTCTTCATGCTCCGAAGTTTCAACCAAGAAAATAATGTGAATGCCACTTGAGATCCCACTTACTATAGACCCTTTACTTCGTGGAAAACCATGATAGATCCAAAATATAATCCAGAGTGTCCCAAATTGCTATTTGTTGTTATTTTTTTTGTCTCTATCCCTAATAATACGCTTTCGATTTCGAATGATTTTCCATTTCGCTTCCTTTCTGGCTTATTTCACATTTTGAACTTTCTTCCTTAATTCAACTTAGTCCTCTAGAGTGAGGCCTTCATTAAGAAGTATTTGTGACTCTTTTAAGATTTGAAGTTTTGATGAGTATGCCATATTTATGGTCAATAGAGATTACCTTAACATAGATCAACCTATCCCACATATGGGGTGTCAGTAGAGAACACTCATCTATAGGAGGGGGCAATGACCTCCATATCTACATGGGCCACATGACTAGCATATGCATCATCCCTCCTCTTATTCTCAATGAGTGAATGATCCATTCATTTCTGCAAGCCCACAATTAAATTCTCAAGTGAGCTCTTCTCTGCATCTTCGTCTGAACAATGGAGGAATATATATGGTCGTCACATTTCCGTGTGTGCGACCTTCCACTCTTATTTTTTTATTATGTTGTCATTCTTCGACTGGACTAGCATGCCTCCTCATTTCCTACCGAGTAAACATTTATTTTGAAGCTCGCTCTGGCCTTCACCCTCCTCATCTAGTTTCTCTTTGTTCCTTACTACATTCTCTCCTCATTGGCCATGCATCGAATTAATGGGAAGCAAAAGTGAGCCCCTATTTGGTATCAAAATAAAGAAAGTATGGCCTTCTCTCCTTCACCCAAATCCTCATCTTCCTCCTCCACCCAGTCCTCTCTAGGCCAGAGTGACCTTCCACCATTTTCTTGGCCCTAGGAGTATCGTGTGGAGTGGTTTGATATCCATGGTAATTATTCAAGCTTTGTTCCTGGCCCAATCCAAGATTTGGCCTCCTCCACATATCCAGACACAACCCACCTGACCAACTCACTTGTGCACTCTGTCCCTTTTCCACCACTGCCCTATGTCCGAGCTCCTTTGGAAGAATCCCTAGCCCACATGGAAGAGCCTTTGAGCTGGAAACATTCATGCTCAGATTGTGCTACATGTTCAAGAATTCAAAACTCAATGGCGATATTGTATGAATTGGTGTTTTGCGATCCAAAAATATGTTGATGACCTGCGCTTCTGGGTGGAACTTTTGGAAAAATAAGGGGAGAAAATTGCATCTATGCTTTGCACACTGCTAATCTCCCATCACTCTCCAAAACTGACCACCAGTACACCGACACCTTCATCGACATTCTTTTTTCCTGCTATTCAGGCATCATCCACGTGTGACTTGGGAAAATGTCACAGTGAGAATGCAGGAGCATCGGCATGCGCACAGGTGTCAGTTTGCATGTCTTGGTTTTTCAATCATTTACTTTCTAAAAGAATCCTCTTGGGAAGTATGTTGCGTCTAACACATTTTTTATTTTTTGTTTGTAAAAAGTTTGACGTTTTTTATTTTCTAGTTTGCAAGATAGGTCTAGATGAATTAGTTTCCCTACAGGGTGATTCAGTTCATGTTGTTTAATTACTTCTTCTTTCAGTTTTAAGAAACATGTTGAATTGGTTTCCATTCAAGGCAATTCAGCCCAAACAATTCCTTGACTTTTAAGACACTACTCTAATTTTTTATCTTGGAAGGTAATATATAGACAGTTACTATAATTTCTGATCCTAGAAGGAAATATATAGACACTTAAAAAAAAAAGTAAATAGATCAACCTATATTTATGTTCAACTATTTTTCCCAACCTCTTTTCTTCTATGAGGCAAGTTGTCTCACTTTGTGTTGGGTTATGAAAAATGTACAAATATCCTCCTTATTCCCATAGTTCATCGTACAATCTTGATTGACTTTTCTATTAATTAGGGATAAATAGGATGAAAAATGATTAATATGTCTTCTAGTGATATTATTAAATTCATGTTGAATAGATTCTAAAACACGATTGGAATTGTTTGATTTTGTTAGAGGATTGGTTAAATATTGTCAAAACCGAAATAGCAAAGGAAATCTTGAAGATTTGTTAGCCATTGGAGGTTAAGGACTTTTGGCACAAAAGAAATTTTAAAGATGATTCGGTTTTCTATATTGTAACTTTATAATAGTAAAGCAATCCTGAGGATCTTCCGATCCTCGGACTGGCTTGATTTACTGAGATTATTGTATATATAGAGGATAATAGATCTTGAAAGACAATCTAAGAATTGCGTTCAAGTATTCAGACTCAAGGTTACTCTGTGAAAGCCATTTTTTTGAATGATGTACCCGCTATGAAGTTAATAAAAGATTTGATCATTTTCACCTTTTCTACATACTGAGTTTCTAGTAGAAGTGCTTCTAAATATCAAGGGCCCAGTCTAAAAGAGTTGTTGTTTCAACTGTAATTGTATTAGTTTGATTCATGTTTTACGATTCAATTCTCTTTTACAATAGTTAAGATGAATGCATAGCGTGTTAATGATTTCATATTGTTTTGCATACAAAAGATAGACATTTCTCTTGAGTGTTAATGATTGTTGATTCCAATTTCCATTACTCAAGTTTATTGCTTGATAGTTCCTCATGTTTTGACATGCGCTGTTCATTTTACTTAGATTTGCACTTGTTGTTCCTTTCAAATAGGTGAAAATTTGCGTTCCTTTTAGTTAAAGTTATAATTGTTTTTCCTTTCCATTCAGTTATGGTTATTGTTCCTTATGATTAGATTACAATTGCAATTTCTTTTCATTAGAGTAATTTGCTATTTCCTTTCCATCAATTTGATTCTTAGTTAATAGTTAAATCTACAAGTCTTTACTTAGATTCAATCATTTCTTTTTAGTTAAATGAATTTAGCAGGTTAGCTAGTTCATTTTCATTCACAACATGTTAGCAATTAGATTTCAATTTTGTTAAGTAAGATCTTAATCTCAGAATCTTTAAATGAATATTTGAGGAACTTGATTGTCGATAAACTCAAGTTTTCTTTAGCTACACGATTTTAGCCTCTACAAACTATCTTCATAGACTTTGCTGATGTTCTTGAGATAAAAGACGAATCCTCGGGTTGATAAATTAATGTTAAACTAAGGATGTTTTTAGGACATCTTTAGACACCAACATTTTGGCACTGTTGCCAGGGAGAATGTCAAAGGTAGCATAGATTGTGCCTCTAGAGGATGAGGTATTGAATATGGAAGGTAAGAACCTATGTAGGAAATAAGTAAGATGCTTATGCTAACACCTACCTCTAGTTGATGCATTAAGAGGTTGCATAGGTATTTTATTTTTTATTTTTTTTGCGTGAAGTGTGTATGACTAAGAAGAAAGATCTTGAAAAACCAAAACCCCCACCAAAAATTACCGAACCCCAGGGCTCGATGTTCCCTCGAAGAATCACTTTCATAGATGACATCATCTAAAAACTTGAATCTCAAGCTTCGGTTGGACCTAGGAAAGGATCTACCCAAATCCCTCAAGTAGCATTTTCACCAACTACATCCCACACTGAGATTCATAGCAAAAATGAAGGGTTTGAGAAAATCTTTCAGAGCACATATATTCCACTCCTCAACCCTTTAGAAGAGGGAAACTCTTGTAATCTAGAGGAAAGAGAAAGAGAAGGAGAAACCGGTGGGGTTGCCAAGGCAAACCCATCACCACCCCTTGATCCTGAATCTCCTGTGAAAGAAGAAGGCATACCCAAAATCCCAGATAGAGGGAGTGCAATCAAATCTCCTAGAGGATCAAATAAACAACCCCCTCAAATAGAACACCCAGATCAAGAAATTTCTGAAGATTTTTGTCACATTTTTTATCAAATGGCACAACCAAATCAACAACATCCTGAGACTTCCACATTGGAATATTCAGTAGTTGATCCAATTTCCAATTTCCCCATGAAGGAAATCCCCCTACAAAACCTTCCAACCTTCCATGGATTGATCTCAGAAGACCCGGACACATTCATTAAAATTGTAGACTGTATGATTACACCTATGAACCCCAAAAATTAAAATTGTTCCCCTCTACCTTGAAGGGAGCATCTCTAAGTTGGTTTATGGGATTGGAAGGTGGAACCATCAACTCATCGGATGAAATGAAACAAGCCTTCTTGAAAAAATATCAGGATTGTGGTAGAACCAGGGACCTAAAAGACAAAATCTTTCAACTGACTGCAAAATAAAATGAATCATTAGAAGAATGTGTTGAGATATTTCAGTATAATTTGCAAAGATAACCCTATGGTACATTACCAAGTGAAGTACTCAAGGCAACTATGATTAAGAGTATGAAATATGAATGGGTAGAAACATTGAATCTAATGGGAAAGGGTGACATTTATCAAGAAACTTATGATAACATCATTCAATTGTGTATCAGGTGCTCACGAGAAAGCACACAGACTAGATTAGGAATGTGAACTTCCCTCACCAGAAGTAGCAATACTACCAGTGGGGGTGTTACATGAGTTGAAGTCAGTAATCTCTTAGAAAATTTCAAAACAGATATTCTGAGCACTCTGACTACACAATTGGATGTATTATAGGCCAAATAGAAAAAAACAGAAGTAGAACAAACTTTGGCCATATTTTTCCACAGATGCAGAAGAAAACATGGTCCAAGGGATTTCCCTTTGGATGTGGTTTGGGTTTGTGCTATCTGCACCAAGGATCACAACACAGAACAATGCCCATCATTCTCTGGACTGAAAGTTGTCTTTAGAGAAGAGGAAGAAGAAATAGAGCCATTATATCTGATGGATCAGTGTCATCCATGGCATAACCAACCTCCAAATAAACTACAAGACCCTTCCTCTCTCTTTCATGGACAGTATAATCAACAGAAAAATTCTGGTAATGCATGGCAGGGCTATCAGTTTATTAATCAGAACTAACAGCCCCACCAATACCCACCTGCAAATCCCACTTGGACAAACCAATCCGTTGCAAATCCTGTCTAGCAAAATCAACCAACTGAAAATTGTACCTGGCCTAACTCACAATATCCCACCTCACGTTGGAAAAATTCAAATAACCCCTACCCTTCACAGTAGCCCAATACGATTGCCCAAAACCCAAATTGGAACCAGAATTGGCAGCACCCCATGGGGATAAACAATCAACCCATGGGAATGGCCCCTCAAACACAATCCACATTTCAATCTTCACTCCAACTCCCCCAAAACCCTCAATCGCAATTTCTCCCCCAATTACCATCCCAACCTCACCCAAACCCTAATAATAGACCGTCTCATCTCATCCAGATTATGGAGAATGGGGAAGGGGAAACCAAATTGGTAGGGTGCAATGAACTCTGGTTGAGATCGGGGCATATAATCTCTCGTGAAGAAAATAGCGTTTCTCAAGAGAAGGAGAATGAAAACCAACCAACAATAACACCCTCAATTGTGGTAATAATAGAAGAAATCGAGCAGGGGTGAGACACAGTTGAATCACAGGATCATGATAAGGATTCAACTCCTTCCCCTCTGTTCCCTAAAAGATTGATGATAGAAAAACCTGTCAAATATCCAAACTTTGACATTGTAGGGGAACTCAAGAATATATATGTCAATATTCCACTCCTACAGGCTCTACAAGATATTCCAATTTACGTGAAAACAATCAAGGAACTATGTGGGAGGAAGCCTGTTAGGAAGATAAAAAATTCATCACTGACAGTTCGCATAGTAGGAGCCTTTTCTGATCTAATTCTTTGCAGACAAGAACCAATCAAATATGCAGATCCAGGGAATCCCATAGTAACAGTTCAGATCCAGGTTTGTTCTTTTCCAAATACACTAGTTGATTTGGGAGCAGCCATCAATATGCTGACTATGGATACCTGCAATACCCTGGGTTTTGAATCCTTCGAACCCACACCAATCATGTTACAATTGGCAGATCGATCGGTGGTTCGGTTAGTTGGTACATTACATGATATAGCAATCTCAGTCGAATCTTGGGAATCTCTAGTGGATTTCCTCATCATCAACCCAAGAAGTGGACTTGAAGGGCATCCATTGATACTGGGCAGACCATGGCTCACAACAGTTGATGCATACATAGGATGTTGAACAGGTAATATGACAATTTCTAGAGGAGGTGTCACAAAGAATCTCATCTTATATCCTCCTATCAAGCCAAGCTCGACTTTCATATATCCACAATTTCCACCACCACAATATTTAGAAAAGGATTTACAAGCTCCTCTCACACTGGAAGAAGCCCTCAAACTTAAAAACTAGCTAGAGTATGATGTAATCATTGGGTTTATTAATAGCCCAACCACCATGGGTAATCCAACCTTCCAGATGCTCCAAGTTGTTCTAGACTGTGAAGCACATGGAGACCCACTAGAAGATTTAATGGAACAACAAATCCCAACTACAATTGTTCATAAGAACAAATTCATTGAGATTGCTCCAGGGAGGTTTCTGAACATCAATGCCAATTTAGATGAGCAACAACAACAAAAGATAATTCAAGTCCTCTCTAAATACCAACAATCTTTTGCATGGGAGTATTCTGATATGAAAGGTATTGATTTGCAACTCTGCACACACCACATTTATATTGAGAAAGAAGCTTGACCTATCTAATAGTCACATAGAATACCGAATCCCCATCTTAGGGATATTGTTAAGGAAGATTTGCAAAAGATGTTGGATGTAGATTTTATATAACCTATCTCAAATAGTCGGTGGGGTTCCCCACTAGTGATCATCCCAAAGAAAAATTCAAAATGGCGAATCTATGTTGACTACAAGGAACTTAACAAATCCAATCAAAAGGATCATTTCCCCTTACCTTTCATCAATCAGGTCCTGGATACTCTGGTAGGAAAGAAATTCTTTTGTTTCCTAGATAGTTTTAGTTGCTACAATCAGATCTAGATTGCCCCAGAAGGTCAAGATAAAAGTACATTCACATGCCCCTGGGGTACCTTTTCATACAATGTTTCCCTTTGGACTATGTAACGCTCCAACCACATTCCAAAATTCCATCCCAAGCATATTCATTGATCTGATCAGTGAAGGGCTTGAAGTCTACATGGATGAATTCACTCCCTATGGTGAAAAATTCGACCAAGCACTAAATAATATTGAGAAGGTACTGGAACAATTCATTGCTACTAGGTTATGTTTAAGCCATGAAAAATGTTACATGATGATGACAGAAGGTGTGGTACTAGGGCACTATATTTTTGCAGATGGAATTAGAGTAGATCCAACAAAAATAGAGTTAATCCTTAATCTACCTACACCACACACACAAACAGAGGTACATCATTTCCTTGGCGCTTCTGGATACTATCGTAGATTTATGGAAAAAATTTCAATAACCGCTACACCTTTACATGATTTGACTAGTAATGTGGAGTTTCAGTGGTCTGACAAGTGTGATGTGGCATTTGCAGGACTCAAGAAGTTGATATCGACAACACCGGTGTTGAGGGGACCAAATTGGAAAATACCATTTCACATATCCAACGATGCATTAGATATTTCCATAGGCGTCGTCCTTGGACAAGAAGAATACAAAAAACCTTATGTTATTTATTTCATTGGCAAGAATATTACTCCACCTAAATTTAATTATATAGTAACAGAAAAATAATTTTTAGCTATCATACACGCCATCAATAAATTTCGTCATTATATAACAGGATATCCCTTTATTCTGTATACTGATCATTCTTCTATTAGATATCTATCTAATCATTCAATCACTAATGGATGGGTCACTTGGTGGTTATTACTCTTGTAGGAATTTGACATGACCATCAAAGATTGACCCGGGAGAGAAAATCGTGTCGTAGACTTCCTATCCCACATACCCAATATTGATGACTCCTTAACAATTGAAGATCAATTTCCAGACGAGCATCTATTTTCCGTTACCACAAAGACACCTTGGTACGCTAACGTGGAAAATTATCTAGCAGTGGGAGGATTAGCGACACATCTATCATCAAGGGAAAGAAAGTTAATCATCCAACGTAGCACACGATTCGCTTGGATTAGCGGATATCTCTTCCACGCAGGATCTGATCTCCAGATTCACATATGCCTACGAGATGATGAAATCTATGACATACTAAAGGTAAGACATGACTAACCCTATGGTGGGCATTTTACATACCGCGGGACTGGACACAAAATTTTACAGATGGGCTAGTATTGGCCCTCAATATTTAGATATGCAAAGAAATACATCCATACTTGTGACAATTTTCAGTGGATGGGAAAACTAAGTCAAGTTGATGAAATTCCCTTGAAAGCAGAAATAGTCATAGAACCATTTGAGAGATGGGAAGTAGACTTCGTTGGCCCCTTCAATCCAAAGTCAAATAAGAAGGCCTATATTCTAGTGGAAACAGACTACATGACCAAATGGGTAGAGGCAGAAGCCCTACCAAATGCAACAGAAGAGGTAGTCATCAAATTCCTTTTTCAATTATTTGTACGCTATAGACTACCCAGGGAAGTAATCACTGATGGGGGGTCACAATTTACAACCCATAGAATCACCACCACCCTAAAAAATTATCATATTAAGAACATAGATACTTCTCCATATCACCCACAAGAAAACGGACAAGTAGAAAGCACAAATAAGGTCCTCGAGGCAATCACAACAAATATTGTCTCAACAAACCTATAGAATTGGGCTATTGAGCTCCCAAATGCCTTATGGGTCTATCATACAACATGGCATAACACCACTGGCTACTCTCCTTATCACCTAGTCTACGGTAAAGAACCCATCTTCCCAATTGAGTTTGAGATTAAAACCCTAAGGATGGCCCAAGAAATTGGACTGGATCTAACAGAGGAACATAAACAACGCCTTCAACAAATCAATGAATTATATGAAGCACACTTATCTATTTTGGAGCACACAGCTATTATTTAGCAATAGAGAGCAACTTGGCATGAGAAGCATATCAAGAACAAGTCATTCAAGAAGGGTGATTGGGTGCTTCTCTATGACTCCAGATTTCACAATTTTCCAGGAAAATTATAGACATGGTGGTTGGGACCATATGAAATTGAGGAAGTCCATGATAATGGCACGGTCACTTTAAGCACCATCGATGGGTCTGGATCTCCTTTTTTGGTTAATGGGCACCAACTACAACTTTACCATCATCCACCTTCAAAAGAATCTTTCTACCAGGAAGTAAGTAAGGATTCCACCATTCAAATTTTGGCGGGCTGGGAAGGTAACCCAGCCAACCCAACTCCATAAATGATGAATTTTGTTAACACTGTACATACTGAATATAGTTTTATAAGTATTAGTTTTTATTTTTCTTTTCATTTTTTTTGAGAAATAGAGAGGATAACTATAATCAACACAGTTATCACTCTTTTTTGTTCCGCACTCTTGCTTTATCCTATCACGCGGACCCAATCTTTCATAGAAAAATGAATATGTCATGCTCTGCAGCTATAATAGGGCAACCATAATGAACTCATGAAATCAACAGACCATCCCATACTCGATTCTGAAATAAACTGACCCATAATAATTGAATGAATTTATCTGATTACTAATCAACCTTAGATTCAACAAAAGAAAAAATATTTCCATGGGTAAGTTTCCAAAAATTATCCATTGAGATGGTTAAAAATTAACAATTGTTGTTCATCTGAAAGGAACAACTATTGTTCCTTCGCGTGATTGTTGTTCAATTGAAAGGAACAACTAATGTTCCTTCTCACGACTGTTGGTCCTTCTCACAACTTTTGTTCCTTCTCATGACTGTTGTTCCTTCTCACAATTGTTGTTCCTTTGAGTATCGTTGTTGTTTATTTGAAAAGAACAATTGTTGTTCCCTTTGCACAACTTGTTGTTCCTTTAAAAGGAGTAGCTACTTCTCCTTCTGTGTTCTTCCTTATTGTCATTCCTTTCTATCATTGTTGTTCAAACGCTAGACATTCCTTTGGGGTATCCCTTTCATCAAATAATTTTCACTAGCATTACTTCTATTTATCATGGTAATGATCTGTCATTATTTTGTGGACTATCTCTCATACCTTATCAAATTGTTTTTTTTGGATTAATCTCTTCGAAATAATTTAAATCTTGTTCATAACCTGTAAACACCATAATTTGTTTCCTTTCCCTATATACATACAAATATACTTGAATGATAATTTTCCTCATATTATAATAAGGAGTCTTAAGCACACTTTTACTTGGCATCCTTACATTTATTTACTAATCCAGATTATTTTCAGCACGAAATGAGATCGGAGATATAATAAAGAAATGCACAGAGATATCATAGATATTAAATAATATAACATAAATGTATCAGAGATGCAACCATAAACACAGATATATAGTAATACATGATTTTTATTAATGAAAGAAATGTATAGAGATTGTAAAAATACAGAGTGAAAGACTCGCTAGAATGGTGACAGCTTATCTCTGAGAAGAGATGTGATGGCTACTCGCATTCACAAGAAGATGATTACAATGAGGCTCTTAATGCATTTTTAAAATAAACAGGAATGCGAAAAACCCTATACATCCAAAAACCTAACCCTAGGAGATGAAGCACCAAAAGTCATGTGGGCCCCATTTGGGTAAGTTAGTACATCAACTTCCTGGGGTCATAACTTTTGCATACGATCTCCGTTTTAGGCATATGATAGCTTGTTAGAAAGTTATCGTCGAGGATATTAATTTTTGGGGATAAATAATTCCTTTAGCTATCATTGAGAACCTCGATCCCTAAAAACCTTCATTTAGGCCCTCAAAATGGCCCCATAAGTTAAAACCTGCTAAAAATAGTAAATTGCCAAAATTGCCAAAAAATTGTTTTGAGCCAGTCGAAAAAGGTGGTTGGACACCGATATCCACCTGGATCAATCCTTCCTCCTTAGGAAGAAATGGTATCCATTGCGTTGAGTTCCCGGGGGAAAGGGGAAAGCATTTGTTGGATCTGCATCTTGGTGAGCTACTTGTATTGTTGGAGACGTCGCGCTGCTTAGTTTGTGGACGTTTGTCATGAACCTATTGAAGTTGAGGTTGTTCAACAAGTTGAACTACATGAGAGGAAGGAGTGGATAAGGAATCATTGTTCTTTGTTGTAACCTTTTCAACCTGCTTCCATTGGATAGAAGGTGTAGGGGGCAAAGTTGTACTGGTTGCAGTGTCCTTATGTTCCCCTTTTGAACAGATTGTGAAGAAGCTAAATTTTTCAATATGAGATAATACTTTGTGACACTTTTTAGGTGGAACAATAGTTGGAAATACCTATGGTATTATGTAGAGATGAAACCCCAAATCAATAATGACATTATGGGGTTGAGACTCATAAACAACAAGGCATCTCCACATATATGGTTGGCCCAAGAGAACATCACAGACATCCAGTGGGGAAACATCGCATAATACCTCACCCTTGAAGGGTTGGATGCCATTTGACAATCGACACTATTGGCTGTGAAAGATACCAGATATATAAAATATGCAGAACAGAAACGAAATGCTAGAAATAACAGAATAACAGTAAAATATCCAGCATAATCATCACAATACACAGAAATGATATACGAAATAGCAACAGAAATAACACTTTGAATCAGATAGCAATGTTCACAGGCCTCTTCGAGGGGGAAACCTCCAATCGAGCAGTGCTCTGTTA
>JZKD02S1907744.1:462346-488795 GCA_000966675.3 Picea glauca
AATTAATGCTTACACAAACATGAGATAATTAATGCTTACACAAGGTATAAAAATAACCAAGGAATAGATGCATTGCAGCACACCAGCATTGGAACTGGCGAGGTGGAAGGGTTGGCAGCATCCTACTCATTAGCAGGACTTCTAGGGAGATAGTTTTCCGGACCCATCGAACACAATGAGGATAATTATGGCAAGACCTCCATGCGAGGGAGATGGAATTCGCAGGGGAGAACCCGAGGATCCCGCTGGGTAAAAGGGAAATTTCGCTGTAAAGGAGGCCGCACTAAACTCGAAGTAGAGAGGCAAAATCGTTGTAAAGGAGAGCGCACTAAACTCGGAATAGAGAGGAAAAATAGTTGTAAAGGAATCAGCACGAAAAACGCTCAGTACTATGGCCATTTTTGCTGTAAAGAAGGCAGTACGAAACTGTTGCGTACTGAGGCAGTTTCGTTTTTGCGTACGAAACTAGCAAAAATGGCAATTTCGTCGAGCTTTTGTAAGGGAAAAACCAAGTGAGAAATCTGTGGGTAACAAGTTAGAGCGCGGAATAATCCAGGTTCGAACCGCCAGTTGAAAACGATGGTGACACACAAAGAGGACGATGGTTACAATCCGTGATGAAGGCTCAATCACAGGGGTTAAATCTCATCGAACGACAACACAAGAACCAAAAATGTAGAGTTGCAGTACCCCAAGTCGTTGTGTAAAAGAAGACACAGTGGAGAGCAAAAACGCGGTCAAGGGAGGATCACTGGGTCAAGAGAAGATCAACGCTGAGAAATAACAAGGATCGTTGAGAGAAAATCGTTGTCAAGGATGCAGTCATAAGTTTAAAAAAAAAAAAACGCAGAGTTACAAAACCCCAAATCATAGAACATGTCCGCTCTTTGAGGTCTTGAATGGAAAACACAAGGTTGCGGTATCCAATTTCGCTGGGTAAAAGCAGATCGAACGCTGAGCAATTGCCCAACGCAGATGTTTAAAATTTTTGGGCGGGTTTAAGGGCTCAGATCTCAAGGAAGTTTCTAAGGGTATCGACCAACAAGTGAGGGTTTTAAGAAGCAGATCAGGGCGGAGGTCGGACAACAGTGAGCATTTTGGCTACCACCTAGCTATGGAAGCAAATACAATGCTACGATTGCAATTTTTTTTATCAATAACAATCACTTACCCAATAAAAAAAAAGGAGAAGCAAGGCAAAATGAATTTATAGCCTATTTTCAATTTAACAGAGACATAAATGGAGCAATATTAATGATTAAAGTATAAATTCTGCAAAAGGCGAGCCAAAGAAGGCTGAGTGCGCACCAAAGCTTGGGAAAACACTCATACATAGTATCTACTATCAACCATTTTTATACATATTTCAATATCCAGGAGCTTGCAAATGAAGCCAGAGATTTCGTACAGTGACAAAAAAATTCTAAATTGAAAATACATACAACTCAATATTTTACAAATACAATTCTCATAAATATCGTGACTGGCGACGACGATTTCGGCGAAGATGTTCTCGCATGCTCGTACTCCATCCAGCTTCTCGCTTGCTAACCCTGAAAACATCACCGGCACCTCCCAACCAACTCTACGGGTACTATTCTCTCCATTGAGCCCCCCCGAGCCGCAAAGGGGCCAAGTACACAACCAGAGAATAATCTAGCTCCCATCTCGCCTCGCAAGGTCGAGCTACCACTCCCTTTCGAGCTGGGCATTCCAACTCCCACAAGGTAAAATTAGTCAAGAAAAATATCGACAACGTAACCTTACGCCTACCAGACGTGATCCATATTCCTCCACTATCCTTTTTATAGAGTTTTCTTAGTGATTAGTTTCCCAAACCCTCTTTAGATTCTTTTTATTTAATTTAATTAGGATAAACCTCCCTCGTACACATGTCACCCGATCCCTTAGTTGCACCAGAAAATCAATTTATTAATTTATTAAATTTGCATATTTCCCTCACCCACCTAAAAGCGTTCTTAAAAACGCTCATCAGTGTCCCTTTATTCCCTTACAATTATTAAATGAATGAAGTCTTTCTTAAAACTTTTCACAATTAGAAGGTTCCAAAGACTATATTCCCTACTATGTTAGACATTCTTCTTTTCCTTAAGTTTCCCCTTTTTTTCTTAGTTTAGATTTAACAAGTTTATATATAAACAACAATTTACCCTTTTAATAATTTAATTCTTCATTAAAATTTTACTTTAATTATTAATGTTTGAATTTTCTTTACTCCCCCTTCTTGTTATATGTCCATTTTTTTTTGTTCACATGTTCTACTTAGACCTAGATTTTAAATTCACTAGGATTGGCGACAATTTTTAAGGAAAAATTAATTATTAAACATTACTCATACCATCGTTCATTTTAAGGCCGACCAGTTCCTAAGGAGACATATTTTTATAGGTACTAGTTTTATTAACTAGCCAGAGTTAAAATTGTGATGTGCCCTTCAAGACACACTACGTGCTCCAAGGGTGCCACTCGCTTGCATTCTTGTTTTATTTGTGCGACCTGCCCTTCAAGACGCACTACGTGCTCCAAGGGTGCTACTTGCCTTTTGACTGATTTTGATAGGCATCAAACCCCTAGAGTCAATACTCCGTTGGGTGACCTTGTGGGAGACAAAGGGTCTCTAAGGAATAAGGACCTTGCCTTATTGTGCACCCCTTAGAATCATCATGAGAAACTGTCACAGACCGCCCTCATGGCATTGTCGATATCTCGAACTAGGTAATTGTTAACCTACAGTTCGAGCTACAACAAGAGTGTTGTAGGTTGTGGCAAGGTTCCTGCCACACCCCTACATCAATATCTCTAGTTGTCATGCATGACACCTTTACTCCTAATGTGAGTCTGGTTAGCAAGCTATCGTCGGTCTGCATCCATCAACGAAACATGTGAGTGATAAGAATCAACATCACAATATCTAGTTAGATGCCACATATGTAATATCAAAACATTCAAACCATAATCGTCTACTCCCAGACTTGATCCAGAGTCCAAGGAGATCCATCGATGCCATCAGCATCCTCAAATGTCTAGAGTCCTGCACACTCAGGAAAACCAATCAATAGAACCCGTCGATATAAATATCATAAAATAACATATTATCAAATCCACAAACATCATCATGCTCCATAATCGAATAAGTCAATCATAAAGTGAAGTAGATCACTTGCACATAAGTGTCAACAAAAATAATTCACATCAGGTTCTTGCAAGTGTGGGATGTTACAACATTTTCTTAGCCCCTCTCCGCATCATATCCCCAACATAAAACATTGAATATTGAAAATGATTATTTGATTTTCATTGTCTAACCCCTCGCTAGTCATCATAAAATGTTTTCAAATCATATGGAAATGTGATATTTTCTCTCCTTTTTCTAATGTCATGGAGGGTCGACTACAACATATCGATTCTCGAATAGCACCACTGCAACAGAAAGACAAGTCGAGCCACAATATTTTAATGTTGTTAATGGAAACTTCCACTCCACGCTTAGACCATTTTTCCAATAGATTTTAGACTCTTGACTAGTCTCTCCTACTTGTAACGTCAGCCATATGTGAGAGGTTTGTCTCTGCAAGATAGGTCACAATCTATAGAAGAAGTATCGATAATGACGCAGAGTCCCACCTTAGTAGGGTCTGTCGACCTCCCAGTCTAGGATCTTCAATATTCTCGAGCTAAAGCAACTCTTTGATTCCCTGCTAGAATTTTATATACAAATCCACAGGTCCTTATGTGAAACTCCAACTGCGCGAACAAGCACCAGGCACAAGCTTCCTTCACGTGACCACAAGACTAACTAAAAGGCACTTCACGACTTCATGTTTTGCGTCTTCCGAAAGAGTGCTTGATACTCCTTCCGATCTTTGAAGCTCCAAACTCTAAGCTCTGCTTGCATCAGATCAATGGTTCAAAATCTCGATGATCCGACTGTCTTGCTCCTTTTCTTCACAAATTCGGTACTTTGTGACTCACAACTTTCGAAAGCAGCTTCCTCCACTCTCCCAACAGTCGATTCCCGATATCTCTTTCCCATGAAAGAAATCAATGGTTCGATCTCTCCCGAGCTTGCGAGTGTTGAAAGACTCTCACCCTTATCCTCCCCGTAGATATACTAGATCCAATGACCCATGGAAATCATCATTTCTCCCTTCAAAAATTCCTACCGTCTGTCGAGGTTCTTGATGGTTTCTCACCAAATTAGTCGACATCAACCCTCCTGTGCTTGATTCCACAAGGTGACTTCAAACCTTGTCTTTCCTCTCAACTTACCTCAAATCTATCCTTCCTGAGCTTGATCCTTGCTGCAAACTCAAGGATTTTAAGGAACCCTGCACGCACTCCTTGCAACTTCCACAACAACCTTTGGTTATTCAAACACTCCAACTTTGCACACTCCTTGCGATAGAAGTTCTTCAACCACACCCTTGGGTTGGAAAAGTCTAAGACTCTCCTCATCCTGTGCACACCTTGGACGACTCTGTACTATAATCACACTTCTTCTAATATAAATTAGCGCTATCTCTCCTGATATTTATGAGATAAACTCAGAACCTTGTCGATGCACTCCTTGCGGACTTTCATTTCACTCCTTGTAGGAATTCTTAGAAAGAGAAACAATTGAAACTCATACTCTCCTCATAGACTTCATACATTCAACATGAAATCACATACCTATGGCATTGAAACAAATGCATAACAGAGACTGGAATTTAATTGTAAACAAACCATTCAATAGATGCATACAGGAACCAAAATACACGAGACAATTGGATCAAAGCATTCTTATATTAATTCAAGTGCTTTTGTACATGGTCTATAACAATAAGAACTATCTGCTCATACAACTTCTAAAATCTTTGTTCTTCTTTGTTCTCCTATGCTCTCTTTCTCTACAACTCATTCAATGAGAAATGACAATATATTACATCTATGAGGGAGTCTTCTTGATTTTTCCCTCCTACAATCTTAAACTATCTTATCGATATTAAAGACTATTTCCTACGTATCATTTATTACAATAAATTTCCACAACCCACAGATGAGAGAAATGCTCAAGATCTATATTACAATCCCCAAAACATTAAAAGCAAATGCATCTTTCTGGATATTACATTAATGGTTCTTATTTTGAAATTCAAAAAGATGTCTTCAAAATGCACACTGGTATATCCAGCTATCCTCCACTCGCGCTTTGTTGGCGGTGCTCCTGCATCATACTCCTCTAGATGAAAAATTCATGGACTCTTGTCCATGAGCTCCTGCACTGACTGTCCATGTTTCTGGATATCTGCTTCACTTTCCCAACTGGCATATTCAATCGAGTGTCCTTTCCACTTTACCAAATATTCAAAATATATCTTCCTTCGAGTTTTCTTGTCAATTCTTTGATCAATGATCTTTTCCATCTATGTCTTTTCAGCTACAAGCATCTTTTTGACCCAATGAATTTCCCTCTGAATTTCTGTTCCTCTTGCTTCATATGCTCTGTAAGGATACAGATCTTCTACGTTGAATATGGGTGATTTTCTCACATCATCTGGAAATTCTATCTCATAAGCATTTGCCTCAAATTTTTGTAAAATCTTACATGGCCCTATCTTCTTCATATTCAACTTATTATATGTTCCCCTTGGGAAACTTTCTTTCTTGAGATGTGCCAAAACAAAATATCCCACTTTGAATTGAATCTCTCTCCTGTGTTGATCTTCTTTGCACTTATATTCCTCGTTGGAACTCTGCAACCGCTCTTTAATCTTGTTGTGCAGATCCTGCATCTCTAATGCAAAATATTCCACTCCAACACTCTTGAACTCACTTTTCTCTAAGTCTCTGAACTTAGACACTCCTCTTGGTTGCATTCCATACATTATCTGAAATGGGCTCCTTCCTGTGATCCTATTAGGTGAATCATTGTATGCAAACTCCGCTTGCAGTAGAATCTAATCCCACTGACTATGATGTTCAGTTACTAAACTCCTTAATAAGTCCCCCAAACTTCAATTTAATACCTCAGTCTATCCATCTGTTTGAGGGTGATATGTTGAGCTAAAGCATAAATTCGTCCCCAACTTCTTCCATAGTGTCCTCCATAAATGACCAACAAATTTGGTATCTTTGTCTGAAACAATACTCTTAGGTAATCCATGATGTCGAACAACCTCTTTGAAAAACAAATTTGTAATGTGTGTTGTATCACTGGTTTTGTGACATTCAATAAAATGTGTCATTTTGGAAAATCTATAGACTACCACGAATATGGAATCACGCCCTCTCTGCGTCCTTGGAAGTCCCAACACAAAACCCATGCTTACTGCATCCCATGGCCTCTCTGGTATTGGAAATGGTTGATACAACCCAATATTCTATATTTTCCCATTTACGTGTTGACATATTCTACATCTGTTGACAAATTTCCGCACATCCATCCTCATTCCTAGCCAATAATACAAACTATTGAGTTGCGCAAATGTTTTGTCATGGCAGAAATGTCCAGCCAATCCCCCACTATGTTTTTCCTTCAAAACGTTTTCTCTCATAGAACTCTTCGGGTTACACAACTGATTTCCTTTGAATAACAGTCCATCGTGAATTAAATAGTCAATCCATTGGCTCATGTCTCTTAAAACAAGGTTCTCACATGCTTCATAAGCATCCTTGAAATCTGAATCATCTTTGTACATTTCCTTAAGGCTATCAAAACCTAAGATCTTCACTTGAAACTCCTGCAGAATCAAACATTTCTTGCTCAATGCATCAAAGACCTTGTTAGCATTTCCAGAAATGTTCTTTGTAACAAAAGTAAAGTTATGCATGAACTCAACCCATTTTGCATGTTTCTGGTACAATTTCTCCTGTCTGGTTATAAACTGTAAGGCTTGATTGTCGCTATACAAAACGAACTCTTTTGGAACTAGGTAGTGCCTCCATTTCTTTAGTGCTTGTATGACTGCATAAAACTCTTTATCATAAGTTTAGTAATTTCTTTTGGCCTCATTCAGTTTCACACTAAAGTATGAAACTGGTCTATTGTCTTGACTTAAGACTACTCCAATCTCAAATCCTCTTGCATCACATCTCACTTGAAAGGTCTTGCTGAAATGTGGTAGAACCAGAACAGGTTGTCCATTTATCTTTTCTTTTAATAACTTGAAACTTTTCTCTGCTTCCTCTGTCCAATGAAAATATTTAAGTCTTTTCTTGACTATGTCCATCATCGGTGCACAAATCCCACTAAAATTTTCGATGAACATCCTATAAAAACTGGCTAGTCCATGGAAGATTTTGACTTCAAATATATTCCTTGGCGACGACCATTCTTTGATTGATTTTACCTTCTCCGGATCCATCTTCAATTCATTCGAAGAGATCACAAAACCCAAATAAATGAGTTCTGTCTTCATGAAAGACGACTTCTTCAAATTTATCAACAACTTCTCTTGCTACAACCTTCTCATCACTAGAGTTAAATGTGTCAAATGTTCTTCTTCAGTCTTACTGAAGATCGGTATATCATCAAGATGCACAATTACAAACTTCCCAATGAAATATTTCAATACTTCATTCATCAATCTCATGAAAGTACTTGGCGCATTCAACAAGCCAAATGGCATAACAAGCCATTCATACAACCCTTCATTCATCTTGAATGTTTTCTTCCATTCATCACCTTCCCTCATATGAATCTGGTGATATCTGCTCTTCAAATCAATTTTTGAAAAACACTTTGCTCCACTCAAGCAATCCATCAATTCATCCATCCTGGGTAAAGGAAATCTATACTTGATGGTGATTTTGTTTATAGCCCTCAAGTCTGTACCCATTGTCCATCCACCATCCTTCTTCGAACTTAACATTGTTGGTACAACTCATGCACTCAAGGTTTATCTAATGAAACCTTTGTCCATCAAATCCTGGACTTCCTTCTTAACTTCTTCATTCTCTTGCAGTGTCAATCTGTACGTTTATTTGTTTGGAAAACTTGCCCCTAGTATAAGGTCAATGTGATGGATTATACTTTTGATGGGCGACAACGAACAAGGAAAATCGTCCACCAGTATATCAACAAAATTCTCCAGCAGTTCCTGGATTTCCTTATGTAGATCATCTATCGAGGTAATGGTCAAGATGACTCTAGGTTTTCTAACCACAAAAAACTACGTTTGTTGATCATTATTGACTTCATCAAGAATTCCCTTCCCACTCATGAGAAGCATAGTATTGCTTTCTTATGCTTTTGCCTTATTGTCTTTAATTGGCAGCAAAATATGCGTCCTACCATTCTTTTCCAAAGTGTACATTTTCTTTCTTCCATCATGAATAACATTTATGTCATATTGCCAATGCCTCCCCAACCAAATATGACAGACATCCATGGGAATTAAATCACATAAAATCTCATATCTATATCCCCCTATATCAAATTCAACTAAAAATTGTTTAGTTACTATTACTTGATGTCCTTTTTGCAAGCAGAAAACTTTATATGGTCTTGGATGTACAATTGAATCCAATTCCATCTTCTCCACTATCTTTGTGAATACTAAACTATCCATGCTTCCACTATCAACTATCACCTTGCATACCCTATCTTTGGCCTTGCAAGCAATCCTAAACAAATTGTTCCTTTGGATTGGATTCTCCATCTCTTTCTTTGGTTTCAAGAGAATTTTCCTCATCATCAAGGATCTTCAACCTTCTGCATCTTCTGCCTCAACATTTCGCCTCTGCACTTCTGAAATGCGAGCTTCAACTCTTCCATCCTTTTTCCTATCGGAACATTCCCAAGATTTATGTCTGATATTTCCATAGACAAAACACTTTACCTCAACTCCTATGTCTCTTCCTCTTCCTCTTTCTCAAGGAAAGTTCCTATCAGCATATTGTCTCCCTTGTGAACTTCCTCCCCTTTCTGGGTGGTTATGATGTTTCATTTTTTCATGTTTGGGCTTCTGTACTCTATCCTAGGCAATTTCTTTGCCTCTGCTTTGACTTCTACCTCTTCATCTTTGACCTTGCTTCCAGACCAATTTTTCTTCTGCCTTAAGAGAAACCTGATAAGCATCTTCCACATTTCTGATTGTCACCATGCTCATCTCGTCCTGAATCTCGTATCTAAGGCCATTCATATAGCTGGCGAACTTTTCATCATCACTCTCACGATAACTATATATGATGTTTAACCTATAAAACTCCTCTATATACTCCTTCACTGTCATCCCTTTTTCTCTTAAATTTTTCATTCTTTGAAACATATTGATTTGATAAAATCTGGGTATGAATTTAGATTTCATCTTTGCTTCCATTTTGTCCCAGATTTTAATTCTTTGTTTTCCCTTGCAACACATGTCAGCCTGTAGTTCATCCCACCATAGTGATGTATGTCCTTTCAGTCTAGTGACAGCGTGCTTAACCTTCTTATCTTCTTCAACATCCTCATAGTCGAAGTATTTATTTAGAGATATAAGCCAATCTAGCAGCTCCTCAACGTCCAAGTTGCCTTCATACATCGGGATGTCCAACTTTGCTCTGGCACACATTCTTGCAACATCTTTTAGCAAATGTTCCTCTACAACGTCTTCAACTACAACTTCTTCGGCTCATTCTTCATTCATGCTTTCTACCTCACTGATATCTCCAGTATCAGGTGTTCTTCTTTGTGTTGTTTCCATAACATCTAGTCGAGCATGAAGTTCTCTCATTTCCCTCTCCATGACTAGATCGGGTAAAGTTCTTTCTGGACGTCTCCTTGGAAACATTGTTTCAACCTGTCCACGCAGAATTCAAACCACAATTGTCCTCTATCTTCTCGTGATTACAGAAAACAAGATTTGTAATCTCTGATACCACCTGACTCAGAGCCCCACCTTAGTAGGGTCTGCCGACCTCCCAGTCTAGGATCTTCAATATTCCCGAGATGAAGAAGCTCTTTGATTCCCTACTGGAATCTTCAATACAAATCCACAGGTCCTTATGTGAAACTTCGCCCGTGCGAACAAGCACAAGGCACAATCTTCCTCCATGTGACCACTCCTCGTGACCACAAGCCTAACTAAAAGGCACTTCGTGACTTCGCGTTTTGTGTCTTTCAAAAGAGTCTTTGATCGTCCTTCCGATCTCCGAAGTTTTGAACTCCAAGCTTCGCTTGCATCAGATCAATGGTCTATAATCCCCTTGATCCGATGGTCCTGCTCCTTTTTTTCAAGAAATCGGGACTTCGTGACTTGCGACTTCTGAAAGTAGCTTCCTCCACTCTCCCAACTCCCAATTCCCGATATCTCTTTCCCATGAAAGAAATCAACGGTTCAATCTCTCCTGAGCTTGCGAGTGTTGAAATACTCTCTCCCTTATCCTCCCTACAGATCTACTGGATCCAACGGCCCATGGAGATCGATGTTTCACCCTTTAGGAATTCCTACCGTCCGTCGAGGTTCTTGATGATTTCTCGCCAAATGAGTCAGTGTCAACCCTCCTGAGCTTGATTCCACGAGGTGATTTCAAACCTCGTCTTTCCTCTAAACTTCCCTCGACTCTATCCTTCCTGAGCTTGACCCTTGCTGCAAACTCAAGGATTCTAAGGAATCTTGCATGCACTCCTTGTTGCTTCCACAACAACCTCTGGTTATTCAAGCACTCCAACTTCGTGCACTCCTTGCGACAGAAGTTCTTCAACCGCTCCCTTGGGTTGGAAAATTCTAAGACTCTCCTCAGCCTACACACACCTTGCACAGATTTGTGTTATACTCTCACTTCTACTTGTATAAGTTAATGCTATCTCTCCTGAGATTTCTGAGATAAACTCAGAACCTTGTCGATGCACTCCTTGTGGACTTTCACTGCACTCCTTGAAGGAATTCTCGGGAAGAGAAACAATTGAAACTCATACTCTCCTCACAAACTTCATACATTCAACATGAAATCACATACATATGGCATTGAAACAAATGCATAACAGAGACTGGAATTAAACTTTAAACATACCATTCAATAGATGCATACAGGAACCAAAATACACCAGACAATTGGATCATAGAATTCTTATATTAAGTCAAGTGTTTCTGTACATGGTCTATAACAACAAAAACTATCTTCTCATACAACTTCTAAAATCTTTGTTCTTCTTTGCTCTCCTATGCTCTCTTTCTCTACAACTCATTCAATGAGAAATCATAATATATTACATCTACGAGGGATTCTTCTTGAGTTTTCCCTCCTACAATATTAACCTATCTTATCGAAATTAAAGACTATTACCTGCTTATCATTTATTACAATAAATGTCCACAACCGACATATGAGAGCAATGCTTAAGATCTGTATTACAATCCCCAAAACATTAAAAGAAAATATATCCTTCTAGCTATTACATTAATGGTTCTTCTTTTGAAATTCAAAAAAATGTCTTCAAAATGCACGCTGGTATATCCAGTTGTCCTTCACTCGTGCTTTACTGGCGATGCTCCTGCATCAGATAACAAAGCGATTGTACTTTAGAATTGAAGAATTATTCATCTCATGTGGAAAGGACTGCATCTACAAAATTCAAAATTGGAGGGAAATAATTTATTTCAATCATAATTATTATTCATAGGTTGGACATCAAGTATATGACTGCATATAATTTATTTCGTAGTAGTTATTATATATATGCTTTATATAAAAGAAAAAAGAAAAACTAAGCTCATGGAATGTTGGAACCAAAAGCCTTTATTATTAGTGTTTGGGTTATATTAATTATCAGGGTTAGGATATAAATTAAATTGGAAATATAATATATAATTATAATATATAGAGATTGCATATATATAATATATTATAAAGAAATAATTATTTTATCAAAACTAGCACAATCATATTATAAAGGTGATTGATAAACATCTATGAGACATATCAATTATTTTATAATAAATAGGTAATATTAGGGTTTCATATTAGAGTTAAAGTCAATAGTGTTTCAAATTAAAAACTAATGACTTTAGAGTAACCTTGATCTTTCCTATAACACTAATGACCTTAACTCTAATATGAAACCCTAACCTTGCCTCTTTATTATAAAATAATTGATAAGATCTAGTGGTTTATCAACCACCTTTTTATAATGTAGTTGTGTTACTACATATTTATATTAAATTGAATAATTGAAAAATAAAAAAATAAATTTTATATTACATATTTTTATTTTTTAATGATAAATAATTTTGATATGATAAATTTGATCTTATTTGTTATAAAAAATAAATTAACTAAAATATATAAAATTTCAAAAATATATAACAATGTTGAGTAATTTACATAACATAGATTTACATAATTAATTAATTTTAATTTACAATATAAAATTCGATTTCCTTTGAGTCATTTGCTACAACTTTGTTTCAATACATTATACCAATATTCAAAATAACATACATGGCATGAGTTCTAGTATTTATTCATCCACATAGTACAATGAACATTGCCATGTTCATTTTATTTATTGGCATGTCCATTTTATTGACTCATTGATTTTGTGTACTAATCATCTGACTAGTATGACTAGAAATACTTGAAATGGTGATGTTGTTGCTTTGAGTTTTGGAAAGAAGTAGTTAGTTTTTAGCATAGTAAAAAACACATGAAAATCATTTGTAATTATTTTTCTAAATAAAATCATAAATACGTTTCCGTACTTATGATACATCTTGGATTTTGATTTCTCTTCCTCAAAAAAGTTTGAATAAAATTCTAAAAATGTTTGAATAAAATCCCAAAAATTAGTATAGATGCTTTCCATGCAGATTAATATCGTCATTAATTTCTTCTTCATTATACTTAGACGTCATTAGTTTCTTCTTCATTATACTTAGATGTCGTTCGTAATAGTCAAAGCGTGATGTTATGAAAGTCATTAGTTTCTAAATTATATTACCTTGGCCTGCCCTTACTATTCTTTTAGGGCAAAACAATTGGGAGTGATATCACTTGAAAAAATATTCATTAAATATAAATCATTTGTGTCACTTAACCTTCATTGTTGTTTTTAGGTAAAAAATAATATGAACATTGTTGTTACTTAAAATATATTAATTAAGTAGTTATAAAGAATGTGTTCATTAGGATGAATGATAATTTTTTTTTATCAATACACTAGATAAAAGTATAAATGGTATTACAAATATTAAATAAAAGTATCTAATTGCTATTCATTTAGAGAAAATTCCATTTAATATCAAAATTATTACATATGTTTAAAAATGCTTTTCATTTAAATAAAATTATACTGAGTTAAATGTTTGAATTTAAATAAAATTATACTAAGTTAAATATTTGAATTTATTTGTATTGAGTTAAATGTTTGAATTTATTCATCGGTTATAGTGACTTTTTTCTTTCTTTTGAATCATTGAATTTATTTGTATCGGTTATAGTGACTTTTTTCTTTCTTTTGAATCATTGAATTTATTTGTATTGAGTTAAATGTTTGAATTTATTCATCGGTTATAGTGACTTTTTTCTTTCTTTTGAATCATTCTTTTAAGTTATATAAAATTATACTAAATTAAATGTTTGAATTTATTCATATTAAGTTAAATGTTTGAATTTAAATAAAATTATACTCAGATATTTAAATTTATTTGTATTGAGTTAAATGTTTGAATTTATTCATCAGTTATAGTGACTTTTTTCTTTCTTTTGAATCATTCTTTTAAGTTATATCAATTAGTATATTAATTCAATTTTTTAAAGAAATATATTTTAATAAAAATTTGAAATAACTTTGAATGGATATCTCACATTATATTATATAGGTATTTCTATTTATTTTCACATATATATTTAATTTGTTTTCAAATTAATGCACACAATTATTTGTAAATTTTCTATTTTGGCATTGCCAATTTAGATTATGTTGAATTTTAAATAGAGTTTGAAACATAGTTGCACAGAATGTTCCTTGTATTTTCAACATTTAGTTTTTAAGTTCTCAAAGTTTTGAGAGCTTCGGAATTAGTTGGGAATGTCTCCAATTGACTAGGAACTCTTTTGAGAATTTGAGAGTTTTTTTGGAAGCTTCAACATCAATTAAATGGGAGCTTGGGAATTAGTGTCCTAAAAAAAGAGCTTTAAATTAGAGTTATATTAAATTAAAATGTATTTATATTTATTCATTTATTACAAATACATAATTTTTTACAATTATTTGCATTATATTTATTCAAAATGTCACTATAAAACTAAGACTAAACTACATGTAAATATTATTTCAAAAATTAGTAAAGTAAAAAAAACTTAATAATACTCACTTTATAGTTGTGGATATGAAAAACTTTTAATGCATTGATGTTTTCCTTCAAGCCCAAACTAAACATGAAAGTCCAATAAATCAATACCCTGTCCACTACACCCATTTTCTCATGTAGTTGATATCAACCAACCATATCATTGACTTTTATTGTATTTTCATATTAAAAGAGTAGTACTATTTTGTTTTTTTCAATAAAAAAAGAATAATGCTTCAAATTTACAAAGATGTATAAAGTTTATATATGTAAAGTTTAATTTTAAAAAGATGTTAAAATTGTATATATGTATTTTCAATTTTGTTTCTCATTTTCTAATGGAATATTTATGGATATTGAAGTTTCATTATTGTGTTAAATCTATTCATATAATTATCAACACAAATTAAATTAGTAATTTTAATATTGTAGTTGTTGCAATAATCTATTCATATAATTATCAACACAAATTAAATTAGTAATTTTAATATTGTAGTTGTTGCAATAGGAGAAACATTGTTATCTATTTAACTTTAATTTTATTGAAATAAGATTTAAAATTTATCAATATCTCTATAAATTGTAATCTATTTTTTTTTTTTTTTTTAATATATATTATTGCGACTCTCAAATTCAAGTTTCTTGTAAATTTAAGGAAAATTTATACTCATTCCAGACACTCCTATCCATGTTCCCAACATTCCCATGTTTTAAAAACTCATGCAACATAGGTTTGAAATGTTACATGAAGTTTTTTAACTTTTTCATTTAGTTTCTTTAATTTAACCTTAAAATAGAATTTGTAAATCATATTCTTTTAATTTGCAATCCATCACTGAAATTTGAAAAGTTTTGAAATATTTTTTAATCAAAATTTCATTATAAAAATTTCATTATAAAATGATGTATTTTTATACCAAATGTTTCTAAATAAAAAAATATTATATCAAATGTTTTCGAATAAAAAATATATAAATTTAAAAGGTTAAAAAATTATATCAAATGTTTTCGAATAAAAAATATATAAATTTAAAAGGTTAAAAAAATTTGTTAGACATAAAAGTAAAAACAAAGTACAAGGTTAAATATTATATATAATCAACATTAAATTAATTATAATTATATAAATTTATATAAATATTAATACAAATATATATACAATTTTAAATGTTTTAAAAAATTATTAAACAAATTAAAACAAATTCCAATGTTAAGTAGAATTCAACTGCGTTAGAAACATTAAGACTTTTTAATATGAACATTGTGGTGATATGAACGATGATAGAAATCTGTTGTGATAGAACGGGTCTCATCTGTGTGGTGATACAACTCCGCGGTGATATGAACTTTGTTGCCTATAGAACTATGTGGTGTGGTGAATATTTCCCGAGAGGGCAAGCAAAGAAATCCTAGATAATTTTTATATTAATTTTTACACAAGTTTTTAGTGTAGTTTTTATTTTTATTTTTTTGGGCTAAAAACACAGTTTCATTGTTATTCTATTAGAATCAAATGAAATTTTCTATTACTCAGTTATCAAAAAATATCTGTAGACTTGTTTTTCTTCTAATTTATACAAAAAATAAAAAAAGAATTCATTCCTTCCATAGTCATCCAACTAACATTTAATGGGATACATCATTTATTTTGGAAATTTTACATACTAGAAAATGTAAAGATTTTGTGTGTTTACAACAATATCTTCTAGGAATAAAATAGTTAGCATGGTGTGTATTTAAGTGCCAACTTTGATAGGTTGTTTTCAACTTGGTTGAATTGTTTATGGATATGCATGAATTGGATAGAATCAAATCCATCCTTTAACCTTCTGATCTTGTCTTTCTAGCTATTGAGATAAATAAGATTCAAATTGGATTTGGAATTAATCCAATCTATAGTAACCTTAGAATCACCTGCCACCATCATCTTATTAATATTAAAGTAAGAGGTGAGAAGTAGTAGCCCCTAAAGGCCTAAGAGCTCTGCTTTCATGTTATTTTCATTGCCTCCATCAAAACGTGCCCTGATTGTATGTTTCGAAAGTATTTTTAAAAATAATCCAATACCACATTTATCCCCTACAACCGCACCATAAAAAAGACCAATTGGATTATCACCAGAGTAGATTGGATTTAAGATGTAATCCAATTTGTCTTTATTCTCCTTGATTGTGTATTATTTAAAAGAAAGGATAATGTTTATGGCTGCCATTTGATCCATATTCCAATTTTCAAAAATAATTTTGTTTCGGAATTTCCAAATGCCCCATAAGACCAGAAAAGGGAAGTGTCTAAGTGTGTCTAAGTTTTGGAAATTGTAAGAACCAGTTTTTCAGGTTCTCCTCCACAGAGGTAAAATTCCAAATATTTTCAATTTTCAGGTATTTTGTTAAATCAATCCAGATTTTTTGTGTAATGGAACATTCCACAAAAATATGATTAGTTTTTTCTTCATTCTTTAGACCAAGATTGCAGGCCATGGGTCCAATTCCTCCTCTTTTTTGATAATTTACTCCAGCCAGAATGCAGTCATTAAGATGTACATCCACATGAAACATATCAATTTGGTTGCCAGTTTCAATTTTCAATTAGCTTGATACCACCATTTCCTTTCTTCTATATTATTTAAAAATAAAATGGATTGGTATGCAAGTTTTGCAGTGATAGTACCTGAAGATCTATTCCAGGACCAGACCAATTTGTCCTTTGAATTAGTGAGATGAATGCCACTTTATTTTAGAAAAGAGGTGTAACTGTCCCATTATGTTTTATGTGAATCAGCTAAACCGAGATGGGAAAACTCAACCCAATAATGGGAGTTACCAGAATCCATAGTATTTACTGCATGAGCTAAGGAGTAAAGGTTGGAACTGTTTAGTACCTGAAGAAGAGAATTAGTAAGTTTAAAATTTGGACTGCATCCAATAAATGGATCTCATCCTAAAACTACATGGGATCCTGAACCAATATCCCAAGTAAGCCACCTTTTAATAATTGGGAGGGAGCCCATGAAATTTTTCCAAATGATTGAAGAAACTTGTGTTGGATGTGAACCTTTGAGGAGCTAAGAGATGATATCAATGCCTTTCAAATACTTTTTGCAGAGGACTATTCTCCATAGTCTTGTTTCGAATAAACCACTCCAGCAAGACTTTGTAGAAAGAGACTGAGCAAACCATGTGATATGTTTGATACCCCATCCACCAAAAAGTATTGGTCTAGCTATATTTTTCCATTTAGTGAGGTGGAATCCTGTTCCCTTCTTACGTCCTTTCCAGATGAACTTAGAGATCAAATTCTGTATTTGATTCCAGATAGACATGGGAAATTTTACTAGACTGAGCCAATAGAATGGAATGATTTGAAGTACAGAAGTTTCTAAAGTAAGCCTTCCACCAAGAGATAGCCATCTGAAAGTCCAATTCCTGATCCTTTTTTCAATCTTCTTGAGAATCCACATCCTGTCACTTACTTTATAGCTCTTCGGTTTTAGATTAAAGCCAAGGTATTTCATGCCATGTTCAATACGAATAATTTGAATGTTGAAAATTGCCTTCAAATTTTGTTGCAGGTTCTAATCTATATATTTGAACAAGAAAAACCGATTTGTATTGATTTATAATAATCCCCGTAGCAGAGAAGAATTTTGAAACAATGGAATTAAGAGTCATCTAGTACTCTAACTTTCCAGTGCTAAGGATGAGTACATCATCTATGAAAAGTAGATGGGAGATGAAAGTGTTTACAACAAATTTAAGTCCATTGAAAGACACATCACTCACAACTTGAGTTAATAACCCCCTAAAATCTTCAACAACCAATAGGAAGAGAAGTGGATACAACGGGCACCCCTGTCGTAGTCCCCAATAGCATTTAAAGAAACCAGTTGGGATTCAGTTGATCAAAACAATAGTGTTGACCATGGTGATATAGCCCATAATCCATTGTGAAACAACCCAATTTAATCCAATCTGGTCAAGGAGTAATCTAAGAAATTCCCAACTGACATTGTCATAGGCCTTTTTTAAATCCAGTTTAAGAAAAATAGAGTTTTGTTTCTTAGTATTTGCTATGTGAAGACACTCCTGAGTAATTCCAATTGCATAAAAAATTAGTCGGTCTTTTATTTATTTATTTATTTCATTTTATTTTTAATGTTATGAGTAATTTACTCTATATACCAAAAATTAAACAAAATACAAACTTTACTCTATTATACAAAATTAAAGGCAGACTTAACAAAATAACCTTAGAAATTCTATAAAAACTTAGAGAAGAGATGGAGGCCAAATTTAAAACAGAGGTGGAAACAATGCTTTATAATCCATTTAAATATTTTGAAGACAAGATTGAGACAAAGATATAAAATAGATTTTTAGGGTTGGAGATTGAGCTCCAGAAAATGGAGGCTAGATTACAAGGATAAATTACAATAAATAGAAAAAAAAAACAATCAACCCATTGGGCTGAGGTAGCATAAAATCCTAATCTTAGGGATAAGATTATAGATCTAGAAGAAAAGTTAATTAGCTATACATACTTTGTAACAATCTCATATAATTAGACCATAAACATAATAAAAGAGTCTTTAATCTCATAATTTTGTTTGTAAAAGAGCATAAAGATGAGGAAACCCTCACAATAGTGAAGGAAGAGCCAAAAAATAAATTACAAAGTGTTGGTGTCTAAAGATGTCCTAAAAACAACCTTAGTTTAACATTAATTTATCAACCCAAGGATTCGTCTTTTATCTCAAGAACATCAAAAAAGTCTATGCAAATAGCTTGTAGAGGCTAAAATCGCGTAGCTAAAGAAAACCTGAGTTTATCCACAATCAAGTTCCTCAAATATTCATTTAAAGATTCTGAGATTAAAATCTTACTTAACATAATTGAAATCTAATTGCTAACATGCTGTGAATGAAAAGGAACTAGCTAACCTGCTAAATTCATTTAACTAAAAAGCAATGATTAAATCTAAGTAAAGACTTGAAGAATTAACTATTAACTAAGAATCAAATTGCTGGAAAGGAAATCGCGAATTACTCTAATGAAAAGAAACTGCAATTGTAATCTAATCGTAAGGAACAACAAACATAACTAAATGGAAAGGAACAACAATTGTAACTTTAACTGAAAGGAACGACAATTGTAAGTTATTCGAAAGGAACAACAAGTGTGAATCTACATAAAAGGAACAACACATGTGAAAACGTGAGGAACTATCAAGCAACAA
This sequence comes from Picea glauca, assembly GCA_000966675.3. Taxonomy (NCBI): domain Eukaryota; kingdom Viridiplantae; phylum Streptophyta; class Pinopsida; order Pinales; family Pinaceae; genus Picea; species Picea glauca. Next base: position 481,858 of record JZKD02S1907744.1, read on the forward strand.
ACTTCAGTGATGGAAATTGGAATCAACAATCATTAACACTCAAGAGAATTGTCTATCTTCTGCATGAAAAACAGTATGAAATCATTAAGACTCTTATGCATTCGTCTTAACTATTGTAAAAGAGAATTGAATCATAAAACATGAATCGAACTGATACAATTATAGCTAAAATAGTAGCTCCTTTAGACTGGGCCCTTGGTCTTTAGAAGAAATTCTACTAGAAACTCAATATGTATAAAAGGTGAAAACGATCAAATATTTTATTAACTTCATAGCTGGTACATCATTCACAAAAATGGCTTGCGCATAGTAACTCTGAGTCTGAATACTTGAACACAATTCTTAGATTGTCTTTCAGGATCTATTATCCTCTATATATACAATAATTTGAGTAAGTCAAGCCATCCCGAGGATCGAAATATCCTCAGGATTGTTTTACTATTATAAAGTTACAATATAGAAAACAAAATCATCTTTAAAAATGCTTTTGCGCCAAAATTCCTTAACCTCGAATGGCTCACGCATCTTCAATATTTCCTTTGTTATTTCAGTTTTGACAATATTTAACCAATACTGTAACAAAATCAAACAATTCCAATCGTATTTTAGAATCTATTCAACATGACTTCAATAATATCACTAGAAGACGTATTAATCATTTTCTATCCTATTTATCCCTAATTAACAGAAAAGTCAATCAAGATTGTATCATGAACTGTGGAAATAAGGAGGATATTCGTACCTTTTTCATAACCCAACATACTCATGCAAGTTGAGATCTTACATGTAAATCAATGATTCTGTAAGGAGGTAAAGTTGGTTCACCAGGTCTCCTGAACCCATTACTTATTTTGAGCTCTTCAAAAGCAGCATCCTCCCTTTTCTTGTTAATTTGATAATCCTTCTAGTAAATTTCTAGAGGAAACTAGAGGATAGGGGGATTATACCTGCACCCATTCCAAATAGGTCCTTCCTCCAGGAGTAGTATAGAATACCTTTCCTCTTTGTAGGTAGCTGCAAAGAAATTCTTGAACCTAAAGGGCTCCCTAATTTTGACTTCATTGGAGGAGGCATTCCATATCACCTTAGAAACAACAAGAGCTTCTTCTTTGAGTTCTCTAAAGTATATGATGCCTGAACGGATAACCTGGCGATGGATGGGGCCTAGATAATCTATGACCCCCCTCCCCTTTTCATAAAGGTTCTACATTGCATAATGGTTGGAAAGGACTTTAGGGGCTGTCCTCTGATCCAGAGATCTAACCCTGTTTCCCTCTTTATAAAATTCTTGTGAGGCTTTCCCCATCTGACTTGGTTCTTAGTAAAGGACAGGAATGCCTGGAACTAAATGTATCCAATAAATTGACCATGCTTATTTATATTTTCATCTTCCAAAATGAAATTATGGAAGTATAATTCACATAGAAAATATTGTACCTTCTCTTCCTGCTCTCTAAAACATGAAAGAACTCAGGGACAGTGGCAAATGTAATTGGCTTACCTTCACTGATAGATTTTACCCTTAACAACAGGTAACGTTCCAACAAGATTAGGGTATAATTGCTGGCAGGGGCTCTAGAGTTGATTGCATCAGAGTAAACATCACAAATCTCTTTGATTTGCTCCAAAGCTTTTCAAATCAATTTTGCATTTTCTTAATATTTTCTTGGGCTTTGGTGAGATCAGCATATGTTTCACTTTCTGTTGCTGACATATCCTTCAGTTGTTTAACAACCTTTTGATGTTCATCCCTAGTGATCATTTCTTCTCTGGATTGAGTTAATGCTTGTTGGGCTTTTACCAGCTCTGCCTTTAGCCTACCAATAACAACATCTTGTTCCCGAGACTGAGTTGCTTGATATTATTCTATAATTCCCATCTCATCTCTGGATTGGGTTAATGCTTGCTGGACTTGTATAATTTTTGTTTCCAGTCTATCAACGATAGCATTTTGTTCCTGAGATTGAAATTCTAGATGTTCTGCCATAGTCATCAATTCATTCCTACTTTGAATCAAGCTTTGTTGGGAGTGTATAAATTCTTCCTCCAATCTCCTAATGGTGGGATATTGCTCGAGGGATTGAGGTATTTCCTCTAAGATTAGGGTATCTTTCTGTACCTCAACATCATTTTCTTATGAAGGAATTACCTCCTCATTATGAGCTATTACATCCTCTACTATTATCTCTTCAGGGTATGTCTATGTTCCCACAGAGTTTGTAGTGACTTCTCTTTTAGGATGAGGGTTTCTTCCCTGCACTCTGGACCTTTTGTTTTTATTTCTTTAGTGGGCCTTATCTACTTTTTCTAGCTGCTTCCTCAATTCTTTTATAATTTCTCTAAGTTTTCCAACCTTCGGTTTTAATGCTTCAATTTTTTTAACCTTTCTCTTTAACAACTTGTTCTCTTTTTTCATCTTTCTAATTCTCTTATGGCTTTTTCCTGCTTTTTGTTTATGAGGAATCTCAAGGTATTCCTCGTTTTGATCAGAATGTAGTTGTTATTATGTTCCTTCCAAGTTCTATCTCTGTTCAAGAGGGCTTCTGGCCTCAGGATGAGGTTCTTCATGTGTTGTGTCCTCTGGAAATGACATTTTGATATCAGGGAAATTTTCAGCAGGATTTGAAGAAGAGTCTCGTTCTTGGTATTCTTTTGATTTATCTATGTCAATTGAGGCCCCTAATCTCCCTAAAACCTAAGTTATTTCTACCTCATAGCTTTTAAAAAATTGTTCTGTCAAGTGCTCTAAGGTTGGCTAGGTGTCTTTTTTACTGTTTCCCTATGAGGTTTGTTCTATATGCTCAATATCATGGGAATTTTCCTGTAAGGGATGCTCTTTTGTGTTCTGAATTTATTCATGTTGTTTTGTTATGTCTTGGATTTCTTCAGAGTTTCTTGTCCATCTTCTTCTCCTCGTTCTCTCAATGGGGGCTTTAGGAGAAACCATTGCTCTTTTTCTCTTTCTAGTTAGTGGCCCTGCTTGTGGGGTCTAAGCCTCTGTCTGTGAGGTTTGAGCCTCTATCCATGAGTTCTGAGCCTCTGTCATTTCGACAGGTTCTGCCTAGACTTCAGGTTGAGGAGGTGGAACTTTTGTTTGGGTAGTGGTCTCCCCTTCCTGTATCTCTTCAATTTCCTATGATGGATTTTCATGGTATAATTCAGGTTGTTCCAGTTGCAGAGGTCTATTGGTCCCAGTAATATCCCCCATTGTTAATTTTGTTTGACTCAGGGCCTTACTTACTATAATTTTAACTAATCCATGGTGGTTGATAATAGTAGCAAAATCCTTGGACTTCTCTGTTCTGACGACAACCTCATGTAACATGGAATTTAGAAAAAAGGTAGATTGATTACTAACCTTTGTTTGAGTGCCTCTAGCATTTTGAGGTGGCATGATTGGATTACATCATATCGCCCATCACATGTGATGTACCTCTGAATTAGTCCTGCTAGTTATTTCGATGGTTCACTGAGGGTGTTGGGTTTAAGCCCCTTTCCTTTTTTATTCAATTCCTCGCCAAGGTCTACGAAGGATTCTACAGCTTCTTTGAGCAATGTATATCTTCCCTTCCACTAAATGCCTGAGTTAGAGAGACCTTTAACCTCTGCTATGATTTTCAGAGTAACTGGAATTCGTATATCTCGAACCATGGAGATTTCTCCGTGCAAATTCTGAAAGAATTCAAGCCTGATGTTCATATCATAGCCTTGCAACCAGTTAAAATAATCCATCCACCCCAGGCGTTGTAGAATGTCTCTGGCCTTCTCTGTTACCTGTAGTAAAGTTGGTTCCCTACGAACAGTTCATCCACACATCGTTCTATGAGAAAATGAGAACAATTATCGTTCCTGGTTGCAGACTTGGTTAGACCAACTTTGGGGAAAATATTACCAAAAATATAAAATATCAGAGACGACAAGTGTATAAAAATGTGGATTTTCCATTTATTACAATCATTACAATCTTATCGAAAAACATGCCGAACGTCCACTCCCCTCATTATTGTAGAGGTCGACCTCGACCGTCAGCGTAGGTGAAAGTAATGAGTGTAGGTATCTCTGGTGAGAGGTAATAATTGCACTGTCGCTGTCGATGGGGGACAATCATATAATTTTTTTTTTCAAAAAGCATATTAACGATAATCATTTAAACGATAGTCTTCTTTTGTGGAAATTCGAATTTATTATACCTATACTCAAAAATATTTTATGGATAAATAAGCCAAATAAATTAAACCTGTTCATTTAAAAATATTCCACATATCATAATGTTGTTACTTTTCCTGAGTTTATTGAATATATCCAAAATGATATCCCGATTATTGAGTAAAGGAAATCTAGAGACACACAAAAACTTGGTGTTTTTTAGATAAACTTCCATACCACAGATAGAGCCACTTCTGCCAGCAGGCGTCCATAGCCTCGATAGGGTTACCTTTTAACCCATAGATGAGCCTATTTCCTTAATAAATATTCGAATCATCTTTTCTTGAGAAGACCATTATCCTGGTTTGGTAGCCAGATGATGATAATGCCACTCACTAGATTGTAACTTAAGTGAACAAGCCGGCTCGTGATGAGACCTCTTGTCCTTTGACAAAAAATGTCAAAGGCCATTTCCCTGGTGTGGTAGCCATAGTGGGAATTCCACTTAGGTTATTATCTTATGATTGTGGTAGGTTGGATTGTGATGAGACCCCCTATTCTTTGTGGGAGAAGTTTATTAGTTGTATTTATTTAACTTTATTTTTTTTTATTATTTTTTTTTAGAAGGGATCTATTAAGGGAGGCTCATCTACTCCTTAAGATTAAGGGATGGAATAAATGATCCAAGTGGATATCGGTGGCCACCCACCTTTTCCAACGGGCTCAAAACAGTATTTTGGAAATTTTGGCAATTTACTATTTTTAGTAGGTTTTAACTTCCGGGGCCATTTTGAGGGCCTAAATGAATGTTTTTAGGGACTGAGGTTTTCAATGATATCTAAAAAAATGATTGAGCCCCAAAAATGAATCTCCTTGGCGATATCTTTACAATGAGCGATCATATTCCTAAAACGAATATCGTATGCAAAAGTTACGACCCCGGGAAGTTGATGTAGTAACTTACCCAAACGGGCCCCACATGACTTTTGGTGCTTCATCTCCTGGGGTTAGGTTTTTGGATGTATAGGGTTTTTGGAATTCCTGCTTATTGTAAAAAGGCCTTCAGAGCCTCATTGTAATCGTCTTCTTGGGAATGCGAGTAGCCGTCACATCTCTTCTTAGAGATAAGCTGTCACCATTCTAGCGAGTCTTTCACTCTGTATTTTTACAGTCTCTGTACATTTATTTCATTAATAGAATTCATGTATTACTGTATATCTATGTTTATGGTTGCATCTCTGATACATTTATGTTATATTATTGAATATCTGTGATATCTCTGTGCATTTCTTTATTATATCTCTGATCTCATTTCGTGCCTAAAATAATCTAGATCAGTGGTATCAGAGCAGGCTACTCTTGATCATTTTTTCAGTGCATGTCCCCGACGAGGTCCGAGTATAGAAAGTTGGGTCTCAAACTTGTCTCTCTTGAAGACAATCTCTCCCGCACACCTAAGAAACCCTCAATGGTGGAAGAAAAGAAAAATGACGGAGAAGACGATCCTATCAATCTATTGCTTGAGCAAGCTCTCACGCAACAGAGGGAAGAAATGATGGAGAATTTTTCCCACATCCTTAAATGTCTGTCGATAGCATCAGATGCATATTTATCAAGCGACCACTTTGGAGGCACCTCGCCTTTCAAGGTACAATTTAATTTTGATATTCTTGTGTTTGAAGGACAGATAGATGTAGAAGCCCTAGAAAAATGGTTAACTCTACTAGAAGGTTATTTCTTTGTTCACAATTTTTTTGACAAAGAAAAGATCACCTTCGCACTCCTTAAAGCTCTCCCTGATGTCAAACATTGGTGGGAAACTTACTGGGAGAAAAGTTCCACATATGAGTCTTGAATATATGGGGTTGATCCCACTTAGGATTTTTTTATGGATGCGGTAAAGGAACAGTATTACCCTATTGGAAACTATGAGGACCAGTACATGAGATGGACCACACTGCAGCAATAGAGGGGCCAAGCAGTTCTAAAGTTCACCAATACCTTGTGCACTAAGTTGTGTATCAAAGCCTCCGAGTGACATTTGGTTTTGAAATATCGTGGGGCTCTACACAAATACATACTGACTGAAATGGATTTTTTGGACATCTCATCACTCGGTGTTGCTTATCGATATGATGTTAAAATTGAGCAGAAATTTAAGCACCAGAACAAATGAGAATTCGGGTCTGCAAATCAACAACAACCAAAGTATGACAAAGACGACCCTAACCAACAGTCTCTTGAAAACTAGTCTAAGACACAAGAAAAGAAGGGTCATGGGAAGACAAAGAAGGACACTGGAAAATGGTGTGATTTCCACAAAATCCCCTGGCACAACACCGATGAATTTCACTCAAAACAGTCATTGGTGGCCGAGATCAAAGACAAGGAGACAAACTCTGATTCAAAATCTGATTCTAAAAATACTAGTAAAGGACAGATCATTAATGCAGACCCCACTGTTATTGTCATGACCGCAACAATTCAACCAGAAGAACCAATAGATCCTGAAGAGGGGGAGCACCTTTTTCATTCACAGATGTGGGTGAAGGGGACCCCACTACATTTTATTGTTGATAGCGGAAGCCAGAAAAACCTCATCTCAACAGAGGTCATCAAACAGTTGGGATTGTCGACAACACCACACCTGTAGCCATACAACATTGGGTGGCTTCGGCAAGGACGAGATCTTCGTGTCAGCCAATAGTGTCGATTGTCATATGGCATCCAACCCTTCAAGGATGAGGTATTATGTGATGTTTCCCCACTGGATGTCTGTGATGTTCTCTTGG
>JZKD02S1907744.1:488845-511737 GCA_000966675.3 Picea glauca
CACTTTGTATTTTTACAGTCTCTGTACATTTCTTTCATTAATAGAAATCGTGTATTACTATATATATGTGTTTATGGTTGCATCTCTGATACATTTCTGTTATATTATTGAATATCTATGATATCTCTGTGCATTTATTTATTATATCTCCGATCTCATTTCGTGCCGAAAATAATCTGGATCAGTAAATAAGTGTAAGGGGTGCCAAGTAAAAGTGTGCTTAAGACTCCTTATTATAATATGAGGAAAATTATCATTCAAGTATATTTGTATGTATATAGGGAAAGGAAATGAATTATGGTGTTTACAGGTTATGAACAAGATTTAAAGTATTTCGAAGAGATTAATCCAAAAAAAACAATTTGATAAGGTATGAGAGATAGTCCACAAAATAATGACATATCATTACCATGATAAATAGAAGTAATGCTAGTGAAAATTATTTGATGAAAGGCATACCCCAAAGGAATGGCTAGCATTTGAACAATAATGATAGAAAGGAACAACCATAAGGAAGAATGCATAAGGAGAAGTAGCTATTCCTTTTAAAGGAACAACAAGTTGTGCAAAGGGAACAACAATTGTTCCTTTCAAATAAACAACAACGATATTCAAAGGAACCACAATCATGAGAAGGAACAATAGTCATGAGAAGGAACAATAGTTGCGAGAAGGAACATCAGTTGTTCCTTTCAATTGAACAACAATCACGCGAAGGAACAATAGTTGTTCCTTTCAAATGAACAACAATTGTTAATTTTTAACCATCTCAATGGATAATTTTTGGAAACTTACCCATGGAAATATTTTTTCTTTTGTTGAATCTAAGGTTGATTAGTAATCAACTAAATTCATTCAATTATTATGGGTCAGTTTATTTCAGAATCGAGTATGGGATGGTCTGTTGATGTCATGAGTTCATTATGGTTGCCCTATTACAACTGTGAAGCATGACATATTCATTTTTCTGTGAAAGACTGGGTCCGCGTGATAGGATAAAGCAAGAGTACGGAACATAAAAGAGCGATAATTGTGTTGATTATAGTTATCCTCTCTATTTCTCAAAAAAAATGAAAAGAAAAATAAAAACTAATACTTATAAAACTATATACAGTATGTCCAGTGTTAAAAAAATTCATCATTTATGGAGTTGGGCTGGCTGGGTTACCTTCCCATCCCGCCAAAATTTTAACTGTAGAATCCTTACATACTTCCTGGTAGAAAGATTCTTTTGAAGGTGGATGATGGTAAAGTCGTAGTCGGTGCCCATTAACCAAAAATGGAGATCCAGACCCATCGATGGTGCTTAATGTGACTGTGACATTATCATGAACTTCCTCAATTTCATATGGTGCCAGCCACCATGTCTGTAATTTTCCTGGAAAATCATGAAATCTGGAGTCATAGAGAAGTGCCCAATCACCCTTCTTGAATGATTTCTTCTTGATATGCTTGTCATGCCAGGTTTCTCTCTATTTCTAAATAATAGTTGTGCGCTCCAAAATAGATAGGCGTGCTTCATCTAATTCATTGAGTTGCTAAAGGCGTTGTTTATGTGCCTTTGTTAGATCCAGTCCAATTTCTTGGGCCATCCTTAGGGTTTTAATCTCAAACTCGATTGGGAAGATGGGTTCTTTACCATAGACTAGGTGATAAGGAGAGTAGCCAGTGTTGTTACCCCATGTTGTGTGATAGGCCCATAAGGCATTTGGGAGCTCAATAGCCCATTTTTGTTAGTTTGTTGAGACAATATTTGTCAGGATTGCCTCAAGGACCTTATTTGTTCTTTCTACTTGCTCGTTTTCCTGTGGGTGATATGGAGAAGTAGCTCTGTGGTTAATATGATAATTTTTTAGGGTGGTGGTGATTGTATGGGCTATAAATTGTGACCCCCCATTAGTGATTACTTCCCTGGGTAGTCCATAGCATACAAATAATTTAAAAAGGAATTTGATGACTACCTCTTCTGTTGCATTTGGTAGGGCTTCTGCCTCTACCCATTTGGTCATGTAGTTTGTTGCCACTAGAATATAGGCCTTCTTATTTGACTTTGGATTGAAGGGGCCAACGAAGTCTAGTTCCCATGTCTCAAATGGTTCTACGACTATTTGTGATTTCAAGGGAATTTCATCAGCTTGACTTGGTTTTCCCATCCGTTGAAAATTGTCACAAGTCTGGATGTATTTCTTTGCATCTCTAAATATTGAGGGCCAATAGTAACCCATCTGTAAAATTTTGTGTCCAGTCCTATGGTATGCAAAATTCCCACCACAGGGTTTGTCATGTCGTACCTTTAGTATGTCATAGATTTCGTCATCTCGTACACATCTGTGGATCTGGAGATCAACTCCTGTGTGGAAGAGATATCCGCTAATCCAAGTGAATCGTGTGCTACGTTGGACGATTAGCTTTCTTTCCCTTGATGATATATGTTCCACTAATATTCCCGCTGCCAGATAATTTTCCACATTAGTGTACCAAGGTGGCTTTGTGGTAACAGAAAACAGATGCTCATGTGAAAATTGATCTTCAACTGTTAAGGAGTCATCGACTTTGGGTATGTGGGATAGGAAGTCTACGACACGATTTTCTCTCCCAGGTCAATCTTTGATGGTGATGTCAAATTCCTGCAAGAGTAATAACTACCGAGTGACCCGTCCATTTGTGATCGACTTATTAGCTAGATATCTAATAGAAGAATTATCAGTATACAAAATAAAGGGATAGCCTGTTATATAATGATGAAATTTATTGATGGCATGTATAATAGCTAAAAATTCATTTTCTGTTACTATATAATTAATTTTAGGTGGAGTAAGATTCTTTCCAATGAAATAAATAGCATAACATTTCTTGTATTCTTCTTGTCCAAGGACGACACCTATGGAAATATCTGATGCATCGTTGGATATGTGAAATGGAATTTTCCATTTTGGTCCCCTCAACACGGGTGTTGTCGATATCAACTTCTTGAGTCCTGTAAATGCCACATCACACTTGTCAGACCACTGAAACTCCACATTACCAGTCAAATCATGTAAAGGTACAGCGGTTCTTGAAATTTTTTCCATAAATCTACGATAGTATCCAGAAGCACCAAGGAAATGATGTACCTCTGTTTGTGTGTGTGGTGTAGGTAGATTAAGGATTACCTATATTTTTGTTGGATCTACTCTAATTCCATCTACAAAAATATAATTCCCTAGTACCGCACCTTCTGTCATCATCATGTAACATTTTTCATGGCTTAAACATAACCTGGTAGCAATGCACTGTTCCAATACCTTCTCCATATTATTTAGTGCTTGGTTGAATTTTTCACCATAGGGAGTGAATTCATCCATGTAGACTTCAATCCCTTCACTGATCAGATCATTGAATATGCTCGGGATGGCCTTTTGGAATGTGGTTGGAGCGTTACATAGTCCAAAGGGAAATACATTGTATGAAAAGGTACCCCAGGGGCATGTGAATGTATTTTTATCTTGACCTTCTGCGGAAATCTGGATCTGATTGTAGCCACTAAAATTGTCTAGGAAACAAAACAAATTCTTTCCTACTAGAGTATCTAGGACCTGATCGATGAAAGGTAAGGGGAAATGATCCTTTTGAGTGGCTTTGTTAAGTTCATTGTAGTTAACACAGATTCACCATTTCGAATTTTTCTTTGGGACGATCACTAATGGGGAAACCCACCGACTATCTGATATAGGGTATATAAAATCTATATCCAACATCTTTTGTAATTATTCCTTAACAATATCCCTGAGATGGGGATTCAGTCTTCTATGTGACTGTCGGATAGGTCAAGTGTCTTTCTCAATGTAAATGTGGTGTGTACAGAGTTGCAAATCAATATCTTTCATATCAGAATACTCCCATGCAAAAGCTTGTTGGTATTTAGAGAGGACTTGAACTAGCTTTTGTTGTTGTTTCTCATCTAAATTGGCATTGATGTTCAGAGACCTCCCTGGAGAAATCTCAATGGATTTGTTGTTATGAACAACTGTAGTTGGGATTTGTTGTTCCATTAAATCTTCCAGTGGATCTCCCTGTACTTCACAGTCGAGAACAACCTGGAGCATCTGGAAGGTTGGGTTACCCACGACGGCTGGGCTATTAATAAACCCACTAATTATGTCATCCTCTAGATAGTTTTTAAGTCCGAGGGCTTCTTCCAGTGTGAGAGGGGCTTGTAAATCCTTTTTTGGATATCGTGGTGGTGGCAATTGTGGATATACGAAAGTCAAGCTTGGCTTGGTAGGAGGATATAGTATGAGATTCTTTGTGACACCTCCTCTAGAAATTGTCATATTACCCATTCAAAATCCTATGTATGCATCAGCTGTTTTGAGCCATGGTCTGCCCAATATCAATGGATGCCCTTCAAGTCCACTTCTTGGGTTGATGATGAGGAAATCCACTGGAGATTCCCAAGAGTCGACTGAGATTGCTATATCATGTAATGTGCCAACTATAACATGATTGGGGTGGGTTCGAAGGATTCAAAACCGAGGGTATTGCAAGTATCCATAGTTAGGATATTGATGGCTGCTCCCAAATCAACTAGTGTATTTGGAAAAGAACAACCCTAGATGTGAACTGTTACTATGGGATTCCCTAGATCTGCATATTTGATTGGTTCTTGTCTGCCAAGATATAGATCAGACAAGGCTCCTACTACGCGAGCTATCGATGATGAATTTTTGATCTTCCTAACAGGATTCCTCCCACATAGTTCCTTTATTGTTTTTGTGTAAATTGGAATATCTTGTAGAGCCTGTAGGAGTGGAATATTGACATATATATTCTTGAGTTCCCTTACAATGTCAAAGTTTGGATATTCGATGGGTTTTGCTATCATCAATCTTTCAGGGAACATAGGGGAAGGAGTTGAATCCTTATCAGGATCCTATGATTTGAATGTGTTTCCCCCCTGCTCGATTTCTTCTATTATTACCACATTCGAGGGTGTTATCGCTGGTTGTTTTTCGTTCTCCTTCTCTTGAGAAACAATATTTTCTTCACGAGAGATTATACGCCCCGATCTCAACCGAAGTTCGTTGCACCCTATTGATTTGGTTTCCCCTTCCCCATTCTCCATAATCTGGATGAGCTGAGTCGGTCTATTATTAGGGTTTGGGCGAGGTTGGGATGGTAATTGGGGGAGCAATTGTGATTGAGGGTTTTGGGGCAGTTGGAGTGGATATTGAAATGTGGGTTGTGTTTGAGGGGCCATTCCCATGGGTTGATTGTTTATCCCCATGGGGCGCTACCAATTATGGTTCCAATTTGGGTTTTGGGCAATCGTATTGGGCTACTATGAAGGGTAGGGGTTATTTGAATTTTTCCAAGGTGAGGTGGGATATTGTGAGTTAGGCCAGGTAGAATTTGCAGTTGGTTGATTCTGCCAGACAAGATTTGCAGCGGATTGGTTTGGCCAAGTGGGATTTACAGGTGGGTATTGGTGGGGATGTCAGTTCTGATTAGTAAACTATTGGCCTTGCCATGCATTACTAGAATTTTTCTGTTGATTATACTATCCAGGAAAGAGAGAGGAAGGGTCTTGTAGTTTATTTGGAGGTTGGTTATGCCATTGACGACACTGAGCCATCAGATATAATGGCTATGTTTCTTCTTCCTCTTCTCTAAAGACAACTTTCAGTCCAGGGAGTGATGGGCATTGTTCTGTGTCGTGATCCTTGGCACAGATAGCGCAAACCCAAACCACATCCAAAGGGAAATCCCTTGGACCATGTTTTCTTCTGCATCTGTGGAAAAATATGGCCAAATTTTGTTCTGCTTTTGTTTTTTTTTGTTTGGCCTGTAATACATCCAATTGTGTAGTCGAAGTGCTCAGAATATCTGTTTTGAAATTTTCTAAGGGATTACCGACTTCAACTTGTGTAACAATCCCACTGGTAGTATTGCTACTTCTGGTGAGGGAAGTCCACATTCCTAATCTAGTCTGTGTGATTTCTCGTGAGCACCTGATACACAATTGAATGATGTTATCATAAGTTTCTTGATAAATGTCACCCTTTCCCATTAGATTCAATGTTTCTGCCCATTCATCTTTCATACCCTTAATCAGAGTTGCCTTAAGTACTTCACCTGGTAATGTACCATAGGGCGATCTTTGCAAATTATACTGAAATATCTCAACACATTCTTCTAATGATTCATTTTATTTTGCATTAATTTGAAAGATTTTGTCTTTTAGGTCCCTGGTTCTACAACAATCCTGATATTTTGTCAAGAAGGCTTGTTTCATTTCATCCCATGAGTTGATGGTTCCACCTCCCAATCCCATAAACCAGCGTAGAGGTTCTCCCTTCAAGGTACAGGGGAACACTTTTAATTTTTAGGGTTCAGAGGTGTAATCATACCCTCTACATAAGACATTGAATTTGAATAAGAATGTGTTCGTGTCTTCTGAGATCAATCCATGGAAGGTTGGAAGGTTTTGTAGGGGGATTTCCTTCATGGGTGCATTGGTAATTGGATCAAATACTGAATATTCCAATGTGGAAATCTCGGGATGTTGTTAATTTGGTTGTGCCATTTGATAAAAAATGTGCCAAAAATCTTCAGGAATTTCTTGATCTGGGTGTTCTATTCGAGGGGGTTGTTTATTTGATCCTCTAGGGGATTTGATTACACTCCCTCTATCTGGGATTTCGGGTATGCCTTCTACTTTCACAGGAGATTCAGGATCAAGGGGTGATGATGGGTTTGCCTTGGCAACCTCGCTGGTTTCTCCTTCTCTTTCTCCTTCCTCCAGATTACAAGAGTTTCCCTCTTCTAAAGGGTTGAGGGGTGGAAGATATGTGCTCTGAAATATTTTCTCAGACCCTTTAGTTTTTCTATGAATCTCAGCGTGGGATGTAGTTGGTGAAACTGCTACCTGAGGGATTTGGGTATATCCTTTCCTAGGTCCAACCGAAGCTTGAGATTCAACTTTTCAGATGATGTCAACTATGAAAGTGATTCTTCCAGGGAACACCGAGCCCTGGGGTTTGGTAATTTTTGGTGGGGGTTTTGGTTTTTCAAGATCTTTCTTCTTAGTCATACACACTTCACACAAAAAAAATTCAAAAAGAAATACCTATGCAACCTCTTAATGCGTCAGTTGGAGGTAGGTGTTGGCATAAGCATCTTACTTATTCCCTGCATAGGTTCTTACTTATTCCCTGCAACGACGCCAAAATGTTGGTGTCTAAAGATGTCCTAAAAACAACCTTAGTTTAACATTAATTTATCAACCCAAGGACTTGTCTTTTATCTCAAGAACATCAACAAAGTCTATGAAGATAGATTGTAGAGGCTAAAATCGCGTAGCTAAAGAAAACTTGAGTTTATCGACAATCAGGTTCCTCAAATATTCATTTAAAGATTCCGAGATTAAGATCTTACTTAACAAAATTGAAATTTAATTGCTAACATGCTGTGAATGAAAATGAACTAGCTAACTTGCTAAATTTATTTAACTAAAAATAAATGATTGAATCTAAGTAAAGACTTGTAGATTTAACTATTAACTAAGAATCAAATTGATGGAAAGGAAATAGCGAATGACTCTAATGAAAAGAAATTGCAATTGTAATCTAATCGTAAGGAACAATAAACATAACTGAATGGAAAGGAACAACAATTTTCACTTTAACTAAAAGGAATGAAAATTTTAACCTATTCGAAAGGAACAACAAGTACGAATCCAAGTAAAATGAACAACACATGTGAAAACTTGAGGAACTATCAAGCAATAAACTTCAGTAATGGAAATTGGAATCAACAATCATTAACACTCAAGAGAAATGTCTATCTTTTGTATGCAAAACAATATGAAATCATTAACACGCTATGCATTCATCTTAACTATTGTAAAAGAGAATTGAATCGTAAAACATGAATCAAACTAATACAATTATAGCTGAAACAATAGCTCTTTTAGACTAGGCCCTTGGTATTTAAAAGAACTTTTACTAAAACTCAGTATGTAGAAAAGGTGAAAACGATCAAAGCTATTATTAACTTCATAGAGGGTACATCATTCACAAAAATGGCTTGCGCAGAGTAACTCTAAGTCTGAATACTTGAACGCAATTCTTAGATTGTCTTTCAGGATCTATTATCCTCTATATATACAATAATCTAAGTAAATCAAGCCACCCCGAGGATCGGAAGATCCTCAGGATTTCTTTACTATTATAAAGTTACAATATAGAAAACTAAATCCTCTTTAAAACTACTTTTGCGTCAAAAGTCCTTAACCTCCAATGGCTCACGCATCTTCAAGATTTCCTTTGCTATTTCGGTTTTGACAATATTTAACCAATCCTGTAACAAAATCAAACAATTCCAATCGTATTTTAGAATCTATTCAACATGACTTTAATAATATCACTAGAAGACATATTAATCATTTTATATCCTATTTATCCCTAATTAATAGAAAAGTCAATCAAGATTGTATGATGAACTGTAGGAATAAGGAGGATATTTGTACATTTTTCATAACCCAACACAAAGTTAGACAACTTGCCTCATAGAAGAAAAGAGGTTGGGAAAAATAGTTGAACATAAATATAGGTTGATCTATTTACTTTTTTTTTAAGTAAGTGTCTATATATTTCCTTCTAGGATTAGAAATTATAGTAATTGTCTATATATTACCTTCCAAGATAAAAAATTAGAGTAGCATCTTAAAAGTCAAGGAATTGTTTGTGTTGAATTGCCTTGAATGGAAACCAATTTAGCATGTTTCTTAAAACTGAAAGCAGCAGTGATTAAACAACATGAAATGAATCACCCTATAGGGAAACCAATTCATCCAGACCTGTCTTGCAAACTAGAAAATAAAAAATGTCAAAAATTTCACATACAAAAAAGAAAAACTATGTTAGACGCAACATACTTCCCAAGAGGATTCTTCTAGAAAGTAAATGATTGAAAAACCAAGACATGCAAACTGACACATGTGTGCATGTCAACGCTCCTTCATTCTCACTGTCGCATTTTCCCAAGTCACACGCGGATGTCGCTTGGATATTAGGAGAAAAGAATGTTGTTGAAGTTGTCAGTGCAATGGTGGTCAGTTTTGGAGAGTGCTGGGAGACGAGCAGTGTGCAGAGCATAGATGCAATTTTCTCCCCTTGTTTTTCCAAAAGTTCCAGCCGAAAGCGTAGGTCATCCACATATTTTCGGATCGCAAAACACCAATTCATACAATATTGCGACTGAGTTTTGAATTCTTGAACATGAAGCACAATCTAAGCATGAATGTTTCCAGCTCGAAGGATTTTCCAGGTGGGCTAGGGATTCTTCCAAAGGAGATCGGACATAGGGCGGTGGTGGAAAAGGGATAGAGTGCACAGGTGATTTGGTCAGGTGGGTCATGTCTGGCTATGAGGAGGAGGCCAAATATTGGATTGGACCAGGAGAAAAGCTCGAATAATTACCATGGATATCAAACCACTCCACACGATACTCCCAAGCCTAGGACAATGGTGGAAGGTCTCTTTGGCCCAGAGAGGACTATGTGGAGGAGGAAGATGAGGATTTGGGTGAAGGAGCGAAAACAGGCGGGACCATGATGGCCATACTTTCTTTATTTTGATACTAGATAGGGCCTCGCTTTTGCTTCCCATTAATTCGATGCATGGCCAACGAGGAGAAAATGCAATAAGGAACAAAGAGAAACTAGACAAGGAGGGTGAAGGCCAGAGAGAGCTTCAAAATAGATTTTTTCTCGGAAGGAAATGAGGAGGCATGCTGGTCCAACTGAGGAATGACAACATAATAAGAAAATAAGAGTGGAAGGTCTCACACGCGGAAAGGTGACAACCATAGATACTCCTCCATTGTTTAGACGAAGATGCAGAGAAGATCTCACTTGAGAATTTAATTGTGGGCTTGCAGAAATGAATGCATCCTTCACTCATCGAGAATAAGAGGAGGGGTGATGCATATGCCAGTCATGTGGCCCATGCATATATGGAGGTCATTTCCCCCTCCAATAGATGAGTGGTCTCTACTGACACCCCATATGTGGGATAGGTTGATCTATGTTAAGGTAATATCTATTGACCATAAATATGGCATACTCATCAAAAATTCAATCTTAAAAGAGTCACAAATACTTATCAATGAAGACCTCATTCCAGAGGACTAAGTTGAATTAAGGAAGGAAGTTCAAAATGTGAAATAATCCAGAAAGGATGTGAAATGGGAAATCATTCGGAATCGAAATGGTATTATTAGGAATAGAGACAAAAAAAAATAACAACAAATAGCAATTTGGGACACTCCAGATTATATTTTGGATCTATCATGGTTTTCCATGAAGTAAAGGGTCTATAGTAAGTGGGATCTCAAGTGGCATTTACATTATTTTCTTGGCTGAAACTTCAGAGCATGAAGAATGTAAGGTCCCTAATATCGAAGGATTTGTTTTTTAGGTCAACATGGAACAAGAAGTCCCCCCATACATGGATTGGAGGTATACCTTGTTACATAAAAACAAACATCTCTCCTCACATCCACCT
Source organism: Picea glauca (assembly GCA_000966675.3). Classification (NCBI taxonomy): domain Eukaryota; kingdom Viridiplantae; phylum Streptophyta; class Pinopsida; order Pinales; family Pinaceae; genus Picea; species Picea glauca. The sequence goes on from JZKD02S1907744.1 coordinate 499,393, forward strand.
TCATAAGAAAGATCTTATCAATCAATACATATGGATGGAGATATATCATATTAACGCTAAGAATATTTAAATAGCAATATGTTATTTTGCACCTATTAACTCTACTTTTTATACAAAAAACAATCTAGATAAAACAATTCCCTACAAAAGAATAGACCAAGATATCCACAATATGAAAAATGAAAGTAACACCCTCATGATGTGAGATTTTAAGCTATAATTGCAACCAATCAAGCCATTTTTTTAAGTAATGACTCCAACCATAATCCTCTTTGGATAGATGAGAACCTTGTTTTATCTAATAGTTACAGATGAAGCTCTGAAGAATTCATCGAGAATTTTTTTGGTATTGAGTTAATCAAGCTCTATAGTTCTCAATATTTAATAATTTTCAATGGTCTAAAGAAGTGACCAAATTGTAATAGATTGACTTGTATCCATGAGCATCATAGTAGTGTCATTGATTATGTAATATCATATATCCCAATATATAGCCAAATAGTAAATTTTCATATTTTAGATGAACATGAACTTGACTATGATCATATACCTCTAACCCTAACTCTTAAATTTTCCATGCAACAAAAATCCATTAAAGATAACTCCGACAACCAAATTCACTTACTTTTTGACAAAAAAAAAATCATTTTTTTCTTAAAAGACTTAAGAAATGCATTAAAACCCATATCATATCAAAACAATATTAAAGTTGACTATCAAAATTTTACAACAACTTTCTCTACTTCCATTAAAAAATTCTATGTTGAGGTGTTATGTAAAAAGAAAAAAAGTGCAACTAGCCCTTGGTATGATACAAATGTAAAATTTCTAGAAAAAACATCACTACAAGAAAAAGACCCTCTATCGGAGGTTTTTCCGAAAGCCCCTATTAAAATAGCCCAAAAATACATTTATAGAAGATGATAAGTAGAAGAGGCAAGGAGTGACATTGTCGCACTCCTCAGAACACGACCGCTTCCCTCAGGACCTTCTTGTCTCTTCACGGCCTGAAGAACTCAAAGGTTCTTCTGATTCCCTATCGGGAATCCTTCCTACCCACAGATTCTCTTTGTCACAATCCTCTCTTATTTACTTTTGGAGGATCCGAACTCACGACTTCGCAAGCCCAACAGTCGAGCGCTACACTCTCGGATCCCTGAGACCCGATACCTTAGTCTACGCCGACTTCCTCTTCCCTTTATTGGGACTTCGTTCTTTCACGACTTCGCTACTCGCGATACCAAGCTCTTGGTTCTCCAACTCCTGATATCCGATGCACTGAAACGCCGATATGATCCTATCGCGCTTTCTCTACTCGCCACCTCGCATCCTCGTGACTTGGAGTACCCAATACTTGGACTCTCGCCCTGCGAACTTCCGAGTTCGCGAGATCTCTCGATCTCTGACACCTATCTTCCACTCCTCCGGCTCCCTGTGGCCCACAATGTCTACGCAACCGTTGGGATATCACGTCTCGTGATTTCGCGATTCCCGTTGCCAAATCTTCGGCTCTTATCTTACGAGATCCCGATAGGCGATCTCGTGAATAAACCAATGACCCTGACTGACTTGGATCAACGGTTCTTCTTTCCCCTGAGCTTTAAACTTCCCTTACGCTTGTACAGTAACCTCCTCGTAACTCCGTGAGATCCAACGGCCCCCGGAACTTCACGACTTCTCCTCGGAGAATTCCAAACGTCCGTTTCTTCCCTTGAGAAATCCACGAAATAAAGAAGTGTCTCTCCACGAGACTCGTTCACCTGCACACGAGTCTTCGACACCTACTCGAACGCTTCAATGCACAACCTCTCTATGCAATCCTTCAATGAATTCGAAGGCCTACTCCTCCTGAGCTTGTTCTCGAATTCTCAAGTCCTCCTGAGAACTTCTTGCGCGCACTCCTTGCGGCAAATATTCAATAGCGTTTAAGTGTTGAAGTTTCGACTCTGCGCACACCTGCAGCAGTAGTCCTTCGATACTCTGCTCAGAATCGCAATTTCGAGACTTAACTTGGCCTGTGCACTCCTTGCACGACTCTTCTACTCAACTGTATTTCTGGGAACTTAGAACAAAAGTTATCTCTATCTGAAGCCCTCTGTCAACGCACTCCTTGCGGACAATTCAACTGCACTCCTTGCAGGAATTCTCTGGCTCAAATTAGAGAAACAATTGAAACTAATTCCTTGTTCCTTCCAGACTTCAATTCCACCATGAAATCACATACACAGCATATAAAAGCGAATGTATAACAGGAAGGAAACATTCATGAGCATAAAATCAATACACAGAGAACAACACAAACCATGAATTTAAACCAAAACTTTCTTCTTATTAATTCAAATGTCTGTACATGGGTGTTCTTCATACATTTCTCTTCTTTGCTCTTCTGCTCTCCTGAATAGTGCTTATTCTCAGACTAATGTTACAATGATACAATGAGGGTGTCTATATCCATTTTCCCTCTTGGACTCTAAAACTATCAAATATAAATTAAATTCCTATCTACCAGCATTAACTAAATTAAATGTCATCTATCTACCTAAAGAACGAGAGCTATCCTCTCAAGGTCCATTACAATGTACAATTGTGCCATCTCTTAAATGACATCATTTAAGTTTTGCGCAACACTCCCAAAGCATTTTCAAAATTTTGTGCTGGCTTGTCCAGTTGTCCTTCCGCTCCACGCTGGCTCACTTGATGAGTGAGCGATGCTCCTACATCATACTCCTCAGCTTGAAAATTTTCATGGGCCTCTTTCCATGAGCTCCTGCATGGTATGTCCATGCTTCTGTATCACTTCTTTTCTCTCCCAGCTGGCATATTCCACTGGGTGATTCTTCCATTTGACTAGACACTCAAAATACTGCTTTCGCCTGGTCTTCGTACCTACTCTCTTTTCCAGTATGCACTCCATCTGCAGCTTCTCTGTTATCGGTATCTGCTTCACCCACTGGATGACTGGTTGCTCAGTTCCAGTCTCTGCTTCTCCAAATCTATATGGGTATAAATATACGATGTTGAATATCGGAGATATTCCGATGCCATCCGACAACTCGATTTCATAAGCATTTTCTCCGAATTTTCTCAAGACCTTGCATGGTCCGATTTTCTTCATTTTCAATTTGGTGTATGTTCCCCTTGGGAACCTTTCCTTCCTCAAATGTGCCAGAACTAGATCACCAACTTCAAACTGAAGTTGTCTCCGGTTCTGATCTGCTTTGCGCTTATACTCTTGATTTGAATCTATCAGTCGTTGCTTCACCTTACTGTGAAGTTCCTTCATCGCCTCAGTGAACTCTTCTGCACTAGCACTGCTAGTAGCAGTCTGTTCTGAATCCTGTAATTCAGAAAATCCTCTCGGCTGCATCCCATATATGACCTGAAATGGACTTTCCCCTGTGCTCCTGTTTACTGAGTCATTGTATGCAAACTCTGCCTGTGTCAATATGTTATCCCAGCTGCTATGGTGCTCTGTCACCAAGCTTCTCAGCAAGTCTCCCATACTTCTGTTGACCACTTCCATCTGTCCATCCGTCTCAGGATGATAAGAAGAACTAAACGCCAAGTTAGTTCCTAGATTCTTCCATAGGGTCCTCCAAATATTCCCTATGAATTTAGTGTCCCTGTACAAAACTATGCTTTTCGGCAACCCATGAAGTCGAATGACCTCCTTGAAAAACAAATTTGCGATGTGAGTTGCATCACTAGTATTTTGGCATGGAATGAAGTGTGCCATCTTAGAAAACCTGTCCACCACTACAAAGACGGAATCAAATCCTCTCTGTGTCCTCGAAAACCCCAATACAAAATCCATGCTGATCACCTCCCATGGCCTCTCTGGTATGGGCAATGGATGATATAGACCTGCATTCTGCTTTCTCCCCTTCGAATGCTGGCAAATTCTGCATCTGTCAATGAATCTCTTGACCTCTTCTCGCATACCTGGCCAAAAATATGATTCGCTTAGCTTTGTGAATGTTTTGTCATGGTCGAAATGTCCTTCCAATCCACCACTGTGTTTCTCCTTCAACAGGTTCTCCCTCATGGAGCATTTTGGAATGCACAATTGATTGCCAATGAACAACAATCCTTCCTGGATCATGTAGTCTATCCACGGGCTTCTGTCTCTGAGAAATGGATTCTCAGTTGCTTCATATGCTTCTCCAAAATCTGCATCACCTGCGTACATGTCCCTGAGATTTTCAAAACCCAATGTTTTGATTCGGAACTCCTGCAACAACAAACATTTCCTGCTCAAAGCATCAGCCACTTTGTTAGAAGTACCTGAAATATGCTTAATCAGAAATGTGAAATTCTTCATATACTCTACCCATTTTGCATGTTTCTGATTCAACTTCTCCTATTGACTCACAAACTATAAAGAATGATCGTCACTGTACAATACAAATTCTTTCGGGATCAAGTAATGCCTCCAATTATTTAGTGCCTATATGATAGCATAAAATTCCTTATCATACGTGGAGTATTTAAGCTTCGCCTCATCCAACTTCTCGCTGAAATATGCAACTGGTCTGTCTTCCTGACTCAAGACCGCTCCTATGGCATACCCGCTTGCATCACATTTCACCTGAAATGTCTTCTGGAAATCTGGCAACACCAACACTGGTTGTTCCGTTATCTTCCGCTTCAATAGATTGAAGCTCTTCTCAGCCTCTGTTGTCCATTGAAAAGACTTATGTCTCTTCTTCACTGTATCCATCATCGCTGTGCTAATTCCACTGAAATTACTGATGAATTTTTGGTAGAAACTAGCTAAACCATGGAAACTTCTCACCTCGAAAACATTCCTCGGTGATGGCCAATTCTTAATTACTTCCACTTTATCCAGATCCATCCTCAACTCATATGCTGAAATAACAAACCCCAAATAAATGAGTTATGTCTTCATAAATGAGCAGTTCTTTATATTGATCAACAACTTCTCCTACTGTAGCTTCCTCATCACAATGGCCAAATGCTTCAAATGTTCAGCCTCTGATTTACTGTAAATCAGTATGTCATCCAAATAAACAATGACAAATTTCCCGATGAATTCCCTCAGGACTTCATTCATCAATCTCATAAATATACTCGGTGCATTCGTCAAGCCAAATGGCATGACTAGCCATTCATACAGTCCTTCATTGGTTTTGAAGGTTGTTTTCCACTCATCACCTTCTCTCATGCGAATCTGATGATATCCACTTTTCAAATCTATCTTTGAAAAATACTTTTCCCCGCTCAGGTAATCCATCAGATCATCCATCCTCGGCAATGGAAATCTGTACCTGATGGTTATCTTATTTATTTCTCTTGAATCGGTACACATTCTCCAACCTCCATCCTTTTTTGGGTTGAGTACTGTTGGAACAGCACATGGGCTCAAGATTTCCCTGACTAACCCTTTGTCCAATAACTCCTGGACCTACCTCTTAACCTCCTCATTCTCTTGTGGCGTCAACCTATACGCATCTTTGTTCGGGAAACTAGCTCCTGGTATGAGGTTTATATGGTGACTCACACTCTTCATCGGTGGCAATGAACGAGGTAATTCGTCCACTATAATATCAGTGAACTCTTCCAACAGTTCCTGAATTTCATCTGGTAGATCATCCACTCTTGTGCTAGTCAGAACAATCCTCGGTTTCCTAACCACAAAGAATTGTGGATCTTCCTTCTTCTCCATTTCTGTAAGAAGTTCCTTCCCACTCATGATAAGTATTGTGTTGTTCACTTCCAGTTTCACCTCCTTATCCTTTATCGGAAGCAACTTTTGTATCCTCCCATTCTTCTCCAGGGTATATGTGTTCATTCTCCCATCATGAACCACATTTTTGTCATATTTCCATGGTCTGCCCAACAATAAATGACATACATCCATGGGAATAACATCACAGAGTAATTTATCATTATATCCACCTATCTTGAGTTCAACTAAACAATGTTTAGTGACACTCACCTGATGTCCCTTCTGTAGCCATGAAACTTTTTATGGACTCGGGTGATCAGTCGTCTCCAGCTCTAGCTTTTCCACCATCTCGGTTGAAACGAGATTATTTGTGCTACCGCTGTCTACGATAACCTTGCACACCCTATCCTTGGTCTTGCAAGAAGTCCTAAAGAGTCTATTCCTTTGGAATAAACTCTCCACCTCCTTCTCGGGTGTCAAAAGGACTTTATGCATCGCAAGCGATCTTTCACCCTCTGTCTCTTCAGTCTCAACATATCGCTTCTACGCCTCAGTGATGTGAGCTTCTCCAATGTACTTATTTTTCTCTGGACACTCAAATGACCTGTGTCCATTCTTCCCACATGTGAAGCAAGTGATTACTCCACCTCTTCCTCTTCCTCTACCTCTGGTACGAGGAAAAGTGTTTCCATCAACATATCCTCCACTCTGTTCATTATGTTGCCGTCTATGTTCTATGTATGGTCCTCTCTATGAGGTTCCACCTCTTTCAACTCTACCCTGAGGTTTTTTCCATTCCTCCTTGGGTTTCTGGTACTTCTCCTGGGCAACTGCTTTGCCTCGGGGCTGACTCCTGCCTCTCCCTCATTGACCTTGCTTACAGCTCAGCTTCTCCTCTTCTTTCAAAGCCATCTGATAAGAATCCTCCACCATTCGGATGGTTACCATGCTCAATTCATCCTGAATGTCGTATCTCAGACCATTCATATATCTAGCAAACTTCTCATCATCGCTCTCCCGATGACCTTCTCTGATGTTCAGTCGATATAATTCCTCAGTGTATTCCTTCACTGTCATCAGTTTCTGTCTTAGGTTCTGCATCCTCCTGAACAGAGTGATTTGATAGTCCCTTGGGATGAACTTCGCCTTCATCTTTGCAATCATTCGATCCCAACTTGTAGCTCATCCCACCATAATGCTGCATGTCCTTTCAAGCATGTGACAACATGTCTGACCTTCTTATCTTCTTCGATCTCTTCATAATCGAAGTAGGTATCAAGAGCTCTAATCCAGTCTAGCAGCTCTTCTACATCCAAGTTCCCCTCATAGACTGGAATGTCCATCTTTGCCTTCGCCCCCATTCTGGTGATAGATTTAATTAATCGCTCAGTTGATGCATCTTCGGCTGCAACTTCCTCCTCTCGTTCAGCCTCAACTTCATCCTCTGAATCACTGAAATTCCCTGCACTAACTGTGCGTCTCTGAGTTGTCTCCATCTCTTGAAGTCTTACTCGAAGATCTCTCATCTGCCTCTCCATTTCTGGATTTCTTGTTGGCCTGCCTCTTCTTCGCAGCTCCCTGTCCTCTGGATCAGGTGACTGTCTTTCTCTTCTGGGTGGCATGGTGAATTCCTTTCCTCTTCTTTGCTACAGAAAGAAAAGAAATATTCCCGCTCTGATACCACAACTAACGTTGTGTATCAGAGTACCCCTTATCTCTTGCCTCTCTTGCATGAAATATACAGACAAGCAATAGGCTATGATACCACAACTGACGTTGTCGCACTCCTCAGAACATGACCGCTTCCCTCAGGACCTTCTTCTCTCTCCACGGCCCGAAGAACTCAAAGGTTCTTCTGATTCCCTATCAGGAATCCTTCCTACCCACAGATTCTCTTCGTCACAATCCTCTCTTATTTACTTTCGGAGGATCCTAACTCGCGACTTCGTGAGCCCAACAGTCGAGCGCTACACTCTCGGATCCCTGAGACCCGATACCTTAGTCTACGCCGAATTCCTCTTCCCTCTATCGAGACTTCATTCTTTCGCGACTTCGCTACTCATGATACCAAGCTCTTGGTTCTCCAACTCCTAATATCCAATGTGTCGAAATGTCGATACGATCCTATCGCGCTTTCACTACTCGCCACCTCGCGTCCTCATGACTTGGAGTACCCAATACTTGGACTCTCACCCTGCGAACTTTCGAGTTCACGAGATCTCTCGATATCTGACACCTTTCTTCCACTCCTCTGGCTCCCTGTGGCCCACAATGTCTACACAACCATCGGGATATCACGTCTCGTGATTTCGCGATTCCCGTTGCCAAATCTTCAGCTCTTATCTTACAAGATCCCGATAGGCAATCTCGTGAATAACCTAATGACCCTGACTGACTTGGATCAATGGTTATGCTTTCCCCTGAGCTTTAAACTTCCCTTACGCTTGTACAATAACCTCCTCGTAACTCCGTGAGATCCAATGACCCACGAAACTTTGCGACTTCTCCTCGGAGAATTCCGACCATCCGTTTCTTCCCTTGAGAATTCCACGAAATAAAGAAGTGTCTCTCCACGAGACTCATTCACCTATGCATGCGTCTTCGACACCTGCTCGAACACTTCGATGAACAAACTCTTTATTCAATCCTTTGACGAATTTGAAGGCCTACTCCTCCTGAGCTTGTTCTCGACTTATCAAGTCCTCCTAAGAACTTCTTGTGCGCACTCCTTGCGGAAAATCTTCAACAGCGTCTAAGTGTTGATGTTTCGACTCTGCGCACACCTGCAGCAGCAGTCCTTCGATAATCTGCTCAAAATCGCAATTTCGAGACTTAACTTGGCCTGCACACTCCTTGCAAAACTCTTCTACTCAACTGTATTTCTAGGAACTTAGAACAAAAGTTATCTCTATCTGAAGCCCTCTGTCAACGCACTCCTTGCAGGAATTCTCTAGCTCAAATTAGAGAAACAATTGAAACTAATTCCTTGTTCCTTCCAGACTTCAATTCCACCATGAAATCACATACACAACATATAAAAGAGAATGTATAACAGGAAGCAAACATTCATGATCATAACATCAATACACAGAGAACAACACAAACCATGAATTTGAACCAAAACTTTCTTCTTATCAATTCAAATGTCTGTACATGGGTGTTCTTCATACATTTCTCTTCTTTGCTCTTCTGCTCTCCTGAATAGTGCTTATGCTCAGACTAATGTTACGATGATACAATGAGGGTGTCTATATCCGTTTTCCCTCTTGGACGCTAAAACTATCAAATCTAAATTAAATTCTGATCTACCAACATTAACTAAATTAAATGTCGTCTATCTACCTAAAGGATGAGAGCTATTCGATCAAGGTCCATTACAATGTACAAGTGCGCCATCTCTTAAATGACATCATTTAAGTTTTGCGCAACACTCCCAAAGAATTTTCAAAATTTTGTGTTGGCTTGTCCAGCTGTCCTTCCGCTCCACGCTGGCTCGCTTGATGAGTGAGCGATGCTCCTGCATCAAGGAGGCAGAGGTTTTAGTGGATGTTTTACAATAGTTATTTTATTAGTACATAATGCATCGGTGTGTTTTATACAATAGGTGCATTGGTTCCCTCAAAACTAGCGCACCGTAGTAGGGTTATTTCAAATAAAAAAAATATTATCCAGTGCACTACGGAAATAATGAAGCATCAAGAAATAATGACACATGGTAATCGGATTCTTTAAAAAATATATGATGCACAAATTAACACTGGAAGCATCGGTGCGCTATTATTATAGCACACCATTATATGGTTAAATTAAAAAAAATTTACGCACCAATGTATTATAGTGTCAAAAAATATATGCTGGTGCACCCCATTGTATCATGTGAACAAATGCTCCAATATGGAGCACTATGTTAGGGTTAATTTCCAAATTTACGTGGTACACTATGTAAAACCAGCTGCACCAGAGCCTTTATTATTATACCGCATTGTGTCATGCTTAAAAAATAAATTCCATCATTGTATATTTTCAAGAAATGTACGATGGTGTGCTATGTAGTAGTAAATGCACCAGTGCGAACACATGCCCAAAAACACGTGCACCATGCTAGGGATGTTATATATATATAACTGGAGCACTCAATAAACATGTATGCCTCAGTGCGGTTGGTCATCTGGCACACCGAAACAAGGTTTTATAAAAAAAAATATATGACGGTAAAAATCATTTTTACCATTTTCAGTGTTTTCGAGATCAAAAGCATTGGTGAAACCTTTTCCTATCTAAAGCACCCTATCGCCAGTGCTTTCCTTGTTTTATTTCCTTTCGTCTATTGCTCAGTGTGTGGATTTCAAATTTTTCCAAACAATGGGAATTTTTTTTTTTTTTAGTACGTTGCAACCATGCCTCAGGACGACAAAATGTCCTAGTAATGTCTTTGGTTCTTCATAACTTAATTTTTCACCAAATTAAAATTTAAAATTTAGTGAAATTTTAAGTGTACAAAAAAAGAAGAAACTACGCGGTGCGTTCAAAGCGCTCGGCTCGCACCTGCTACAATGTGACCTGTAAATTTACAGGGCACACTGCGTACCTTGTTTCCTTTTTTGGTGGTCCATTGTTAAACATAAATGCATCGATGCACTGAAAATATATATATAATTGGTAGGGTGGTGCATAAAAGTAAAGATAACACACTGGTTTGTTAAAGTGCATGGTGCACCTCCGTTATCATATATATTTTTACATAGTGTGTTGGGAAACATGCAAACTGGGGCATTCATGTTTACCAAACGCACTGCTGAGAAATGTAACATTGTGTTGTGGTGCACCCTGTAAATATTTTGGTGGCACCCTACACTGTGCAATAGTAGCAACTGGAATGCACTGCAAAACATTTCGTACTCAGAAATTTGGAAAAGTTTATGTGACGGTGCTTCGACGTTTGTTACATGCACTGGTGCATGTAGTGAACGTATACACACCATTTTTTTGCTAATTTTTTAATTTTTTTTACTTTCATTAAGATTTTAATTTGTTTTTTGGTTTAAGCAGTACATAGCAGAAATGTAGCGCACTAGTGCATATGTGTTTTAGTCTAGCGCCCTGGTGCGGTATTGTTTTCCAATGCACTGCATAACATAATAGAACATATTTTGTTCAGTGTGTTACGTTACACTAACACACGGTGGACGATGCTCACAATGTATACAGATTGTCTAAGGTGTGTGAATATTTTTAGGGGGCACCGATAATGCAATTAAATTATTTTTTTAAGTAAGTTATTTTTTAGTATTTATAGATAAATTTACCATTCAGTAGATTTTTTTCTATGTTTTATGTATGAGTGAGGCTGATATATTTCATATGTTAATCATGAAGAAACATAAGAAGAGAGAGAAGAAACAACATCAACAGAATAAGGTGGACATGTACAATGTTGTACCAGAATGGGAGGTGAGGGAGATGGAGAGGTATTTGTATGCTTTCCCTATTACTGCAACGACTCATGTTCTCTTGATGAATGTAGGCCTCCTTAAGTGCTATGAGGAGGCTAAATCCCTTAAGGGGCACTCCGAGTTGTTGGTGAATATGATTTGTTTATGGGATGTCCATTCACATGCTTTCCATGTGGGTCCATATTAGTGGTATCATCCCAATGAGGAGGATATTTACTTTATCACTAGGCTATCCAGGAGAGGGGAGGATTTTCCCCAGTTCCCATATGTCCTAGTAGGTGTTGCAGTTGAGAGTCGTCTCATGTACTCTTAGTGATATATTGGAATTGATGTACTATCCCCAACTGATTTTCAGGTGTCTGGTGGGAAACTAATAATATCCTCCTTCGGTGCAGAGGAGGTTGGGTGCCTCTGACGGTTAGTTATGACCATATCCCACTTTACAAGTGTAACATCCCGCTCTAGCGCACTTACCAAACTTATTCTTTGAGGACACTTGCTCGCAAGTGATCTATATTTTTATGATGATAAAACTTTTTCCTTCATTATGATGCATTAAGATATATGCCAGGATGTTTTTGCTACGTTGATGTAGACAGGTGTTTCTGACTCAGTTTCATTGAGTGTGCAGGGTTTCGGACCCTGAGGATGCAGAGGCATCGGTGGAATTTCCTTGGACTCCGGATTGAGTCAGGGAGTGGTCTATTTGGGTTGTTTTATTTACGGTGATATTGTTTTGTTTTGATGATATGCTATTGATTTTATGATATGTTGTTGACATGATCTGACATGATGGTTGATGATGCAGGCTGACAATAGCTTGCCGAACAGACTCACATATGGAGTAAAGGGGCCACACACGAGTTCCATAGAGATTGAGGGAGAGGTGTGGACAACAGCCCTGCCACAGCCTACTAGCACTCCCGTCGTGGATCGAACTGTAGGTTAACGATTACCTAGTTCGAGAGGATCCACGATGTCGTGAGGGCAGACTACGACAGTCGCTCACGATGATTCTAAGGGGTGCACAATAAGGCGGGGGCATTATTCCTTAGATCCCTTAGTCTCCCACAAGTTCACCTGGCGGAGTGTTGACTCCAGAGGTTATAGAGTCTACCAATCCATCAAGTCAGTGAGTGGCACCCTTGGAGCACGTGGTGCATCTTGAAGGGCAGGTCGTGCAAAGAAATGCAAGTCAGCGAG
>JZKD02S1907744.1:519517-535344 GCA_000966675.3 Picea glauca
TTAACTGCCTTGTAAATACTAGTTCAATTGCAATACCAATATATGTTTAAAGTAAAAGGTTAATGATGATGTTTAAGCGAAATGTTAATATTGTTTAGCTGCAATGATGATACTTTCTCATTGAAATGTTAATTTTTGTTTAAGTTGAAATGTTATTGATGACATTAAAGCACAATATCAACCCTTTTATGGTCCTTGTAAGGTATGGTAATAAATTGGGAGGCATGTTGAGATATTATGAAGAATTTGGCTAGTATTCAATCACGGATGAGTCATAGACATTGACTGGTCTTTAAATTTAAATGGTTGTCTTCCGAGTCCTTGTCTTGCACCTTCTGTAAGGGGTGCATTTGTTCTTCTTATTTATGTTGTACTTGATTATGGTCAGTTTTACTTTGTCGTGGATGCATCTTGATTGGTTGACAAGTGGCGTCATACAGTTAGGTGTGTTGTTACTTCTACACACGCGCACACAGTGTAAAGAAAAACAAATTTGCACCTGTGTACTAGAATGGTTGTCGTAACGAGGTGGTTCGTTACAACAAGTTGTAGGGAAATGCATTAGTTGTCCTCTTCTGTATTATGTTGATTCGTTGGTAAATATACCAAAGTGTATCAGATGGTCTGCCATTTTTTTGGCAGTTTTGTATAGCACTAGATGTAACATCCCGCTCTTGCGTACACTGAGTGAACTTATCCTTGAGGACACTTTCTTGAAAGTGATCCAAATTATTATACTATCATCCGTTCGATTCTGACTATCAGACATTATGGATTGATGATATGTTAATTTTTTGTATTCACATAAACAAGTGCTATTGACTGAGTTCTCATGAGTGTGCAAGAATTTCGACATTGAGGATGTAGAGGCATCGATGAAACCCCTTGGACTCTGGATCGAGTCAGGGAGAGGACTGTTGGGTTTGAATGTTATTGATTTGACACATATACATATGATTAGATGTTATGAAGATTGATTATTGTTGTTGACATGATTTTTTTATGGATGTAGACTGACGATAACTTGCCAACCAGACTCACATGTGGAGTAGAGGGGTCATGCAGGACAACCAAAGACTTGAGGGAGAGGTGTGGAAAACAACCCTGCCACAACCTACTAGCACTTCCAGCATGGCTCCAACTGTAGGTTAACGATTATCTAGTTTGAGAAGACCCATGATGCCATGAGGGAAGATTGCGACAGTCACTCACGATGATTCTAAGGGGCGTGAAATAAGGGAGGGGCATTATTCCTTAGAGGCCCTTAGTCTCCCATAAGATCGTCTCATGGAGTATTGACTCCAGGGGTTTTTAATGTCTACCAAGTCAGTCAAGAGGTGAGTGGAACCCCTGGAGCACATAGTGCGCCTTGAAGGGCACATCGTGCAAGGAAAACGGAAAGAGGTGAGTAACACCCTTGGAGCACGTAGTGTGTACTAAAGGGAATTTCATGCAAGGAAAATGAAAAGAGTAGAGTGGCACCCTTGGATCACATAGTGCATCCTGAAGGGCATGACGTGCAAGGAAAATGGAAAGAGGCGAGTGGTACCCTTGGAGCACCTAGTGCGTCCTGAAGGGCATGTCACATTTTTAACTGGTAAGTGAATAAACCTAGATGGCATTAAAATGAATGATGTGATAACTAAGATTTAAAAACAACTTTCCCTAATAAAAATGTCGCCCTGTCTAGTGAAATTAAAAACCTAGGTCTAAGTAGAACTTGTGGTAAAAATAAAATAATAATAAATAAACTTGTAACAAGAAGGGGGGGTAAGAAATTCAAATTAAATTTTAAAATCAAATTATAATGGGGGATTAAAATTTTAAAAAGGGAAATGATTGTTTTATCTACATATGCTAATTTTGTTTTTAGTTAAAAAGAAAAAGGGGTAAATGGTTGTTTTATACACTTTCTAAATTTATTTTTAGTTAAAAAGGGAAAAGAGGGAAAATTAAAAGAAATAGGAAACTAAAGGAAAAAGGGGAAACCTAAAGAAAAGGGGAAACATAAAGAAAAAATTGAATGTCTAACTTAGTAAGGAATCTTACCTTTGGCACTTGCTATTTTTTAACTCAACTAGGAATTTAGTAAGGCGTAAATCATTTAAGAAGTGTAAGGGAATTTTGGGACACCTAGGAGTGTTTTTAGGAATGCTTTTAGGTGGGTTAGGGAAATAGGAATAATTAATTAATTAATTAAATAAATAAATTGAATTTATTGTGCAACTAGGGGATGGGTGACATGTGTACAGGGGAGGTTTTTCCTAATTAATTAAATGAAAATAGAATTTAACGAGAATTGGGGAAACTAATTACTTGAAAAACTATATAAAAATGATGGAGGAGTATGGAGCTGATCTTTATGCATAACATTACACTGCTAAATTGTTGTCTTGACTAAAATTATCTTGTGGGAGTTGGGATACCCAGCTCGGGTAACAAGTGGTAGCTCGACCTTGCCAGACGAGCTGGGTACTAGCAGTTCTTTGATATTGAGTGTGTGGCCCCTTTGTGGCTCGGGGGACTAAAGGGGAAGAAGAGTACCCCTAATGTTGGCTAGGAGGTACCAGTGAGGTCACATCACTCGGCAAGTAGGAGCCAGACAGAGCGCACACGGGACAACAACTCAGAGCTTTCGCATTTGGCTATGGTACGCATGTGTATAATTTGAATGGTAGCTTAATATTGTTCCTGCACTTTCATTAGTGTTCTTCTATTGTGTAATGATTCTGTTTTACCCAATGTTTTATTATCAATGAACTTAAATTCATCCCAGCCTTACGCTTGCTGCATTGAATTGATTCCCTAGGCGAACCTAACCCTGACTGCTATGACTTTTCTGTGTTTTATTTATTGATTATTACGAAGAAATTTGTGTTTTTACCTTATATCTTTAGTCATCATTCCTTTCTTGAGAAGTTGGCCAGTATTTGAATCGACGGTCGTCACTTCGGTGTTTAAAGACTTATAGATTCAAATGCCCTGCTTTTCTGTGCATGGATGATGAGTGAAGGATAATTTTTTCCTAGTTGTCTATCCCTTCTTATCTCTGCATTGATTGATTCTTAGCTGAATGATTAGTCTTTGTGTCTTCTTGTGAACAAGTACCTCTACATTTTGATTTCTTAACTCCGAAAACCTTTGCATCTCCTTGAAAGATTATCACTGCATTTCTTTGATTGATTACCTCTTCTTTTCCTTGAAGGATCAGCTCTACATTTTTTTGGGGGGTAAAATCTCAATGTTGAATGGTAAACCCTCTGCGTTTCTTTTAATGGTGATCTCCTATGTTTTGGAAGGAGTAAATCTCTATGATTTAATGATTTTCTGCATTTTGACGTGTCTACATTATTACACAATTCCCAACCTTTTTTTTGATAATTCCTGGTGTATTTTTTATCATTCCCAATAGAGATATCATCATTATCATTCTTTATAATGAATATAGATAATGATTGGGCCCGACAGTGATGTAATTCGATTGAGTTTTAAATTTCCCCTTTAATTTAACTACCTAGTGTTTGACAACGTTTTTAAGGTGTGACTGCTATTGTAAATTTTGGTGACTGCGACCTTATTACTATAATTGTGTTTTTATATACATCGATTTAGAAATTACCTCAGCGATGTTACCTAGAAGAGAGTTTGTTGATAACGTTCATACCCTTTTTCATGAATTTAACAAGAGTTTTCCATTGGTTTTTGTGCCCGCATTTTAATCAACCATGAATTTACCAAGCATTTTCCATTGGTTGTTGTGCCTTCATTTTAATCAACCACGAATTTACCAAGCGTTTTCCACTAGTTGTTGTGCCTATTTTTTATTCAACCACCATTTGCCATCGAATTCCATTTTGTAAACCTGCGTTTTTAATGAACTGATTGCCAACGAATTCCATTATTGTATACTAGCATTTTTAATGAACCGATTGCCAACGAATTTCATTATTGTACACATGTGTTTTTAACATTTACATGCCAACGAAATTATTCTATCAATGAAAGCGATTTAATATTGTCTACATTATTAAATAGCCTTATGTTGGTGAAATAAATAGCATTATGTTATAGGATAGAGATTTTATTGGTAAAGACAACGATATATATACATTGACAATGTTTTGGCTATTTGCTTCTTAAGGGACAATGTGTTTATCATTAGTTGGTCTCCGTTTTTAGCACTTGTATATATATGAAAGCGATATTAATTAGCATTATATTGATTATTGACAGCGCATCATAATTGTTCCAGTTTTTGACAACTAATTATATTGATTTATTGACGATGATTATATGTATTTTATAACGATTTTATTTTTCAAAGAACGATGGTTATTCAACAACAATTTATGCTAGCGATAGCATATACACTAGCAACATAATAATTAACAGACAACATTGATAATGTACAGCTATATCATATTTAATATAGCAGCAATATGATTATTAATAGACCCCAATAGCAATTATAGTTAGACAACAATTTTATAGGTAATGGTGACTGGGAAATGAATGTTTATTGAGAGTGATTTTATATGTAATGTGTGGCTGTGATTGAGTATTTATGGACAACAATATTATAGGTAATGGTGTCTGGGAATTGAATGTTTAATAAAAGAGATTTTATATGTGATGTGTGACTGCGATTTGAATATTTATTGACAACGATTTTATATATTAAAATGACAACAACATCATATATTAATTTTTCTATATCATATATTAAAAGAAAACAATATAATCTAGACAACCTTTATTAATAGATAAGAATACTTGTTAGACAACAATATAAATGCTAGAAGGATATATATTAATAGACAGAGAAATTACAGTTAGATCACATTACCATTGTTAGACATAGATCTATTAATAGACAACATTGTGGATTGTTTCTCACGAACCTTTAGGGACAACGATTTTAAGGTTAGATAGCGATTTCTTTGTTGACCCCAACAGGGAACAATTCATTGATGGCTAATCACGTCTTTTAATTGATGTATGTTTGCCTCCAAATTTGTTGTGCCAAAAATTTAATGTGATTTATGTTGTACAATAGTCAGTTCTCCCCTACGTCTTGTCGACTTGTTGCTTGGGTGCATGGGTACAGTCTTCACATTTTTGACAGATAATTTGGTCTCCCAGCACATTGGATTTATCCTTGGGTTATGGTCTAGATATGTTTGTTGCACCAAGGTTATCGTCACACCCATCACCTTGTGATGGAATGACTCATGATGAGGGGATCATTACGCACCCTCATGGATAGATGTGAATGATAACCTAGACGGAGTCTTGTTCTTCCAAATGTGGGTGTTTGTTCGTTGTAATTTAATGTTGGTACTCGGTTCTATAACGCCTCAATGCGTTGGGTTTTGTGCACTGTAGAGGAGTCTAGTCACTGGTTGTCGAAGTCATGTGTCGGGTTTGTTGATATTGTCCTTAGATGGTGGGTGTTGTCTTTCTTGTGATGGGTGGGTAGCCATTTTCATCTATCTCTTGATTGTCGCACGTTTCGTCCAGTTGTCTGTTATGCTAGTATGTTGAGTCTTTGTTTTTGATTGCCTGAATGTGTAAGTTTTGTTCATCGTCGAGTTGTGATGTTTAACTATTGTGGTCTTTACCTTATTTCCTAAAAACAAAAAACAAAAATCACTTTCTTGTGTTTCTTATAGTCACAACGATGGGGCCGTTACATATGGTATCAAAGTGGGTTCAACCCTGCAACTATGGATCATCATTCTTTCCACTGCAGTAAACCGTTGAGTAATAACATAGAATTAAGTAAAAATTTAACGCGTCCATGCAGAGATTGGGATGAGAGGACACCGCAGAGATTTGCAATGGGTTCCGTGGAAGGAGGTGCGACACCTCTAAAAGTGCCCACGCCCTCGGAGTCTAAACCCCAAGGAGAGGAACAAGTCCTTGGGATGGATCTGATTCTTGTAATGGATGATGATGGTCTGAAAAGTTCCTTCCAAATATTGTAAGAGGCCTTGATTCACCATCTGTGATGAGATGAGGCTGGGGAACCTGTACCCCTGAGGGTCCACAACACGTCCTAGCCAATACTGTTAGCATCCAGCGAGAACTCAAGAGGGATGAGTTCTCGATTCCTCGAGTGTTGCAAATGGCTACGCCATCAAGGCATGGCTGTAGAGAAATTCGATGTACTTCACACTTCGTGATTACGACCTCCAGCATGAAGTTCTACACTGTGGTCTTTCAACTGAAGGGGAGTGCTCTTCTATGGTGGGAGACAGCTCATGGGAACTATTCAAAGAATGGTTTCGAGAGAGGTATCTATTAGAGGAATTCATTGAGATTCATCTCAACGAGTTCAATGCCTTACAATAGGGAGGTTGTATGGTGCCCGAGTACGGGGCCTATTTTTTGGAGATACTTCGGTATGCTCTGCACTTGAATACTAAGAAACTTAAGGTCAACATGCTCGTGTTTGGCATCAATGTCAACATTCATGAAAATGATAGGGTTTTGATGCCTCAAACCTTGCATGAGGTCATTCAGAAGGCCCTCATAGAAGAGGAAGAGCTTATCAATGGGGTTCAGAGAGGGACTAAAGCGAGACCCGCGGGGCATGTTTCATCTCATGTGCAACAGCATCAGACATTAGATATCGTGGCTTCCAGAGAGGATCCAATTTCACTACACCTCGACGACCAACACCTCATCAGTGAACTCCTTACTGTCATTGACGAGACCCTTAGTATTTGATAGATCCTGGTGCTACCGAGATTTTTATTCTGGTGCAACACTAAAGAGAATTAAGGTAAAGGAAGTTGAGAAAGATGAGTTTAGCTTTGTATAAATGGCTTTGAGAGCCAAACAAAACATTGGTAGGAAGGTTACAAGATGTAGCCTTAACCTGGGAGAGTTTGTCACTAGGTCCAACCTGTATGTCATGATCTTATGATGTTATTGATGTCATGATTGGTATAGATTGGTTGGAATCTCATGTAGAGATACTCAACGGTAATACGAAGCGATTGAGCTTGGTCGATGATGAGGGATAGAGACACGTGATTGTAGGTTGGAACCGGGGAGTCTCCCTGAGGTTCATATCTTCCTTGCAGCTACATAAGAGCATGCACAAGGGATGTAAGATTTATGTGATCCTTTCTCTATACGAGAAGGGAATAGTGGAAGGTCTAGAACACCTTCCGGTGGTGAGAGAGTTTGTAGACATATTCCCTGAGAAGTTACCTGGGAAGCCACCAGAGAGGGAATTGGAATTTACCCCAGACCTAAAATCGAGGACTGAACCGATAGAAAGAATACCTTATCAGATGTCGACTGTGGAGTTACAGGAGTTGAAAATGCAACTGAAGGAGTTGTTGGACCTGGGACTTATACGTCCCAGTGCGTCACCATGGGGTGCGCCTGTTATTTTCATTCGAAAGAAGGATGGGTCGTGGAGACTCTGCATTGACTACCATCAATTGAGTAAGGAAACGATCAAGAATCAATATCCATTGCCAAGGATTTATGAGTTGTTTGATCAGATGAAAGGCGTGATGGTGTTTTCAAATATCGACTTGAGATCAGGGTATCACTAGTTACGGATCAAGGAGGATGACGTCCCTAAGACCGCCTTTAAGAGGAGGTGTGGAGATTATGAATTTATTGTTCTACCTTCTATCTGACAATCACCCCTTGGTATTTATGATTTTGATGAACGAGGTGTTCCCCAAATACTTGGACACATTTTTCCAAGTATTCATTGACGGTATTTTGATTTACTCTCTTACAATGGAGGAGCATGAAGAGCACATGCGCTTGGTATTACCGTGTCTACGGGAGAACAAAGTTTTTGGGAAATTGTCTAAATGATCATTTTATCAGTTGAAGATTCACTACTTAAGGAATGTCATCTCCGATGAAGGTATCGTTGTGGATGGAGCAAAGTTCGAGGCTATTATGGAATGGCATGTTCCGACGAATATCCCAGAAATACACATCTTCATGGGTTTAGTGGGATACTATTGACGGTTCGTCGAGGGTTTTTCAAAGATAGAAAATCTAATTATGGAATTGCAGAAGAAGAACAAGAAGTTTGTTTGGACTGAGAAATGCGCAGAGGAATTTCGGAGGCTCATGGATTTGTTGACGACAACACTGATACTACGTGTCCCTGAGATTGACGCAAACTTCTTGGTATGCAATGATGTATTCAAGGAAGGATTAGCTGGGGTCTTGGTGAAATATAGTCAAGCGATCTCTTACATCTCGAGAAAGTTGAGATGACATGAGGAAAACTATGCAATGCACGATTTGGAGTTGATATCCATTATTTATGCCTTGATAATTTGGAGACATTACTAGATTGGACAAAAATTCAAACTAAGAAGGGAACACTGTGGACTACAACACATATTTACGCAAAGCAAATTGAACGCGTGACAACGACGCTGGTTGGAATTTCTTAGCGAGTTTGATTTCAAGATTACTTACATAAAGGGGACAATGAATAGAGTGGGGATGCATTGAGTCAAAGACCATGCATATTGTCTGTGATGCCTCTTCAGACGAATCTATGTGAAAATATTCTAACTTTACAGTGCGACGATGACTGGTACAAAGAGGTCAAGTATTTTATCAGATAGAACACAATGATGGTACCAAGATTTGAAGGAATTACGTTTCATGACGACGAATTATTGAGATTTAAAAATTGAATTTATGTACCACCGAATGATGAGTTGAGGAGTTTGATCCTAAAGAAGGCTCACAGAGTAGTGTACATGGCTCACTCGGGATTCAAAAATATGAGGGAAGACCTTAAACCCTTATTATTATGGAAGGGAATGAAGGTAGACATAGTCAACTACGTGGGAAGATGTCTAGAATGTTAGCAGGTGAAGGCTATTCCGGAATCAAAATGGGAGGTCATTTCAATGGATTTCATTGTTATATTTTCACTGAAGGCAAGGAGACACGACTTGATTTTTGTGGTAATCAACACTCTGACGAAGAGTGCTCATTTTATTCCTATGCGTATGATGTATCAAGCACCTGACATAGCTAGAGTTTTCTTCAATGAGATTGTGGGGTTGCATGGCAAGACGAAGAGGATTATATTTGATCGAGGATCAATGTTTACTGGATGATTTTGGACTAGTGTCCAAGAGGCCTTGGAAAACCAACTTAACTTTAGTACTTCGTACTTCCCAGAGACAGACGGGCAGACCGAACGAACAAACCAAATCTTGGAGGACATGTTGCGCATGTACGTGATGACCAACAAAAGAGTTGGGAAGAATTCTTTCCACTGGTAAAATTCACATATAACAATAGTTATAAAAGCACCATTATGATGGTGCCTTTCAAGTTTCTTTACGGGTGACCATGTTGGACGCCTTTGAGTGGGATCGGCTTGAAAATAGGGTCCTGGTGGGACCTGAAGTTATCCAAGAAATGGAAGATCAAATACAAACAATAAGACAAAGGATAAAGGAAGAACAAGATCGATAGAAAAGTTATGTTGATGAGCGTTGTGTCGATTGTAGTTATGAAGTTGGCGAACAAGTCTTCTTCTAGGTGAAACCACATAAGATTTTGATCCAGTTTGGAAAGGGTGTTAAACTCTCTCCTAGGCTCATGGGATACTATAAGATTGAGGAAAAGAGAGGGCTTCTGGCCTATTGACTCGCCTTGCCCAATCCTTGAGGCACATGCACGATGTATTTCATGTCTCTGTTGAGACATTATGTTAGTGATCCTACATATGTTTTGACTTGAGTACCTTGCAGGTATCAAATGCAGGTGTGCTCATGGTTAAGCCAATTTGCACCCTAGACCATCGCATTCAAAAACTATTGCGTAGAATAGTTGATCATGTCAAGTTCCAGTGGAAAAACTATAGTCTACACTCGGCGACCTGGGAGGACGCATATGATATGTGTCAGTAGTTTTCATTTTGTTGATAGATAGACTTATGATACCGTGGTACACTTTATTTCAACATTTATATACTATGAAACTTCGGGACGAAGTTTAAACCAAGAGGGGGTATATGTAACATCCCGCTCTTGGGATCATTGAGTGAACTTATCCTTGAGGACACTTTCTTGCAAGTGATCTGGATTATTATACTATCGGTCATTCGATTATGACTATGAGACATTATGGATTGATGATATGTTATTTTTTTGTATTCACATAGAAAGGTGATATTGACCGATTTCTCATGAGTGTGAAGGACTTTGGACATTGAGGATGCAGAGGCATTGATGAAACCCCTTGGAATCTGGATTGATTTGGGGAGAGGACTGTTGGGTTTGAATGTTATTGATGTGACACATGTACATATGATTAGATGTTATGACGATTGATTATTATTGTTGACATGATTCGTTGATGGATGCAGGCTGATGATAGCTTGTTGACTAGACTCACATGTGGATTAGAGGGGTCACACGAGACAACCAGAGACTTGAGGGAGAGGTGTGGACAGAAGCCTTGCCACAGCCTACTAGCACTCCCACCATGGCTCCAATTGTAGGTTAACGATTACCTATTTCGAGCAGACCCACAATTTCGTGAGGGCAGACTGCGATAGTCGCTCATGATGATTCTAAGGGGAGTGCAATAAGGTAGGGGCCTTATTCCTTAGAGGCCTTAGTCTCCCACAAGATCGCTTGGCAGAGTATTGACTCCAGGGGTTTTTAATCTCTACCAAGTCAGTCAAGAGGAGAGTGGCACCCTTGGAGCATGTAGTGCGTCCTGAAGGGAACGTCGTGCAAGGAAAACATAAAGAGGCGAGCAACACCCTTGGAGCACATAGTGAGTCCTGAAGGGCACGTCACGCAAGGAAAACAGAAAGAGGAAAGTGGCACCCTTGGAGAACATAGTGCATCCAGAAGGGCACATCGCGCAAGGAAAACATAAAGAGGTGAGTGTCACCCTTGGAGCACCTAGTGCATCCTAAAGGGCACGTCACGTTTTTAACTGGTAAGTGAATAAACCTAGACGACCTTAAAACGAATGATGTGATAAGTAAGATTTAAAAATAACTTTCCCTAATAAAAATGTCACCCAGCCTAGCGAAATTAAAAACCTATTTCTAAGTAAAGCTTGTGGTATAATAATAATAATAATAATAAATAAACTTGTAACAAGAAGGGGGGGGGGGGAAGAAATTCGAATTAAATTTTAAAATCAAATTATAATGGGGGATTAAAATTTTAAAAAGGGAAATGATTGTTTTATCTACATATGCTAATTTAATTTTTAGTTAAAAGAAAAAGGGGTAAATGGTTGTTTTTCTACACTTGCTAAATTGATTTTTAGTTAAAAAGAGAAAAGAGGGAAACTTAAAAGAAACAGGAAACTAAAGGAAAAAGGGGAAACATAAAGAAAAAGTTGAATGTCTAACTTAGTAAGGAATCTTGCCTTGCGAACTTGCTATTTTTGAACTCAACTAGGAATTTAGTAAGGCGTAAGTCATTTAAGAAGTGTAAGGGAATTTTGGGACACGTTGGAGCGTTTTTAGGAATGCTTTTAGGTGGGTGAGGGAAATAGGATTAATTAATTAATTAATAAAATTGAATTTATGGTGCAACTAAGGGATGGGTGACATGTGTACGAGGGAGGTTTTTCCTAATTAATTAAATGAAAAGGAAATTTAAGGGGAATTGGGGAAACTAATTACTTGAAAAAATCTATAAAAAGGATGAAGGAGGAGGAGTATGGAGTTGATCTTTATGTGTAACGTTACACTATTGAATTGTTGTCTTTACTGAACTTATCTTGTGGGAGTTGGGATACCTAGCTCATGTAATGAGTGGTACCTCGACCTTACAAGGATAGCTGGGCACTAGTGGTTCTCTGGTATTAGGTGTGTGGCCCCTTCACGGCTCGGGGGGCTCAGGGGGAAGAAGAGTACCCCTAGAATTGGCTGGGAGGTACTAGTGAGGTCACATCGATCGACGAGCGGGAGCTGAATGGAGCGTGCACGAAACAACGGCTCAGAGTTTTCACATTTGGCTATGGTACGCATGTGTATAATTTGAATGGTAGTTTAATATTGTTCCTACGCTTTGATTACTGTACCTATATTGTGTAAATATTATGTTTTACCTAGCGTTTTATAATCAATGAACTTAAAGTCATCCCATCCTTATGCTTGTTGCATTGAATTGATTCCCTCGGAGAACCCAACCCTGATTGTTATGACTTTTCTATGTTTAATTTATTGATTATTACGAAGAAATTTGTGTTTTTACCTTATCCCTTTAGTCATCAGTCCTTGCCTAAGCAGTCAGCCAGGATCCGAATCGACGGTCGTCACTTCGGTGTTTAAAGACCTATAGATTCAAATGGCCTACTTTTTTGTGCATGGATGATGAGTGAAGGATAAATTTTGCCCAACTGATTATCACTTCTTATCTCTGCGTTGATTGATTCTTGGCTGAATGATTAGTATTTGCGCCTTCTTGTGAATGAGTACCTCAGTGTTTTGGTTTCTTAACTTGAAAACCTTTGCGTCTCCTTGAAATAGTATCCCTGCATTTCTTTGATAGGTTACCTCTTCTTTTCCTTGAAATATCAACTCTGCATTTTTTGGGGGGGTAAAATCTCAGCATTGAATGGTAAACCCTCTGCGTTTATTTTAATGGTGATGTGTTGTGTTTTGGAAGGAGTAAATATCTGTGTTTTAATGACTATTTGTGCTTTGACGTGTCTGCATTATTACACAATTCTCAGCCTTTTTTTTTATAATTCCTGGCGTATTGTTTATCATTCCCAATAGAGATATCATCATTCTCATTCCATAAAGTGAATCTAGATAATGATTGGGACTAGAAATGATGTAATTCGATTGAGTTTTAAATTTCCTCTTTAATTTAACTACCCGATGTTTGACAACGTTTTTAAGGTGTGACTACTATTGTAAATTTTAGTGACTGTGACCTTATTACTGTAACCATGTTTTTATATACATCGATTTCTAAATTGCCCCAACAATTTTACCTAACAAAGAGTTTGTTGATAGAGTTCATAGCCTTTTTCACGAATTTACCAAGAATTTTCCATTGGTTGTTGTTCCTGCATTTTAATCAACCACGGATTTACCAAGCATTTTCCATTGGTTGTTGTGCCTGCATTTTAACGAACCATGAATTTACCAAGCATTTTCCACTGGTTATTGTGCCTATGTTTTATTCAACCACGAATTGCCAACAAATTCTATGTTGCATAGTTTCTTTTTTAATGAACCGATTTCCAGCGAATTCCATTATTGTATACCTGCATTTTTAATGAATCGATTGCCAACAAATTTTGTTATTGTACACCTGGGTTTTTAACATTTACATGACAGCAAAATTATTCTATCAATGACAACGAATTAATATTGCCAATGTTATTAAATAGCCTTATATTGGTGAAATAAATAGCATTATTTTATAGGACAAATATTATGTTGGTAAAGGCAACAATATATAGACATGGACAACGATCTGGTTATTTTCTTGTTAAGGGACAACATGTTTATCATTATCTGGTTTGTATTTTTAGCACTTGTATATATATGACAAATTTATTAAATAGAATTATATTGATTACCGACAGTGCATCATAATTGTTCCAGTTTTTGACAACTATTTATATTGATTTATTGGCTGCGATTATATGTATTGTATAACGATTTTATTTTTTAGAGAACGATGGTTATTCAACAACAATTTATTCCTGCGCTAGCATATACACCAACAACATAATAATTAATAGAAAACATTGATAATAGACAGCTATATCGTATTTAATATACCAACAAAATGATTATTAATAGACCCCAATATCAATTATAGTTAGACAAATATTTTATAGGTAATGGTGACTGTGAAATGAATATTTATTGAGAGCGAGTTTATATGTAATGTGTGGATGTGATTGAGTATTTATGGACAATGATTTTATAGGTAATAGTGACTGCGAGTTGAATGTTTAATAATAGATATTTTATATGTGATGTGTGAATGTGATTTGAATATTTATTGACATCAATTTTATATATTCAAATGACAAAAACATCATATATTAATTCTTCTATATCATACATTAAATGACAGAAATATAATCTAGACAACCTTTATTAATAGATAGCAATACCTATTAGACAACGATATCAATGTTAGATGGATATCTATTAATAGACAGAGAAATTACAGTTAGATCGCGTTACCATTGTTATACATAGATCTATTAATAGACAACATTGTGGATTGTTTCCCACGAACCTTTACGGACAACAATTTTAGGGTGAGATAGCGATTTCTTTGTTGACCCCAAAAGGGCATAATTCATTGATGGCTAATCACGTGCTTTAATTAATGTACGTTTTCCTTAGAATTTGTTGCGCCAAAAATTTAATGTGATCTATGTTGTACAATAGTCAGTTTTCCCCTACGTCTTGTTGACTTGTTGCTTGGGTGCATGAGTACAGTCGTCACGTTTTTGACAGATAATTTGGTCTCCTAGCGCATTGGATTTATCCTTGGGTTATGGTCTAGATATGTTTGTTGCACCAGGGTTACCATCATGCCCATCGATTGGTGACATCATGACTCCTGATGACGAGATCATCATGTGAAATGATGCATAGATGCGAATGATAACCTGGCTGGAGTTTTGTTCTTCTTGATGTAGGCGCTTGTTTGTTGTAATTTGATGTTGTTACTCAGTTCTGTAACGCCTCAATGCGTTGGTTTTTTTGCGTCGTAGAGGAGTCTAGTCACTGGTTGTCGAAGCCATGTGTCAGGTTTGCTGATGTTGTCCTTAGATGGTAGGTGTTTTCTTCCTTGTGATGGGTGGGTAGTCGATTTTATTTATCTCTTTATTGTCGCATGTTTCATCCAGTTTCCTGTTATGCTAGTATGTTTATTCGTTGTTTTCTATTGCCTGAATGCATAAGTTGTGTTCATCGTCAAGTTGTGATGTTTAACTCTTGTCGTCTTTACCTTTCTACCTAAAAAAAATAAAATTTCACTTGATTTCGTCACTTATAGTCATAACGATGGGGTCGTTACACTAGAAATATGTCACGCTATGATATGTGGGAGGTCGAACTTCCCTTTTCCCTCAAAGTTGTTTTGCTAATTTTTTGAGACATTTCCAGATACGAGGTAGACTTTTTTCCATTAGCCTACTAGGAAAACGACTCTTGTGTGGATGCACATGTGGGGAGAGATGATTCCCAAGAGGGGCCATCCAGATTTTCTGTCCAGGATTTCACCAGATGCACTGGGGCTACTAGGCAGTGTGGCATATCACATGTTCATCATGGTGTTGTGTCCTTACGTGGGTTTGGATTAGAGAGGATGTCCGAACATCCCCTTCATGCAATATGAGCCAGCAGATGATAGAGGTAATATTCGTGTTTTGTTTAAATTAATATAGTTTCATTTTATTGTCTTACTTAACTAGAATAAAATCAATTCTAACACATTCTTTAACTTGTTTTATTAAATTGTTTAATGAATTAACTGTGTAATTATTATTCTATACTATATATTTTGTAGATATCAGTACTTTCATTGGGGGCGTGTCTCCTCCCTTAGTAGATGGAAGAGATATGTGTGTATGATAAATGATGTTTGTTAGATGTGTGTGATGATAATTTTATAAAATTCTTGTCTTTTGTTAGATGTGATCACAATGATGATGCCCTGTTAAATTATTAGATATGTGCGCTACCTAATTAATAACATTTATATGTGCTACAGGTATATATAATTAGATGATGTTAGCTAGCGAATATAAATGTGTATTTTAGATGTTGTTTATGTTTGTTATAATATGGTTATCAT
>JZKD02S1907744.1:555171-580506 GCA_000966675.3 Picea glauca
ATGCTTAAGGTTTTATTCAGGTGCTGAAGACTTAGGGCTAATTAGGCTGACTCCATCATCCACCTTTACCGCGATGTGCCCTTCAGGTCGCACCACGTGCGCCAAGGGTGCCACTTGCCTATGGAATTCCTTTTGGCGATGTGCCCTTCAGAATGCACCACGTGCTCCAAGGGTGCCACTCGCCGACTAGGTTTCTTCGGTGCGAAGTTCTCTTCAGGATGCACCACGTGCTCCAAGGGTGCCACTCGCCGAATGAACTGATTGGTAGACCTCTATAACCCTTGGAGTCAATACACCGCCAGGTGAGCTAGTAGGAGACTAAGGGATCTAAGGAATAAGGCCCCCACCTTATTGCGCACCCCTTAGAATCATCGTGAGCGACTATTGCAGTCAGCCTTCACGGCATCGTGGGTCCTCTCGAACTAGGTAATCGTTAAACTACAGTTCGAGCCACGCTGGGAGTGCTAGCAGGCAGTGGCAGGGCTGTTGTCCACCCCTCTCCCTCAACCTCTCTGCACTTGTGTGTGGCCCCTTTACTCCATATGTGAGTCAAGTCGACAAGCTATCGTCAGCCTGCATCACCAATAATCATGTCAGAAATGTCGACATCAAAACATCAAATCAAACGAAACATCATAATAAACACATCAACCCAAAAACACACTCCCTGACTCAGTCTGGAGTCCAAGGGGGTTCTGCCGATGCCTCTGCATCCTCAAGGTCAAAACCCTGCACACTCAATAAAACTGAGTCAATAGCACCTGTCTACATCAAATAGTAACACATCACGTCATCTGTCAATCACATCATACTCAAGTATAAAAGGTCTAACATAAAAAGGGTCCAGATCACTTGCGAGCAAGTGTCCTCAAATAATAAGTGTTCTCAGTGCGCCAGAGTGGGATGTTACAGTGGGAAATATAAATGTACAATTTTATTTAATGTTCATAAAATCAATTGTTTTTAATGTTGATTGTGTGACAATATATCTCAAATTATAAGGGACTTAATGATGACTAGTTACCTCAATAATGTTGATAATCATGCGTTTGACATGCCAAAACTTTCTTTCAAGTTATACATTAACATTATTGTCCCCATTTGGGTAGACTTTGACTGGCTAGGTTGAAAGAGAGGGGTGGCAGAAGCATATTTAATACTTTCAAATAAGGTATCATTGATATGAGTATCATCCCTTCGCTCATCATTTTGGAATGCATCTAACAATATTGTCTCCATCGCAGTTGTATCTCGTAAATAATCATCCATACCAACCTCTATTTCATTGACTTTGTTTCCAACTTGTGAATAACTACTATTGTTGTATTCATTCCTAATCAGTGAATCTGGACGTAGTGAGAATTGAAGGTGTGGTTGCTTCAAGCATTCATGGTATTATTTCTTTATGATTTGTGCTCTTATTTTAGCCTTCTCTCGATCTGACATTGTAGTGGGGTGAAATGAAAGATGATAGGTAGGTCACTCATCATCACTAAAATCCTAATTTCAAAAATATTGAGTATTAGTAAATCGATTATATTACTAAGCACAATCCAATTGGTTTGTTTAAATCACATTATACAAAACAATTATTACCATCTCTGACCAAAGATTGTGGCTAGAAGATGGCATGTTACCATTGGCAGTGTAAAGTGGTTTTCCATTTTCATCTACCAACTGCTTGCAGTATGTTTCTCCTGATAAGAGCTTCCGACATTTTTGAATTGGTACTGGAATATTATCTACATATAAACTTGATTATAAATCAAGATCCTACAAATTTGGATACTTTTTTATTCAAATTAACATGGATAACAAAAATAAATTCAATTAGATATTTGAAATATAAATAAAATATGAACTTACTGGAGATGTAAATGGATAACTTCGTGATGGACTTTGATAAATATGGAATGGACTGGAATTTGAATAATTTTCCATTTGATATTGTAAGCTTCTCTCCCTACATTTGAGCAAAATCAATAGTAAATTATTTTTAAGAATAAGGCGACTTTAAGGAAAAAATGTATATTATGATGTATTGCAAGTCATGTGGATGCATAATGAAAAATAATTTAATATGAATATATTATTTTTGTGAAAATAAAATTTCATATAACTTTGAAAACATGGTGCGTTACTATAACAAACACGCATCAGTGCGTCTATAACATTGTAAAGCATCGAGTGTTTATATACGCATCACAACGGTCCCATGAATTCAAATAATAATAATAAAAATATATCCAATATCGGTGCTCCAAAACTTTAAAATGCAACGGTGCATTGTATACATATCAACATCGATGCATTAAAGTAATAAATGCTCTGAAGTTTAAAAAAAAAACAATGCGACTTTGTTTTTTTTACAATTGCAAAATGAGCAGGAATTTAAAATCTAATTTCATAAAGTCATTTAAATAGTAAAAACCTATTCACTGTTTCATTACTTTACCAAAATTTACAGTGGAAAGATTGCAAGAGAGCCATACCAGAGAGCATTGTGGAGCAACATAATACTTTAGAACAACACGATTTATTTAGAAGATAAGAATTGGAAGGTAACTACGGTGATTCATTTAAAAAAATTGATAAATTATTTCATGGGTATTAAGTTATTCAATATTTTATTATTTTGCCAAAATTTACAGGGTACACATTTGTAAGAGATACATACATGGGAGCATCGTGGGGAAGCAGATCAATAATTTTGAAAGCAAAATTATTCAAAAGATCATAATTGGAAGGATATGGTAATTCATTCAAAACTCTTTTGGAGAAATAAAATTATTCAAAAAATCAGAAATCGAAGGGTTTTGTGATTCAGAAAAAAAATAAAATAAAAATAAAAATAAATTATACTTACCTTAAACCCTTGCTTCTTCTTGTTTGTGTGACTGAAAAACTTCAAATTAGTGTTTAAATTCCTCTATCACTTAATAATCATATAGTTTCATTTTATATTTTTAGATTTAATGGGTTTATGTTTCCATATAAAAGACGTTTGACATGTGATTCATCGGATCCAAACCCTCTCAACCTTGTCACATTTAAAAAAAAAACAGTTTTGGGTAATCTGCGCGTCTTATGTAATATAACGCACCAATGCACTTATAGATACAAACACATTGACTATGCTGCAAATAATTAAAAAACATTATTCATGGATGTGTAAATTTAATTTTTTATGGTATTTTTTTATTTTCGTTTTTTTCAATTGGAGCGGTGTTGTTAACGACACTTATTGCACCATTGTAATTTAATGTTTTTGAAAATATTTTTTCTCAAAGCATTTTTAACATTAAACATATTAGTTTTGTTAACGATATATTGTGCGCCGCTCTAATTTACTGTTATTTTAAATATTTTTTTATAGCGGTATGTTTGATAACATGTAACACACAAATGCTTTAATATTAATACAACGTACCGGGATTTTTTTTGGGTAAAAATTATGTGATTTATTTATAAAATATATTTAATATCTTTTGTATTGAATGGTACAGGTTTTAAATTCATAAACAAATGTATGAGAATAGTTCAAGTAACAAAAATTATGATGGATACAAAGATAGGACATCCAGAAAGGAAAAGAAGGCAAGTTATTTGTAAATTAAATAAAAAATTAATATGTTTGAACTATATGTAAATTTAACTAATATCTATTGGTTAGTCTGTGTCCTGCAGAGCCATAAAATGAGGAAGCTCAATAAGATTCTTTATGATTTAAGTGCATAAGTGCGTAAAATCTTGATGGAAAAATTTCAAAAGGATGAACTAGGTGAATGAAAAGATTATATTCAATATGAGTATTTTTTTTTTTTAATTTTCATTGATTTTTATTTAAAAGTATTAGATAACATGTTCAAAACAATCTATTAATTCACATATGTTTAATGTTATACAACTAGGACCAACAATGAAGAAACAAAATGTCGCCCTAAGAAAATAAAAATTATATAAGATGTAAATGATGATGAATTGGTCCTTAGCTCATCTGGAGTGGTGCTCGAAGTTAATGAAAGGGGAAAAAATTTTACCAAACTATGAGGGATATAGTGGAACGAATGTATAGACGTACTTTCCACTTACAATACAGAAATCAATCCAATGATTCGAAGAACCAGGTTATATCTAAATTACAAGAAGCATTTCTTGAGAAATGGTCACTGAGACATGTGAGACTTGCAATAGCAAAAACATACAACAAGAAAAAAGAATCACTCAAAAAGTAATATTCCTAAAAATGTTTTTCTATAAAGTATATATTACTACAAATCATTCCTAATTTATTAATATCAATCTTGTTATATTTAGTTTTCATATATCAATATAAAAATATTTAATTGTTATGTTATTTTTTTCATGAAGATTATGAAAATACCAAAGGATCAACGAGTTGATATCCAAAATATGTCAGTAGGAATGTCGAAAAAAGTGTACAAGGAGATGGGAAAAGAAATGGACATAATTTCATTACAAGAGGATCCATGTTAACAACAATATGCTTCAAATGTATAAAATCATTGAATTTTTTTATTAGTTACATATAAATAAATAATTTAGCATTGATTATTAATTTTCAAGTATTTTCTTGTAGAAAGGAAAAAAAAATGGAACTCATTGAACACATAAAATGGGACAACAAGGAAGAAAATGATTGATAGCAAAGTTTGTGAGTAATTGTTATTTCCCTATAACATTAACTTAAGAACTTTTTTTTGTATATTTTAAGTTGTTTTACAACAACCATCATTGAATGTCTTCAAACAGGTGCTAACATACAAACAAGAACCATCACAATAATTGATTGACATTGGGCTAAGTAAGGGTTGTGAGTATATGTTGGCATATCAAAAATTAATTGTAGAATTTGTGAATATCTATGTTGTTCTAGTTCTCTCATTTTATAATTAATGGAACAAAAAAAATAATTTATATTAAATATATAATTTATTATGGGGTATATTAACAATGTAGGAAACAAAGTATGGAAATGTGCCAACATAAGAGTTGTTGACATAAGGTATGCGATTTAGTTTTGAAAAATTGTGTATCATTCAGGACTCGATTCTTGCTATGGTATGTTGCTTTTCAATTTACATTCATGTATCTTATTTATTTCGATTTTCATTATTCTCACCATTGAAAATACACTCATTACACTTTATTTTTATTTTTGTAGATGGAATCATTTGAAGAAGAGGAAAATAATAGAGCCAATCAACAAAACATTCGACTAGATAACCCAAGTCATGGAAGTAGCTCGAGCACATTTGACAATAGTTCCAACAAAGAATGATGATCTATATATTTGGATATCAATGAAAGCTGTTGTGTTTTTTTAAATAATTGTCTGTGAAAATCATACATTTTGTTTAATGTAATGGACATAGTACTGTCCCAGTTGAATGACAAGGGGTTACCAATAAGGGTCCCATTTTGTGTGACAAAGATCTTCTTATTCATATATAATAAAATATGTTGTGTTTATTCTTTTATGTTGTCCAATGTTCTTGTAAAATGTTATATTGCTGAATAAATATATGGATGATTAAATATTATAATGAAGAGATGTGAACACTGATGATATAACAAGATAATCTAAACATCATATCCAAATGTACTAATCAAAATTTAATTTATATGAATACTATTAGAAGATATATGTCATTTTTTTGATAAACAATGGAATTAAAAAATAACAATAATTATGCACTATCATAGGTCAATGCTTCTGAAAAGAAAAAATGACAACCCATGTGTTCAATGATAAAAAACATCGGTGCATTTAGTTATAAAACACATCAATGTTGTAACATAATACACACCGGTGCTGAGATAAATTTAAAAAACACCGATATTAATAATATTTTAACCAAAAAATATAATAATAATATGGCTTATCGATGCATTAAGTTTATAAGTGCATCGATGATTCTCTTTCACGAGTTCATATCATATCCTTCTCGACATCATGCACCGGTCCTATTTGTTTTTTAATGCACCAGTGCATGTTATTATTGATTTTCCCGGTGCTTTATTACTATTAAGTCATCGATGTGTTTATGTTTATAAGAGCACCGATGCCCCATATTTCGTAGATAGCACTGGTTCATTGGTTGACATGTGAGATTCAGGGCTTTAAGTTCAAGAACGCATCAACGCTCAATGTCATATATTTGATCGGTGCATTGTTTCTATTAAAACATTTGTTTGTAGTTTGGATAAATGCATCAGGGCTCCAATATTTTAGGACTCTCTTGGTGCTTATTGTGAAATGTAGGCACCGGTTCATTAATGTTTTAAGTGCATCGATGCATATGGATTTTCAAGCATATCAAATGGAAAAACATTCGCTATAGCCTCCACCAGCCCAAATTTTTTTAGTTGTAATGAATTTCCATTATCATCTCCACAAAACCATCCTCTACCAAAAAAAAATGTTTTCGTGGAGGTTTTTTGACAATTGTTGTCAAATTTTTAACACTAAAATCCTCTACTATAACCTTTGCTAGAGGGTATTTTCCTTGTAGTGCATTAGGAATGCTTCCAACGCATATTTAAAATCTAATAATATAAATAGATACAAAACCTTAGTTAAAGGAATGAAAAAAATATTGTACAAATAAAAAGAAAGAGAATCTTTT
This sequence comes from Picea glauca, assembly GCA_000966675.3. Lineage (NCBI taxonomy): Eukaryota > Viridiplantae > Streptophyta > Pinopsida > Pinales > Pinaceae > Picea > Picea glauca. The sequence goes on from JZKD02S1907744.1 coordinate 561,822, forward strand.
GCACCTATTTAAGATAAATCCTAAGAAATTCTAGAGGCAAATTCTAACCTGTAAAACTAAAGAAAATAATAGGATTCCCTTGAAGGATTGGAATTTATACCTTAAAAATATGTATGATTCCCCTAATGTCATGGACAACATGCCAAAAAACTCTACAAAGAATCAAGTGTTTTCTTATAGAAGACATTAAGTTTGGGGTTAAGCGGATCTCAAAAGGAAAAACTAAGGACATCGAAGGTTACCAAGATGAAACATAAAAAAATGGAGAACCTAGATCCTCATCCCTCATATACATAAGCTCTTCAATTTAGCTATCCAGTAAGGCTTCCCAAAACCTTGGAATCAAAGTCTCATAATACCTATTTTTAAAAGCGAGGATAAAAACAATCCCTCTAATTATATGACCATTATGGTTAGCCCCATTTTAGCTAAGTTATACATAAGTATTTTGGAAAAGAAGATGGACACATGGCTAGAAATCCATGGAAAAACAACTAGAGGCTAGGATGTGTTTAAAGTTCGCCATTCTACTATGGACCACCTTGTTACATTTATGATCATTGCACATGAGTATTTTAATGATAAAAATAATCTCCTTTGTTGTTATGTTGATTTTAGAAAATATTTTGACATTATGCCGAGGACTAACCTTCGGAATAGGTTAGAATATCTTAAAGTACCTTTCAAGTTAAGAGTCGTTGCACTAAGGTTACATGAGAAATTTATTGGCAAGTTTAAGAATGTACTGAGTCTTGGTCAAAGGAAATTAACTATAATATAGGAGTCAAGCAAGGTTTTCCCCTATACCCTACCATTTTCAACATCTAAAATGATAAGTTAGAAGATTATTTGGATGATTCATGTTTTGTTGGACCGACTCTCGCTAGTATAGTCATCATCATCCTTCTTTATGCTAATGATATCATTCTTATGGTGAAGAGTCCCTATCACCTAGGTAAGCAACTAATCATCATCAAAGACTACTTCTCTAGCATGGGCATGGTTGTGAACACTAACTAAAAAAGGTTATGATAACAAAATCCAAAAGAATCACCTATGATACTCTTATTTATGACAACAATAGCTTGGAGGAAGTTCCTTCATACAAATATCTTGGAAGCAATATCCACCACAAGCTCAATTGGAAATATAGGGTTGAAAAAAGAATAAATGGAAATCCTCGGAGAAAGATAGAATCGATCCAAAAGAATTTTATAACTTATAATCTCAAAATTAAGGGAAATACACTTTATCCTATCCTCCTCATAGAAGCAACATTTTCACCCTTTGAGAGAATTTCTATGATTAGATACCTAAATTATAACAAGAACAAGAAAAAAAAAACATGGATGACAAGAGGCTCCCCAAAACTGCTTCAAACTCTAGGAAAAACCACAACCAACTCAAGCGAGGATGGAATAAAGAAGTCAAATCTTGGATAAATCATTCGAGACTACAAGAAGAAGCGATCTTGCATAATGTCGACAACATCACAAATATTATCACTTTTGAATTTAAGGAGAATATGTGGTGTGATAAACAATTAGTGGATAAAAGGAAATTAAGATACTACAAGAAGGTGGTCAACCCTAATTTAGAATATCAAAAGTACCTCTTAGTTTGGAGAAGTGCAAATAAGAAAATCAACATTGCTAAAACAAGAACAAACTCTCACAAGATACATAGTGAAACTTGACGTTGGACAATTCCCAAAACATCGTGAGATGAAATAATCTATCATCTTTGTGACAATAAGAGGGAAGAAGATGAATTAATGATAAGAGAAAAGCACGAACTCTCTAGAGATCAGTCTAGCAACATGTATAACTGCAATCTAGGGTTTGGACAGTCACGGTCATAACAGAGGACAAGATGAGCACCAAAGGGGGGGGGAAAGGGTACCCCCTCATACAAACAGTTAGTGGTACACAGAGGGAAAGGGACAAGGGGCGTATTTTTCAAGGCAGCAGTGACAGGAACCTCGATTTCAAACCCAAAAAAAGGTTAGGAAAGGAACCAGGGAAAAAGAGAGTGCATGGAAGTTGAAGCCAAAGAAACCCAAAGGGGGACACAAGACACAGAGAAGACCAATCGGGCAGAAAGGCGCAACCTGTGCAAACCCAAAACAACAATGATACCCAAGGTGATACTAGAGGATTCACCAACATAACTCTACAGGGATCAGATGAAGGCACATGCGCTAATCTTCAAGTTTATGGGCTTTTGGCCCACCGAAAGAATGTTGCACAATTGGATCAAATATCACTGGAATCCAAATGGGGAATTGGAGCTCCATCTGGGTTCGAAATGCTTCTTCACAATAGTCTTCATAAACCTGGAGGATAGGGATAAAGTCTTTGAAGGAGGGCCATACTTCCATGCATTAACAGGATTGTACATGCAGCCATGGAAGGAAAATTTCTCCCTAGAAAAAGAGACCTTCAAAAAGGTGTCAGTCTGGCTAAGATTATATTCCCTACCTTTATACTACTAGTTTCCCTCTACTTTCGAAGCAATAGGAAAAAAATTGGGGAAATATATAAAGACCACAGAAGCCACCCTAAAAGGGAGGTATACATCTTACATAAGAATATGTATAGAGATGGATGTGTCCGGAGCACTCCCAGAAGCCATAAGCCTCAAATTCAAGGATGAGGAATGGATCCAAAACATCGATTACAAACATATCCCTTTCATATTCATAATATTCCATGAACATGGTCACCTGATCAGGGAATGTCCTCTTAATAAAAAACGGGAAGCAGAAAACCACAAACCATAGCAAGATAAGGATGGGTTTGTAAAACCAAACCCCAGAAGCAGAGAAAACAAAAAGCAAAGTAAAGCCCTAGTAGGAAATAACCCAGAGGTCCGGAATAAAATGGAAGGAAGGGATATAACCAATAAAGGGGCAAAATATGATAAGGATAAGGCAGAAGCTCAGGAAGTCATAGAACAATCAACAAACGAGCACACCGACCGGCCAAGTAACCAGAAGGAACAGGGAAGTTGCGCAACCCCGATGGATGGAGGAACCAGAGAAGACAACACCCCCATGCAAGAAGCAGAGGGAGATTCGAAGATGACCCCAAGTGAAGTAGGCACAAACGATCATGAACTTAGCGACCTTGTAGAAAGGGAAGGGATAGATCTCATGAAGATATTAGAGAAATGGAAAAGACAGGGAGTAGACAGTGTACCAATAGAGAAACTTGATCGCATCTAGTATTTGTTCCTCCTAAGGGAGGAAGCCAAAGATAGAGGCCTAAAGCGTACACATGGGGAGATTGGACACCTAGGAGTCAAATCCAGCAGGGGACAACCATAGGTCTCACCCAAGTAGACGCGGAGGAAAAAAGGCAGGAAATCAAATAGTGTATCCCTATAGGAACTTAGAGTGCTACTGATAAACTCGAGTAAGATCAATAAACTCTTCCCGAACTCCCTCCCGCATGTTTAAATGAAGGTTATAACTTGGAATGTAAGAGGCCTAAACAGCCCAAGAAAGCAACGAATCCTTAGAAATAGACTAAAACAGGAACAACCGGATCTATGTTTTATTCAAGAGACTAAATGTAATACAAACAGAATGGAAACAATCAGTCAACAACAATGGCACAAGTACAATATGGTGGCTATAGGAATCCACCAAATGGCAGGAGGTATCCTCACCTTGTGGAACCCACAATTACTAAGCCTAATAGTAGCTGAAGCGACCAGGCATACCCTTACGATCGGCATGAAAGTCATTGGGAACACAAAGGCAATTTTGTGCACTAATGTATATCGGCCCCAGGCATCAAAGGAAAGGAGAAGAATGATAAGAGACCTAGAAGATATTAAAAAACAATCTAACAACCTCCAATGGATCCTAGCAGAAGACTTCAACATCATCACGTCACTTGCGGAGAAAAAAGGAGGTGCAAGAAGATTCAATAGAGATGGGGAAGAATTCTCAAAGTTCATAGACACAGTGGAGATGGTAGATCTGAAAACTAATAATGGCCAGTTACCCTAGAACAATAAGCAGATGAATCAACATCGGGTGGCAACAAGACTCGACAGATTCCTAGTATCGAAGTTAATCATTATGCAGGGGCTAACCTTAGATTGCAACATCCTTCCCTGGGGAGGATATGATCACTGGCCAGTGCAACTGGAAGAAATCTTCTAGACCACACCAAAGAACAGACCTTTCAGATTTGAAAAATTATGGATTGAACATCCGACATTTAAGGAAAGAATCAAATAGTGGTGGCGAGAGGAGCAACTAGAGCAAGGGACAAGGATGTTAAAACTCTATAAGAAACTAAAACACATAAAATACAGGCTCAAGGAGTGGAACAAGGACACCTTTGGGAACATAAACCAAGAGAAGGACAATATTGAAGAAAAAATGAAACAACTCCAGGAAACCTGCATTTCGGAGGGCTACATGGAGGAGCGTAAAATGGAAGAGATCTAGATGACTCAAGAATGGGAAGCATGGTGCTAGCAAGAAGAAACTCTTTGGTGACAAAAGTCCCGGATCAGATGGCTAAAGGAAGGAGAACAAAACACCAAGTTTTTTCATAGAACCACCATGGCCAGAAGATCCCATAACAAAATTTTGAAGATTAGGGACCAGGATGGAATAGAGAGAGAGTCACACAAGGATATTGAAACAACTCTAGTAAACCACTTCCATGGGATAGCCCAGGAACCCAACCAGGACAGAAAAGAGGCCATACAAAGGATAATCCAGCATATCCCTCGCCTGGTCACTGAAAAACAAAATAAAAACCTGCACAATCCCATTGTGAAGGAGGAAATTGACCAAGGACTCCAAGAAATGCCCAAGTGAAAAGCCCCAGGCCCAAACGGTTTCACAGTGGAGTTTTTCAAAGCCTGTTGGGAAATTTTCAAACACAACGTATATAGAGTAGTGGAAGACTCAAGAAGGTTAGCCTCTATTCTAAAAGAACTAAATGCTACAATGATTACACTTATCCCCAAAGAGAATGAAGCCAAAACCCCTGATCATTATAGACCTATAGCGTTGTGCAATGTGGTGTATAAGATAATCTCAAAGTTCATAGAAAATAGATTGAAACCACTCCTACCCACACTAGTCTCACGAGAATAGGCAAATTTCATGGAAGGAAGACAAATAATGGAAAGTATCATCCATGCCCACGAAATTATCCACACCCTGAAGTTTCAAAAGAGAGGGGGAATGATAATACAACTAGACCTAGCAAAAGCTTATGAAAAAATTGGCTGGCACTATATGATCAAGAACCTGGAAGCCTTTGGCTTCACCTAACACTAGATCAGTTGGATAGTCAGCCTATTATCCACCACAAGCTACTCACTACTAGTAAATGGAGCCCCCTCCAAACCTTTCTAGCCCATGAGAGGCATTAGACAAGGAGACCCACTGCGCCCTTTCCTATTCATTCTAATGATGGAAGGTCTCAGTCGAAGCATGAAGAGTGCAACAACAACAGGGGAAATAAAAGGTATCAAACCCTTCGAGAATTTCCTTACCTCCACACACCAACAATTTGTGGATTACACATTACTTCATGTCATATCCATGGTCAAGGAAGAGAAATACTACAAATGAATCTTAAATGAGTTTGGGGAAGCATTAGGGGAAGAGATCAATCAATCCAAATCTATGATCTTCTTCTTTAATACCAACCTTGCAATCCAAAAAAATGTGGCCAACAACTTGGGCTTTAAACGCAAAGCACTCCCAACCAAGTACTTGGACATTCCCCTAACAGACAAATCTTACGAACTATCAAGTTGGGAAGGAATAATCAACAAGCTACAAGACCGGGTAAAAAATTGGACGTACAAATCCCTCAACCTAGCCATAAGACTTATCCTAACCAAGTCAGTTTTGCAAGCAATTCCAACCTTTATGATGTATGTTTTCCCAACCCCCAAGGGAATACTAGAAAAATAAGAACCATACAAAGGGAATTCTTGTGTCGAGGGGAGGAAACAAGGAAAAAATGGGCATTGTTGGCATGGGAGAAGGTATGTAAACCAAAAATCAAAGGTGTCTTGGGGTTACATGACCCGCAAGTGACCAATGACGCATATGAGGTGAAAATCTGGTGGCGCTGGGTCAAAGAAACCACTATGCCATGGGTCAACCTGTGGAAGGCAAAGTATGCCTCAGACATAAGCGACCAGGGAGGGCTCCGCCATCTGGAACCTAGCCTGGTGCAACAAGGCCTGGATCCAAACACACAGCTTTTGGAAAATAAGAAATGGAAGAACAGCCAGATTCTGGGAGGATGCCTGGCAAAAGGAACCTAGAATGGAAAAACTAGGCCAGGAGGAACTACAACAAGAGATGATTGCACAAGGAAAAACCAGAGTCTACCATTAATGGAAACAAGAAACAGATCACAACAAATGGAGAATCTGGAACACTCTCACCCCACAGAATATAGACCAAACCACAGAAACAGTAAAAGAGGTGGAGGAGGAATTGGGGAGATGAAAATTGTAGTCATGGACGAAAATGACCAACTGAGATGGGGGCACAAAGACGGTGGGGAATTCAATATTAAATAAGTCAAACACTATATAGCAGACCAGGACCAAGAAGACTCGACACAACAACGGGATAAACTCTCGAACAACCCCCATTGGCCAAAAATAAAAATATTCTAGTGGCTAATACTCCACAATTGAATTCTAACTTGGGAAAACCTAAGGAAGAGAGGATTCATAGGTCTTTCCAGATGTCACCTATGTGAAACAAAGGAGGAAACAACGAACCATATCCTGGACGAATGTACCTACACAACAAAATTTTGGGACTGGGCGGCATAAATTTTCCAACAGTCCAATAGGATCAGAGGTAATATATCTGCAACTATCAACATTTAGAAAGAGAACTACAGTGAAAACAAAGAGGTGAATCTATGTTGGACCCTCATCCTCGAAATGATCATATGGGCAATATGGAAGGAAAGGAACCGACGCATCTTCAGGAACCAACGATGGATGACAGGAAAGATCAAGGAAACAATAATCTCCATTACAACAGAAATGGTAGAGAGTTTCAACTGCCAAACAGGAAGATCACAACTCACAGACCAGGATCTCCGAGTTCTAGAGGATTTTCAACTGAAATATGGATGCAACCCCAATCAAGTAAGATGGCCACCGCAACTAGAAGTATGTGAGCGCAAATGGAAAACGCCACCAGAGGGCTCCCTCAAGCTGAATTTCGATGGGGCATCGAAAGGTAACCCAGGATGGAAAAGAATGGGAGGAGTAATCAGGGTCAGTCAAGGGAAAATCATACGACTGTACACTGGGAGTCTGGGAAACTCAACCAACAATGCCGCTGAATTTGGAGCCCTGGAGGCTGACCTCAATATTCTACATTGGGAAGAGATGACCAACACCGTAGTGGAAGGAGATTCCACGCTGGTCATCAACACAACAAGGCGACTCCAAAATAGTACCAGAGTGGGAAATATCTAGAGGCACTAGCGCTTGGCTCATTCCCTGCAAAAATTTCAGGAGCACTTGCAAAGGGGGATCACAGTGGAGTTGCGTTGGGTACGGAGGTCAGTAAATGGACTAGCGGACATAATCACTAACGAAGCGGTAGACAAGGAATGACCAGAAATGGATTCCATATGGAGTAACATCTCGAATGGTCAGTTCCGAACAAATTGCATCCAACTAGCAGCAAAGAACTATAACAGAAGCTGAAGTACGAACAACCACAATGAAGCTGGAGGCGCATAAATAATTGAAGGACACAGAGGATCTAGGCAGAATACGATAGACCACCACTTAACCATGAGTTACAATGCAGATCCAGGTCAAACCACAAGAGGAGGTACAACACTACGGTCTTGTCAATAGAAATAAGTACAAGGGTTGTCCATGGGAGAGTAGAATGGATAATCAACAGTAGAAGAGGACAAATATCAAAAGGGTTGGCCGTGGGTAGGTATGGGTACACATCACCCATGCATAGAAATGAAGGGGGAAAATGATTGGAGTACAACATGCAAGGTGAAGGATTGGCACAGGGATGACGACAGGGTTCCCAAGAGCACACACCCTGAAACAGTGAAAAAGGACCAGAAGGTACACCCTTATGGGAGACCCATGATTACCAGGATAAGCGAGGAGCCAGGGAAATCCCATAGAATAAGAAACATCAGGGATAACCACAGTCTGGAGAGAAGCAATAATAGAGACCATCCTACATACCAGGAAGGGATTAATAGAAACGTAGGACGAATTCAAGACAAGAACCACCAAAATCAAACCGAGATGGTAAGAATGAAGAATACCTAGAGTAAGAGGGCCCCCTAGGGAGAGGAACTTCCAACAAGCACTAGGAAGATCACAAGGATGGAGTAGAAGACCAAAGAAGCTAAGGGTACCTTTCTCACGCAGGTCGATCCAAAGGGAAAAGCGGTCATCGACAAGTGGGAGAGAGAATTCAACACCACACTCCAGGGAAAAGCCTGGGAGGAACTCATTAGAGAAGCAGACAGGATAAGGGACCCACGGGCCACCCAGCCTAGAACAACCCTCTACCACAAAAGGGTGGAGGAAGCCTGGTGCACAAAAAAGTTGATAGGCAAGTTGAGCGCTGACAGGAAAGCGACCAGCCGAGAGGCTATCTGGGACCACAAGAAGGTGTACACTGAAATTCTGAGCCACCTCAGCAACCTAGAGGCTAGTGCAAGAAGAATAGAAAAGAACCAGAGGAGACAAAACGAAAAAGTGGAATGGATGCCAGGACGATTCAACCTCTACCTACGCTATGTCCACCATATGGACATCACCCCAGCAGACTCATGCAGAACACCAACCTGTATCAGAAAGACGCGCACGGTGGAGCAGAGGAAGGAGAACAAGGCAAGAAAGGAAGGAGACGAAAGTCATCCCATCCTCTTGGAATAGCGTAGTACCAACCCTTGGTCAAGTCGTTTATCAATGTAGGAGCCACCCCTTTTCTACGTTTTTGTCTTTATATATAGGTTATGATATAGTTTTTCAAACTAGTTTTCAGAGACTGGGTCAGTTTCCCAGGCTGGCGACCCAACCCTCCACCCCCATTTTTATAGACAACGCAACTTCGGGATCCCTAATCTGGTTTCCTTTTTGGCATATCAGGGATCCCCCTTTTTTCCTCTTGTACCATACTTTTTTAGTAATATAGAATCTCACACTAACTTAAAAAAAAAAAGCAAAAATGAGGGTAGAAGATGAAAAACACTTCCTCTTAGATTTTCATTCCTATACCCATATTAGATCCCAATTTAATAATATTTACCTTAATAAAAGTCTTCCTAACCTCCTAAGTCATCAAAACTATGGTGATCTTGGAACATTTCTCGCCATATTCAAATACCAATACAAATACAAATACAAATACAAAACTATGGTGATCTTACCATACACATACAATTAAGTTTTTAAGGTTAGGTAGATCAATTAGTCTTATTAGACATTAAAATCATCATCATCATCATAATCAACCTTACAATAATAATAATAATAATAATAATAATAATAATAATAATAATAATAATAATAATCTATGTTTTAAGGTCACGGCACACCAAATTCGTGTATGAGACCCCTCTTAAATGGATTTGAACTTGTGACTTATTAGAAGGAAACACATGTTCTCAATCATATAGTACTATTAATAATAACTATATAAATTTATATAAATAATAATAATAAATATAGTCAACTTTATATTAATATAATTATATAAATTTTATATAAATATTAATTATAAATATAGTCAAATTTACATTAATTACAACTATATAAATTTATATAAACATTAATTATAAATTATCATTCTTATTTTCTACCTTGTGCCAACAAAACAACCACCAAATACATATTAAATAAAAGTGTAATGCCAACAACCACTAAATATAATAATTATTATGTTTTCTATATTGTTTACCTTCTACTGAACATTAAAATCATCATCATGAGAATCAACCTTACATTAATTATAACTATATAAATTTATATAAATATTAATAATAAATATAATCAACTTTATATATTGATTAGAATTATATAAATTTTATATAAATATTAATTATAAATATAGTTATTAATTTATATAAATATTAATTATAAATTATTATTATTTTCTACTTATTTATATTAGCAAATAACAATCAACTACCGAATACACGTCAAATAAATGTAATACTAACAACTGCTAAGTATAACAAGGTTGCATGACAACATATGCCTACCGCTATGCACTCAAATGTTAAGGATGCACTTATTAACCATAGCCACCTACTTGGTATAAGCCAAGTTATAAGAGGACAGATTTTCATTTTCCAATGTTCCAATGTGACATCGATTCATGGGGTCTCTACATGCCAAAAGGATAGGGCTTTGTGCACAAAATAACCATTTCCATGATGCCCTAAACCATTAGAAGACTTGTAGCCACCTCATGTCTCTCAAATGCGAGTATATATATTAAATCAATGACAACAATATGAAATTATGGATTTTGTGTATACATTTTAGAATGTAATTTGGCAAATTACATTATGGTTAGCAAATAATGAATCTAATTAATATAGTGAAACTGTACAAAGTGTGTATGGTTTAAGTTTAAATATAAAAATTAATTTACTCTATAGTTTATTGTATAATTCCACCACACAAAAAATTTAATTTCTTAAATGTTGAATATGAAGATTAATTTACTCCATAGTTTTATGTATAATTATATTTATACAGAAACATTACTCTTTTAAATTTGGGTTTAAATTTTTTAAATGAAAATAGTCAAGTAACTTATTATTATAGAGTATAACATTGAGTTTTTATTTGACTTTTCATTATTTTTTCTTTGAATTTAAAATTTTGACTAAAATATAATGTTCAACATAAGAATTAAAAAAAATAAATTATATAATAAAAAATTATGATTAGAAATAAAAACATTTGATATAATAAAAAATCATTATTAGTTTAAAATTTTGATGTCTCATTGTAAATTTAACTTAGATCTAAGTTTTTCATTTAAATTTTTTTATATTATGTACTCGAGCTATATCTTGTACTTACATGTGTCCTTGATTGCCCTTTGATGCGGAAGAGTTTCCTTCCATAATCCTCTCACTTCTCTCTTCTCATTTAATTGAACATTTAAATTTCAAAGTGATATTTGACATCCTCTCATGAGCAATGATCAAGATCATTTCTTATTTGTTAAGTATATCTAACTTTATTTTAAAATTGGAATATTTTTTTCTTTTTTTTTAATTAACAATTTATTGAAAATAATTATTCTAAAATATAAAAAATTGTTAGAATGTCCAGTTGTTCTACGAAACGGTTTTTTTAGTTGGAATCGGGTGATATAAATTTACACGAATCACTGTTTTTTTGTTGTTCATAATCCATTTTTTAATGTAGAAATGGATTTAGCATGATGAAAAACTCATAGGGCACTCAGATTTTACAGAAATAATCACTTAAATCTCTCGCCTACAACATAAATCTTCATTTAGTAGAATCTTTAGCCTACAACATAAAATAATGGAATTTGAGACATACAAGATGCATCTTTATTGTTGAATATCATCAATACCAGGTGTATCTTTAATGTTGAATAGTTAATACTAGATTTAAATAGTTTAATTAGAGTTGATAATTGCCAGATTTAAATAGTTTAATTGGGATTGATAGTTGTTCTTTTAGAGTAATAAAAAATTAAATTTCAATTTTTTTTATTATATTAAAAAATCTAATACCTTTATATTAAATTCTAAATTTATTAAACAATTTAGATTTTATTCCAACTTATCATGTAATAAGTTTGTATTATTTCAAATAGATTTTATTCCAACTTATCATGTAATAAGTTTGTATTATTTCAATTTTAATTTAAATAAATTTATATTATTTTAATTTTAATTTAGATTTTATTACACCTTGACTTTAGTGAAAATTTGTATTATTTCAATTTAAATTTAAATAAGTTTATATTATTTCAATTTTAATTTAGATTTTATTACTTGATATGAAAACCGGGCGAGTCCATGAAGACTTCCATTACCTGTTGGAACAGTGTAAGACGAAGAGGGTTGGCTCTCACGGAGTTAAGTGGGAGATTACTTTCTAATTACACAATAGTGTATACACAAACGTCAACGAGAAGCTGCTACCGAGAAACGCTTCCTCCACACTCATGAAATAATGAAAATGGCATTGAAATCTAGACATCCACCGCCCACCTTGCAATAAGAGGTTGAATTCAATAGCCAATGAGAGGTTAGTTAAATAATTTTAACTAATTAAAAAAATAATTCAAAATCGATTTGTAATGTCATACATTAGAAACTGTTGGCAAATTTTTGTCAAAGGTTAAAGTAATAGATAGTCAAAGGGTGAACCATCCCTATATACCTGCGCGGCAGGTATAATAATTATTATGTTTTTCTAAATTGTTTAGTCTCGTAACAACCACTAAATATAATTAGTATTGGTCGAATAAAAATGTAATGTCTACAACCACGAAGTAACATTATAAAATGAAAAAATTGTAACCACTACTGGTCAAATAAAAATGTAATGCCAAGAAACACAAAGTAACATTGCAAGATGAAGACAAAACTGTAACCCCTACTCGTCAAATAAAAATGTAGTAACACTGCAAAATGGAGACAAAAATGTAACCCTGTCCGCTGAGGAACCTTCCAATGAAAGAGAAAGATCATGGTAACAGCTATAAATTATTTGTCACGGAGGAACATTCCAATGAAAAGAAATATCATACTATAAATTATTCGTTTTGATCTTCGAACACGTCTCCTCCATGTAACATCAGTCCCAGGTCAACCCTTTCTTTGCATACATTGTTAGTTACGGCTTCCATGAACGCCTTCTACCACAAGTCATAAACTGCGGTTGTCTAACTCTTTCAAGTTTTGTTTTTTTAATCTGTTTATATAAATTTTCATCAAATTATTTTTAATTGTTATTTCAAATTTATTTTTGAATGTTGAAATAGATTTAATATGTTACAAATTACTATTTTTTTTTGGTTATTTAAAATCTATTTTTGAATCTGATTTATTTATAAAATATATTTAATATCTTAAGTATTAAATGTTGCAGGTTGTATATTGATAAAAAATTGTATGAGAATAGTTCAAGTAACAAAAATTATGATGGATACAAATATAGGACATCCAAAAAGAAAAAGAAGAAAAGTTCTTTGTAAATTCTATACAAAATTAATATGTTAAAAAGACAAGTTCTTTGTAAATTATATAAAGAATTAATATGTTTGAACTATATGTAAGTTTAACTAATATGTATTGGTTAGTGTGTGTCCTGCAGAGTCATAAAATAATGATGTTTGGGAAGATTATTTATGATTTAAGTGAAGAAAAGAGTAAAATCTTGTTGATTTTTTTTTTAAATGATGAACTAGGTGAATGAAAAAATTCTATTCAATATGAATTTTTTTTTTCATTAATTTTTTACTTAAAAATATTAGATAACATGTTCAAAACAATCTATTAATTCACATATGTTTAATGTTATACAGTTGGGACCAACAATGAAGAAAGAAAATGTTATCCTAAGAAAATAAAAATTATAGAAGATGTAAATGATGATGAATTGGTCCTTAGCTAATCTGGAGTGGTGCTGGAAGTTAATGAAATCGGGGAAAACTTTTACCAAACCTATGAGAGATATATTGGAACTAACCTATAGATTACTTTCCACTTACAATACAAAAATCAATCCAATGATTTGAATAACCAGGTTATATCTAAATTACAGGAAGCATTTCTAGAGCAATGGTCAATGAAACCTCAGAGACTTCAATAGAGAAAACATACAACAATAAAAAAGAATCATTCAAAAATTAATATTCCTAAAAATGGTTTTCTAGAATATCAAAAAGTAATATTCCTAAAAATGGTTTTCTAGAATATCTATATATTACTACAAATCATTCCAAATTTATTAATATCAATCTTGCTACATTTAGTTTTCATATATCAATATAAAAATATTTAAGTGTCATGTCGAAAAAAGTGTACAAGGAGATGGTAAAAGAAATGGACATAATTGCAGCGCATGAGGAGCCATGTTCTTCAAATGTATGAAATCATTCAATTTTTTTATTAGTTACATATAAATAAATAATTTAGCATTAATTATTAACTTTCAGGTATTTTCTTGTAGAAAATAAAACAAAATGGAACTCATTAAGTACATAAAACAAGACAACAAGGAAGAAAAAGGTTGATAGAAAAGTTTGCTAGTAATTGTTATTTCCTTATAACATTAACTTAAGATTTTTTTTGTATATTTTAATTTGTTTTACAACAACCATCCTTGAATGTGTTTAAAGAGGTGCTAACATACAAAGAAAAATCATCACAATAATTGATTACATTCGGCTAAGTAAGAGTTGTGAGTATATGTTTGCATATCAAAAATTAGTTATGGAATTTGTAAATATCTATGTTGTTCTAGTTCTCCCATTTTATAATTAATGAAACAAACAAAATATTCTATATTAAATCTATAATTTATTATGGGGTATACTAACACTATAAGAAACAAGTATGGAAATGTGCCAACAGAAGAGTTGTTGACATAAGGCATGAGATTTGGTTTTGAAAAAATGTGTATCATTCAGGACTCTATTCTTTCTATGGTATGTTTCTTTTCAATTTACATTCATGTATCTTATTTATTTCAATTTTTATTATTCTCACCAATGCAGATACACTCATTAGACTTTATTTTTATTTTTGTAGATGGAATCATTTGAAGAAGAGGAAAATAATCAAGCCAGTCTACCAAACATTTGACCAAATAACCCAAATTATGGAAGTAGCTCGAGCACATCTAATGGAAGTAGCTCGAGCACATCTAACAGTAGTTCCAACAAAGAATGATGATCTATATATTTGGATATCAATGTAAGTTGTATTTTTTGAAATAGTTGTTTGTAAAAAGTAGACATTTTTTTTAATGTAATAGACATAGTACTGTCTCAATTGAAAGACAAGGGGTTACCAATAAGGGTCCCGTTTTGTACGACAAAAAGATTCTTATTCATATATAATAATATATGTTTTGTTTTATTCTTTTTTGTTTTCGAATGTTGTTATGAAATGTTACATCGTTGAATAAATATATGGATGATTAAATATTATAATGAAGAGATGTGAACACTAATGATATAACGAGATAATCGAGACATAATATCCAAATGTACTAATCAAAATTTAATTTATATGAATACTATTATAAGATATATGTCATTTGTATTTATAGACAGTGGAATTAAAAAATAACAATAATTGCGTAGTGTCACAGGTCAATGCTTCTGAAAAGACAAAATGGAAACCGATGTGTTCAATGATAAATATGACTTTAATTATAACACGCACCCATGTTGTAACATAATACGCATCGGTCCTAACATAAAATTAGAAAGCATCGATATTAATAATATTTTAACAAAAAATTATAATAATAATACAGCTTATCGGTGCGTTAAATTGATAAGCACACTAATGCTTCTTTTTCACGAGTTCATATCGAATCTTTCTCGACATCATGCACTGGTCCTATTTGTTTTTTAATGCACCAGTGCATATTATCATTGATTTTCTTGGTGCTTTATTCCTATTAAGGCATCAATGTGTTTATGTTTATAAGAGAACTGGTGCCCCATATTTCTTGGATAGCCCCAGTTCTTTGGTTGACATGTGAGAAATGGGGATTTAAGTTGAATAACACATCAGCGCTCGGTATAATAGATTTGATTGGTGCGTTGTTGTTATTAAAGCACCGGGTTGTAGTTTTTATAAACGCATTGGGGCTCCAATATTTTAGGACTTGACTGGTGCCTATTGTGCAATGTAGGCACCGATGCGTTAATGCTTTAAGTGCACCAATGCATATGGGCTATAAAGCGCATTGCATGGAAAAATATTCACTACAACCTCCTCCCACCCAAAATTTTTTAGTTGTAATGAAGTTCTGTTATAATCTCCACAAAACCATCCACTACCCAAAACAGATGTTTTTGCAGAGTTTTTTTTGACAATTTTTGTCAAATGTTTAACACTAAAATCCTTCGCTATAACCTTCGCTAGAGGGTATTTTCCTTGTAGTGCATTAGGAATGATTTCCATGCATCTTTAAAATCTAATAAGATAAATAGATACAAAACCTTAATTAAAGGAATGAAAAAAATATTGTACCAATAAAAAGAAAGAGAATCTTTTTCACCTATTTAAGATAGAACCTAAGAAATTTTAGAGGAAAATTATAACCTGTAAAACTAAAGAAAATAATAGGATTCTCTTGAAGGATTGGAATTTATACCTTAAAAATATGTATGATTCCCCTAATGTCATATATAACATGCCAAAAAAACTCTACAAAGAATGAAGTGTTTCCTTATAGAAGACATTAAGTTTGGGGTTAAGCGGCTCTGAAAAGGAAAAAATAAGGACATCAAACGTTACCAAGATGAAATATAAAAAATTGGAGAACATAGATCCTCATCCCTCACATACATAATCTCTTCAATTTAGCTATCGAGTGAGGCTTCCCAAAACTTTGGAATCAAAGACTCATAGTACCAATTTTTAAAAGCAGGGATAAAAGAAATCCCTCTAATTATAGGACCATTATGGTTAGCCCTATTTTAGCTAAGCTATATGGAATCATTTCGAAAAAGAAGATCGACACTTGGCTAGAAATCCATGGAAAAAAAGTTAGAGGATAGGATGGGTTTAAAGGTTACCATTCTACTATGGACCACCTTGTTACATTTAGGATCACCGCACATGAGTATTTTAATGATAAAACTAATCTCCTTTGTTGTTCTATTGATTTTAGAAAATATTTTGACAGTATGTCGAGGACTAACCTTTGGAATAGGTTAGAAGAGATTAAACTACCTTTCAAGTTAAGAGTTGTTGCACTAAGAATATATGAGAAATTTATTGGCAAGTTTAAGAATGTACTGAGTGTTGGTCAAAGGAAATTAACTATAATGTAGGAGTGAAGCAAGGTTTTCCCCTATACCCTACCATTTTTGGCATCTATATTGATAAGTTATAAGATTATTTAGACGATGCATGTTGTGTTGGATTGCCTCTTGCTAGTATAGTCATCATCCTCCTTATTTATGCTAATGATATCATTCTTATGGTGAAGAGTCCCTATGATGTAGGTAAGAAACTAATAATCATCAAGGACTGCTTCTCTAGCATGTGCATGGTTGTGAACACTAACTAAAAAAGGTTATGACAATAAAATCCCAAATGATCACCTATGATACTTTTATTTATGACAACAATAGCTTACCAAAAGTGCCTTCATACAAATATATTGGAATCAATATCCACCACAAACTCAATTTGAAATATAAGGTTGAAAAAAGGATAAATGGAGCGTCGAAGGATTATTATGGGAGCCTTGAAATTAATTGTAAATCAATGAACCTTTGGCCTTGGGATAAAAACAATATCCTCAGAGAAAGATAGAAAAGATCCAAAAGAATTGTATAACTATAATCTCAAAATTAAGAGAAATACACTCTATCCTATCCTCCTCATAGAATCAAGGCTTTCCCCTTTGAGATAATTGCTATGATTAGATACCTAACTTATAACAAGAACAAGAAAAAAAAAACATGGATGACAAGAGGCCCCCCAAAACTGCTTCAAAATCTAGGAAAACCCACCACCAACTCAAGCAAGGATGGCATAAAGATGTGAAATCTTGGATAAATCATTGGATAATACAAGAAGACACGATATTTCATAATGCCAAAAATATCACAAATATTGTCACTTCTGAATTTAAGGATAATACGTGGTGTGATAAAAAATTAGTGGATAAAATGAAATTAAGATACTACAAGAAGGTGGTCAACCCTAATTTAGAATATCAAAAGTACCTCTTAGTTTTGAGAAGTGAAAAGAAGAAAATCAACATTGCTAAAATAAGAACAAACTCTCACAAGCTACATAGTGAAACTCGACGTTGGACAATTCCCAAAACATTATGAGATGAAAGAATCTATCATATTTGTGACACTAAGAGGGTAGAAGATGAGAAACACTTCCTCTTAGATTGTCATTCCTATACCCATATTAGATTCCAATTTAAGAACATTTACCTTAATACAAATCTTCCTAACCTCCTAAGTCATCAAAACTATGGTGATCTTGGAACGCTTCTCGCAATATTCAAATGTCAATACAAATACAAATACAAATACAAAACTATTGCAATCTTAGCATACAAATACAATTACGTTTTCAAGGTTAGGTACACCATTTGGTCCTATTAGACATTAAAATCATCATCATCATCATCATACTCAACCTTATAATAATAATAATAATAATAATAATATATTTTTTAAGGTGAGTGCCAAGACAAACACCAAATTGGTGTATGAGACACCCTCAGCGCAGCGATTTGACTAGTAAAGTCTACATAGGTATACATACCCTACCCTCCTCTAAATTTGAACTTGTGACCTCTTAGGAGGAAACACTTGTTCTTAATCATATAGTGTTATTAATAATAACTATATCAATTTCTATAAATACTAATAATAAATATAGTCAACTTTATATTTATTACA